>CM076672.1:237516874-237839374 GCA_038501925.1 Xenopus petersii | reverse complement strand
ACTCAATATATAAAAATAATTTCTATATTCATGTTGTTCATCCAATTGGAGAGAAGGAATATGGTTACGGTGCAGTGCCCAGCAAATCACCACTAGGGCAGTAACCCATAGCAACCAATCAGAATTCAGCCTCCTGCAGTCAGCATAATAAAGGCATAACAATATAGGCAGTAGCTGAGGTTACAAAAAGACAGGCCTCTATAATGACTAAACGACTAAATCTGTTGAAATGTGCCACTCCCAGCTACTACTCCCAGCTACAACTCCCAGCTACTACTCCCAGCATCCTCCATCAGTCATTCAGCAGCAGCCGCTGATTACTTACTAATAATAACTAGAGGGGCCCCGGGGCCCGTGTCTGGGAGCGAATGTCGCTCTGGGTCAGTGTGAGTGGGATTATCGCTCGGGGAACTTCCTGATCCAGTTCAAAGGTTTCCAAGCAGGAAAAAAATTTCCCCGGAGCAAATAAATGATCAACTTCTGTAATCAGGAAGGTTAAAGATTCCACATTAAAAATACAAGTATCCTGGTTCCAAGTAGTTTATTAACATTTTATTTCCCTTTATACAGTAACATACTGTGTGGCCAGATCATTGCTACAGATGTTACACAGGTATCACTTCACCTCCAGTATTATGGCTCCTATACACTGAGCAATATGTCACTATAAATATATGTTAAGAATAATAATAATAATAATACAATATAACGGGAAGGGCTGGTGGTAGAACTGGTGACTGTCTCTTTAAGGAGTAGTAGAGATGCCATATATGTTGTTGTGCCAGTGCCGGAGCAGAAATAAAGGAAATTATTCCCTTGTTTACCCTGCTAAACTACAACTCCCAGAATCCCTCCTGCTGCTTTCTGCAGGTTACCCACCCACATCCTAATATAACTCCAGGTGCAGAGTTTCTGTCGTGTTACATCACGTCCCCTCCGAGGTATCAGTGATGGGTCCCAGCATTGCCTGAGGGCAGGGGAATATTAGGAACACAAAGGCTTATTGATGGGGCACATTCCTAAATAATTGTACTGAGAAGTAAGGAGAGGGGCACTGGCCATGTCAGTTATATCAGACTGATCTAGAGACATCAGGTAACTCAGTAGTGACACAATAAATCATGAGCCCAAGTGCTCCAGGAATTCTTCCTTCCAGTTGCTAAAAAGGCATCCGACCCTTCCTTGTACCTATCTAATGTATCAGCCTGTACCCCTGATTCACTTCCCAGCTCTCCCTGTAACACCCCTTTCCCTCCTCTAATCTCATTGGCTCCCTCCTGTCTGCTGGGAGGAGCTACTGGTGAATAAATCATCCGACCCTTCCTTGTACCTATCTAATGTATCAGCCTGTACCCCTGATTCACTTCCCAGCTCTCCCTGTAACACCCCTTTCCCTCCGCTAATCTCATTGGCTCCCTCCTGTCTGCTGGGAGGAGCTACTGGTGAATAAAGCATCCGACCCTTCCTTATACCTATCTAATGTATCAGCCTGTACCACTGATTCACTTCCCAGCTCTCCCTGTAACACCCCTTTCCCTCCTCTAATCTCATTGGCTCCCTCCTGTCTGCTGGGAGGAGCTACTGGTGAATAAAGCATCCGACCCTTCCTTGTACCTATCTAATGTATCAGCCTGTACCCCTGATTCACTTCCCAGCTCTCCCTGTAACACCCCTTTCCCTCCTCTAATCTCATTGGCTCCCTCCTGTCTGCTGGGAGGAGCTACTGGTGAATAAAGCATCCGACCTTTCCTTATACCTATCTAATGTATCAGCCTGTACCCCTGATTCACTTCCCAGCTCTCCCTGTAACACCCCTTTCCCTCCTCTAATCTCATTGGCTCCCTCCTGTCTGCTGGGAGGAGCTACTGCTGAATAAAGCATCCGACCTTTCCTTATACCTATCTAATGTATCTGCCAGTACAAATGATTCATGGAGAGAATTCCACAACTTCCCAGCTCTCCCTGTAACACCCTATTTATTTGAGGACTGAACAAACCTGTGAGATCAAGAACACGGCTGGTGTGAATTCAGCTCCTAGCAGTGACCAGCAGAGCATGCTGGGAGATGTAGTTTCACCAGTCTGGCTCAGTTGCAGCAGTTTGAGGTCGGAGCCTCAGTGTCAGTCACTTAGATGCCCCTTGTACAGACTCTTTATCTCTCCCTTCTCGTGTTGCTGCCATTCTACTCCCCAGAGCAGTGACACCGGCACCCCCTCTCCTGGCACCCAGTACATTAAACAAACAGGCGTTGGCTTCCAGTGGCCGCAGCCTGACCTGAGATTGCCCATTGTACTAACCCCCCTCTCTGCTCATTGCTAAGTGGAACTTTCCTTTCCCCAGACAATTCCCATAATGTCCCTCGCCCATTCCCAGCTAAGGGCCCAAATGATATTCCCTTCAGTCTTCATCCTCCTCCTTTTTACTCCTAGCCCCAAATCTCTTCAGTCACCCCCCAAAAAAAATCTTGCAACCCCCTGATCCCAAATTGCCTTGGCAAAGCTCCTGAGATGCCCCAGTCAATCCCCAGGTCCAACACAGACAGGCGCTGCTTATTAAAGTGCTCAGTTCCCTCTGAGAAGATTTTTCTCACCCCGAGTCCCTTCTTGTATCAGGGGGTGAGTTGCACTCTTTTTATTTGCACAAAGAATGCACTGCTGTTGTATTTAATTTCACTTTTCCTAATGCAGCAGCCACGTTGTTAGGGTATGGTAGTCCCTAGCAACCAGTCAGCGGTATAAATGAAACACTTGTGGGGTCAGAGAAATAATCAGTGACAGACACAATCAAAGCAGTTTCTGGGGACACAGACGCCCAACAACCACAACCCAAATTCCATGATGAAGAAAATGTAAGACCAAGTGCATAGCTGCTACTTCCCATCTACCCTGCAGTGAATCAGAGGGGCCACAAAGTGACTCAGTAGGACCCCAAAGTGCCAGTTTGGAGCAGGAATGTGAAATTCACTCACCTCACCCGGTGGCAAGTGCAACTCCCAGCACCCTCTGTGAACTGCTGGAAACCTTAACGTGACACCCCCTTCCTTAAAGACTCAGGGTTTAGCGGAAAAGCTTCTGTTGTTTCCTGTTAGTGACTGTTTGGCAGGAAAAGTGATTTATTTCTATCACTAACTCAGGAGGGGACTGGAGAGGGATGTGCAGTTGTATTGCTGAACTACAACTCCCAGGCTGCATTGCTTGGGACTGATCCCAGCTGTATATACGACACATATGTAACAGTTCTTCTGCTATATAATATGTTGTACTTTTATCTATTTTGTCCCCCCAGGGTCCCTCTCAGCCCTACTGGAGCCCCGAGTCTATAGAAAGAGAGAGACTGGAGCAGCGGATCTGTATTTGCCTTCCCAGCTCTTTATAAATAACTTGTATTTGTGTTTAGATTTCCTGTTCTTACTGGAAAACATCTGGCTACTGGGAGGGAATCTTGGCACCTCCATCTGCCCCAAGGCACAAGCCCAACCCCCACCTCCCCAGCACCAGGGCCAAGATAAGAGACTGATTTACTGGGTCGCTACAGATTAAAGGGGAACTTCATGTAACACTCATCAGAATAATCCGACTACCTCTGTGTGATATTGGGTATCGTATCCTGGGACAATGGCTTCCCTTCATCTCTGAATGGGTTACAGTGGATCTCTACTTGCTTTCTGCCTATTAGGCTAAGGCCACACTAGGCGATAGCGCCGAGATTTGACTCGCGGCGACTTTTCGCGGCGACTTTTAATCCGCAATCGCTGGGGAAACTTTTGCGCTGGCGTCTATGGGGAATCGCTAAAAATCGCCAGCGTCAAAACACACGCGGCGATCTTTTTTCTATTGTCGCTCGAAATCGCCTCGCTAGGCGATTTCGAGCGACAATAGAAAAAAGATCGCTGCGTGTGTTTTGACGCTGGCGATTCCCCATAGACGCCAGCGCAAAAGTTTCCCCAGCGATTGCGGATTAAAAGTCGCCGCGAAAAGTCGCCGCAAGTCCAATCGCGGCGCTATCGCCTAGTGTGGCCTTAGCCTAAAACATCACTCCTGTCTTGCTTTATGGCAGGGAATCTTACAGACGATAATAACGCAGGGAGAATGTTCTGTAGAGGCTGCTGGGAAATGGAGCAACTAAAATACCAACGGTTGCTATGGGAGAGACGTTAGAAACGTTAGACCATTTTGCATGCTCAGTGGGATTTGGGTATAAAAAGAAACACATTTATTTACTCCTCATTTCCCAGGAATTCCCAAACTACAGTACATGATACCCCAAAATGTAATTGTGTTTGGCCGCTGTTGTTTCCCCTTAGAAAGGGAGGGTAGAACCTGTGAGTATAGTGGAGGGGGGGGGGATAAAAGACGTCTCTTTCTGTTTATAAACAGCTGTGAATTACTTCCTCCAATTCTATTGCTATGAGACTAATATCTAGAGCAGGGGGGCAGCGCTGAACCCCAACTTTGTCCTACTAATCTGACAGTTGTATTCCTGTAGGTGAAGCAGCAAACACCCCCTTTTATTCTCATTGCCGCCCAATTGCAGCCCATAAATGTCCCCCGTGACTTTACCCACAGCAGGGCTGCCATTGGTCACATTGGAACAAAACTTCTGGGGGACCCCTGTGACATCACCATAAAGAAATGTGGCTGAAATGTTTCGTTTTGTCGCAAGGCTCTTGTACTCTGATTGGACACAGGTCGGTGTAACCCGGTAACCATCAAACTTGTTCAAGTCAAGTCTCATTGAGAAGGAAAGGCTAAAACTAAGTAAGATTTATCAGTAAGGTCTATATATGCAAATTAGGGGTGGTAAGGGGAAAAAAATGTTACATCCTTGTTTTGCGACTAAAAGTCATGTGATTTCCCTCCCGCCCCTAATATACAAATTAGTATTTGGACTCGGTTCAGCAGGGCATAAGGATTTGGCCGAATCCTGCTGAAAAAGCCCGAATCCTGGCCAAATCCCGAACTGAATCCTGGATTTGGTGCATCTCTAATATAAATACACCAGTAAACCCCCAAAGTAATGCGGCTCTGAGTCCTCTGTCAAAAGAAACAGCACATTTCTTTCCTTCTATTGTGTACTCATGGGCTTCTGTATCAGACTAACTGTTTTCAGCTTAAACCTCCAGGGCTAGGGCTTGAGCATGCTCAGAGCAAATGTTCAATCTGCCCAATTCTCAACTTCAGGTTGAACTCCACTCCTCCAAGCCCCCAGAGCCTGTAATATAGTCCTGTCTGGTTCTGTCAGTGCTGTAATGTTCTCATTGGCTACAAAATGATCAAAAACATCACAAAATATTATACTCAGAGAGGCTACAGGTTGGTTTTGTCTCTGCCTGTCCCAGAATTCTTCTCACTCTAGACAGACAGACAGACAGACATCTGAGCAGTAACTGGGGGCAGGTTCGGGCTCTTTATCTTTAGTAATAGAGTAATTTTAGTAATAGAGTAACCCAGACTGTGTTGGATCTGAATCCACTAATTTAAAGCAGACACAGGAGTTGCTATGGATGATACTGGTGCTGAATAAGGATCAGACTGTGGATCAGACAATGGGACTCTCTTGTCAGTAAAATAAATATCACACCTCCATTTATATTATCACTACATATTATAAGCTGCTGTTTTTGGCCTGACGCCTGCCCTAACTGTCAGTGCTGTAACTGCCTGGGGCCTCTCACATGATAAAGTCAGGAATGAATTACAGGCTGAGACAGATACAATCTCACGGGCCCTTAGTAGAGTAGTCACTTGAGGGCCCATTTCTCTTGAGGCCCTCATTTTTTGAGGGTCTGTTTCATGGATGATCTCCAGCATTAAAGGAACAAGCTAAAACCAAGTGGCCCTAATCAGCAGCTGCACTGGTGGGGCCCCGTCACACTGGTGGGTTCATATCAGGCTGCAGGTACCTTGTTTATAGGGGTGCACTGAATCCAGGATTTGGTTTGGGATTCTGCCTTTTTCAGTAGGATTTGGATTTGGCCGAATCCTTCTCCCTGGCCGAACCGAATCCTAATTTGAATATGCAAATTAGGAACAGGAAGGGAAATCAAAACCAGGAAGTAAAAACGTTTTCCCCTTCCCACCCCTAATTTGCATATGTAAATTAGGATTCTGTTCGGTATTCGACTGAATCTTTTGAAAAAGGATTTGGGGGTTCGGCCGTATCCAAAATAGTGGATTCGGTGCATCCCAACTTGTACATAATTCTGTCCTGTTTGCGGCTGCACAAAATATTTACAGTTAACCCTAAATTATTGAAAAATTCCACCTTTCTGCTTTTTTACTTGGACTTTAAAGCTTTGACAGCGCCGGTTGAATTCGACATACGGACACCATCAGACAAACTGACTGAAGAAGGTAATGACAGTCCAGTGTAATCTCCGGCTCAGTGTTTGTAAGGAAGTAATTAAACTGCCCCCGGGGGCTTCTCTTTCATTCATTGTTTGGGGCACAGTAGCCCCCCTGGGACAGACCCTAATTAGTATTGTCCCTCCAGCGCTAGTGACATTAGGAGGAGACAGAACCCAAGTGAGCAGCAAGGAATGTTATTGTAGAACTGTATAACCCTGTGTATCTGCGGCTGTGAATATAATGTTATATATGAAGTGAAATAAACACATTAATACAGCAGCTAATGACTATTGTAAAGGAGCATTTGTATGAGTCAATATAAAGGAATAATGAGATATGGGCTGAATACGTTATTACTGTGTCTATATCAGCTGCTGTGAGTCTCACAATATAAACTGCTTCACATACACTGACAGTTATTATTATTATTATTATTATTATTATTATTATTATTATTATTACAGTTATTATTTTGGGAAATGTCTCTTTTTTTATGCCCAGGTGAAAGTTTGACATCAGGTAACACATCAGGGTGTTTCCCTTTACATGAGATTTTGTTATTCCTACAATAATGTGACTCCCTCTAGTGGCCAAACTTGGATCATCTCAGCCAACATAGAAAGAGAAGCTGCAAGACTTGAAAATTCTATGTATTTAGCCCTAAGACAAATGTGCCACGATTCCTTTTGAAGTGTAATAATATGTTTTATACAAAAGACCCCTATATTATTATCTCTATATTATCTGTATTGTTCTATTACTTTCCATACTCGGTACAGTAGAAACGATCGAGCAGCAGCAGCAGCAGTGGTGTGAGTTGTAGTTCAGCATCAGAGAGAAAGAATGTGAGTCTTGGGCAGAAAATGATGAGGAGAAAGAATAATAAATAGAAAGTCAGTGAGACAAATGCTGCACCTGGTGTCAGTTTAACCCTATATCTGCCCCCTCTCCCCCTGTTACACAGACAGTAGGTTATATATCAGATATAAATACACAGAGAGACATATATAAATACAGTCTATACAGTCACACACACACATATATATATATATATATATATTCACAGTATAAAGAGTCAGTCCCAGCAGCAGATTATTGTACAAGACAGACACAACTCTATTACTTGCCCTTTATGTTAAAGTCACAGATCAGATTTTTTTTGGGGGGGGGACAATAAGAGAGAAGGGTGGGGGAGGGTGGGGGAGTTTGGGGGGATCAGTTATTTGCTGAGACTTGAGGCCAAACCCAAAGGGACCCCCCATGACTCACTCAGATCTCCAGCCCCGGGAAGAGAGAGTTAAATGTCCTCAGTCAGTCGCTCCCGATATCAACTCATGTGTCCGACATCGTCTGATCCTCTGGGTCCCGGGAGTTGTCACGTGAGGGTCCCGGGAGTTGCTGCTCACTCCCAGTCTCACGGGGGGAGGAGGAATATTCAGTGTGACAGTCCCAGTGTAAATATTCAGTATAAATCTGAGTGTAATGAGTCTCAGTCTAATGAGTCTCAATGTGTCGCTGCAGCGGCCGCTGTTTCTCAGTCAGGAAGTTACTGAACTTTTTCTTCTCCTGAATCTCAACTTCTCCCCCCGCCCCTCCCCCTTATAATCCCCCGACTCCCCTGTCTGACCCCCCCTCCCACCTCCGATTTTATTCCTCCCGCACCCCAACGTCTTCTACCGACTGCCCCCCCCTCTCCACATTACCCCCGTATAAGTGTAATTAGGGGAAGATGTGGGAGGGGGGGGGACATATTTGGGGGGGGGATGTACATTTCAGGCTCCGGTTACAAATGATCAGAAAGTGACGCCCGGGGGTGTCGGGAGATTTGGATCGAATGAGACATAATGAGTGGGGTTTAGCTTTGGGGTATTTTGTGCATCAGTCTGACCCGCCGGTTCCACTAAATACAGAAGTAATTACAGAAGAAGAAGCTGATTGGCTGAGAGTTGTGGGTTGGGTCTCACCTAAAGCCAAATAATTCCCTTTTCTTCAGTTACTGAACCGACTGTCTTGTCTCTACTTGTCTCCCCCCAATGAGACTCCTCACACATCTACTTGTCTTCAAATTATGTCTCTAATAAGAGACTCACCTGTGGGATCAGCAACAGTCTCTCTTATGTCTCAACTAACCCACATACAGTCTCTTCCTCCAATAACATTAAGGGAAGAGACAGAAGAGAAAGAGACAGAAAAAAAGAGACAGAAAGGAAAGACACAAAAAAAAGAAAGAGACAGAAAAGAAATAGACAGAAAGGGAAGAGACAGAAACGAAAGAGAAAGAAGACAAAGAGACAGAAAAAAAGAGACAGAAAGGAAAGAGACAGAAGAGAAAGAGACAGAAAGGAAAGATACAGAAAAGAAAGAGACAGAAAAAAACAGACAGAAAAGAAAGACACAAAAAAAAGAAAGAGACAGAAAAGAAAGAGACAGAAGAGAGACAGAAAAGAAATAGACAGAAAGGGAAGAGACAGAAACGAAAGAGAAAGAAGACAAAGAGACAGAAAAAAAGAGACAGAAGGAAAAGAGACAGAAATGAAAGAAACAGAAATCAAAGAGACAGAAGTGAAAGAGGGAAGAATTCAGATGAAGGGGGGTCAGTGACAGTAAACTCATAGTCTGAGTAGGAAAAGGCTCCAAGGATTGAGATTGGTATATTTATTGGGGTACCAGGGGGTTCCTATAGGTCTATAACTGATTTGAGGGACGTGAGGGTGGAAGAGGGAGGGGCTACAGAAAGGGATGGGGGGGGTGATTAGTGTTTTTACCTTTCTGGTTTGTCCTTTAGGATTAAAGGAAACTGACGATCTCTCCAGATAAATTAAGAAATTCAGATCCAAGTCTTTCCCTGTTGCCCCCAGAGACCCCACAAAGGGTCACAGTTTAAACCATTTTAGGGCTAAATCAGTGGCTCCCAAATTGTGGTGCCCAGACCAGATAATGGGGGACCCGACATAATACAAATGGTGGGGGATTTGCTCTCCTAATCCTTATTAAAGGAGAATAATAAAAGGAACCAGCTGAGCATTATGGGTGGGAGAAATAAATAAACACCCACTGCCAATCCAGCTGCTCCGCCCCATCCATCCAGCCAATTAAAAATCAGCGATTAGAAGTGAATGGCAGCCAATCACCTGCAGGAAGGTTTTAGATTAGACAAAACAAAGCAGTGGCCTCATTATCTGTCTCCTCTCCCACTGACATTAAATACGATTATTCCACTGGTTTGTTTCATGTGCAGATACGGAGATTGGGTCCTATTCTCTTGTTCAGGTGGGAGGGGCTTGAGAGTGGAAGAGGCGGGAGTAAAAGTCATATATTATAGTAATAAAATAGATTGTTATTTGAGTAGAAACCAAATGAGCCCTAGACATGAGGTTGGTCTCTGCCTGGTCTCTCATTG
Organism: Xenopus petersii; assembly: GCA_038501925.1. Classification (NCBI taxonomy): domain Eukaryota; kingdom Metazoa; phylum Chordata; class Amphibia; order Anura; family Pipidae; genus Xenopus; species Xenopus petersii. The sequence continues at coordinate 237,829,627 of CM076672.1, read as the reverse complement.
ATCAGCCAAGGGTTTAGTACCAGCAAAATAATTCACTGCCCAACCCTGTGCCCCTGGAACCTGTCGGTGCCTCTGACTGATCAATAAAAAGAGCCAATTATTTCTCTGATTTTCTTCTCTACAGCATCCAGTCCCCACGTTCAAGAGCTTACTGCACCACAAGCCTAATCAAACCAATGATTTATGTTTTCAAAGTTGGCCACAGGGGGTCACCAGCTTGTAACTTTGTTATACATCTTTGCAAGACCAAGACTGTGCACATGCTCAGTGTGATCTGGGCTGCTTAGGGATCGTCATAAATGAGCAAAACAGCACAAGTCAAATAATATCTGCCAGAAGCCGATACAACAAGACTGATTAATAATCAGAATATACAGACTGCACTGGCTCCTGTGTTGTCATGTAATCTAATGTGGGTTTTATAGTTTTTGTATTGTTTAATACAAACTTTCATCAACTCTGCAGAACCAGTGGCTGCAGCAAAATAATCCTCCAAATAGAATCCCAGTTTATCTGTTTAAATCTGGCTCCATGATCTTTGTCCCTGCAGCTGGAGTTGGACACAGTAAAGGGGATGTAAAGGCAAAAATAAAATCCAACACAAATCTCAACACAGTCGCCGACTGCTCTACAGGGAAACAAACAAAGCTGCTTGAGTTCTGCATGGCTGGGAAGTAAGGTGGGGGATCCCCCTGCTGTTCATAAGTATGATTGTTTCTAGGGATGCACCGAATCCACTTTTTTGGATTCGGCCGAACCCCCGAATCCTTCACGAAAGATTTGGCCGAATACCGAACCGAATCCGAACCCTAATTTGCATATGCAAATTAGGGGTGGGAAGGGGAAAACATTTTTTACTTCCTTGTTTTCTGTCAAAAAGTCACGCAATTTCCCTCCCGCCCCTAATTTGCATATGCAAATTAGGATTCGGATTCGGTTCGGCCAGGCAGAAGGATTCGGCCGAATCCGAATCCTGCTGAAAAAGGCCGAATCCTGGCCGAATCCTGGATTCGGTGCATCCCTAATTGTTTCCCTGCAGAGCAGTTAGGGATTGTCTGACAATTCCTATCCACAGCAGTATTTCTCTGCATACAGTCAGGTTTCTTATAAAAACTGTAGACATTTTTTAATTAAAGTATATTGGAGATAGGTTTCTTTTTAATTAAAGAAAGTAAAAATGGGATTTTGTTTTTACCTTTACATGCCCTTTAACACCACAAAGGAGCATTGTTGCCCAAGACAAAGATGGAGGGCACTTCTCCTGGAGGGATGATTGAGCAGGTAAATCAGGAGAGCAGCCTCCAGGCCAAGAATAATACAGAATTAGATTTGATTATAAGGTGGGGCACTGTCAGTCATAGCTAATTGTTTGAACAAAACAATCCCAACATACATTGTCATGAATACCCCCCTTGTTCCACCTTTTCTTTCCTCACCTGATTCCTTTTCTTTCCCAAAGTAGAGCTCGGAACCGGCACAATGAATACGTATTCCCCCCTTAGCCCTCCTGCAACATGCTGGGTATTTGCTGTGGGTATTTGGAGTGAGCACTATACACTCTGGCAGCTTCTGGCAGGAGGGCCGCCAAGTGAAGTCAAATTTGGAATTTGATTTGAAACCAAAATTTGGGTCACCTGTGATTCTGCAACTTAAAGGGGTGGTTCACCTTTGAACTAACCTTTAGTACCACGTAGAGAGTGATATTCTGAGACAATTGTTTTTTATTATTTGTGGTTTTTGACTTATTTAGCTTTTTATTCAGCAGCTCTCCAGTTTGTAATTTCAGCCTTCTGGTTGCTAGGGTCCAAATTCCCCTAGCAACCATGCATTGATTGGAATAAGAGACTGGAATATGAATAGGAGAGGCCTAAATAGAAAGAGGAGTAATAAAAAGTAACAATAACAATTTGTAGCCTTACAGAGCATTTGTTTTTAGAAGGGGGGTCAGTGACCCCCATTTGAAAGTGTGAAAGAGTCAGAAGGGGAAGGCAAATAATTCAGAAACTTTAAACAATGCCAATTGAAATATGCTTAGTATTGGCCATTCTGTAACATACTAAAGGTTAACTTAGAGGTGAACTACCGCTTTAATGTGGCTCCCCTAAAATAAAGAGTCTGACCCCTGATTGAAGTCTCTGTAGACTCCAGTGAAACAGTGACCCCTAGTGGCTGAACTTTCATGGGAAATGTATTGATCCCGAAAACCTGTTTTCCAGAAAGCTCTGAATTACTGAAATGACTCCATTTTTATACAGTAATTCAACGTTTGACAACAGATTTCCCTGTTCTGTGTATTTATAAAACAATACAACGTACTTCATCCCAACTAAGATATCACTCATCATTACTGGAGGCAAAACAATCTTCTAAGGTTAATGTTTAAATGATTTTTTTAGCAGAGATCTAAATTACGGAAAGATCCCAGGTCCCGAGCATTCTGGGTAAGTCCTCGTGGTCAGTCCTGGAGGGCAATGTCCTGTGACTCAGTTAAATGTAATATTATTCCATACAGATCAATATCGCCCATTGGATTTGAGGAACCAGTGACCTTTATGTACTATGTACCCCCCCACCCCCTACGCGGCTCCTTTATCTGGAGAGACTCCTTATCTGACGATTGTGCCTTTGTACCCAGAACCTTCAATAACATGGAATTTACTGCCTGTCCCATGTGTAACCCCAGCACTGGCCTTTCCTACAACTCCCTGTATCCTACTATAGTGATCCTCTCAATATAATACATGGTAATTAAAGAGACAGTATAACAATTTATTATGCATTCTCCAAGAAATAAAGAATACAGGGGTCAGTTCAGAGGAAACATCTCAAATACAGACATGAATGTCCCTTTAAATACAGAAAATCATGTTTCTAGCACAGCCTTGTCCTACTGAGGGTAAGTACTCTGGGGGGAGGGTAAGTACTCTGGGGGGAGGGTAAGTACTCTGGGGGGGGGTAAGTTCTCTCTCTCACACATAGAGATGGGGGGGTAGGTTTCGGTTTCCCAGACTGTTGCTGAAATAATGGGCAGGTCTGAACCAATCACTGGCAGTCGTGTGATGTCACCTCCTAGCAATGCCAATGTGTCTGCTCCACCTACTCATGCCACTACCCACAATCCCTCCCTCCTGCTATTGGCAAATATACCTTGGGATAATATATAGTATAGTAAATGTGTATTTATATGAGTGGGAGCTGCCATATTGCTATTCTTTTCATTAGTCTGGCATGGGGCAGGGCAGTGGGTGGGTATATGACTGGGTATATATAGAGAGAGAGAGAGAGAGAGAGAGAGAGTGGAGGAGACCAGCTTGTGGGACAGTGGGTGCCCTTCCCTGTACTTGGCAATGGCTGGTCTTGTGTATTTCACTGATAAGGTATCAGAGTAGCAGAGATTAGACGTAACCCTGCAGGGAGTATTTATAGGAGAGCGGGTGAGGGGTGACGTGAGAGTGAGGAGGGGCACATACAGTCACACTAGAGTTTTTATTTAATTAACAAACAGGAACAGGATCCATTGTGAGACCTCAGCTGCCTCGGAACATCCTCAATAATAAGAATATTAATTATGTGTAACTAATGCAGCACAAGGGCACTTGCCTTTACCTGTCACTATAACTGCACTGGGTTTATGGCTCTCACATCAGCTCAAGTTATTATTTCTCCCTCAGCTTCTGCCCTTGCTGACATCACTCACAGTCTATGTGACATCACTTACAGTCTATGTGACATCACTTACAGTCTATGTGACATCACTTACAGTCTATGTGACATCACTTACAGTCTATAGTGACATCACTTACAGTCTATAGTGACATCACTTACAGTCTATAGTGACATCACTTACAGTCTATGTGACATCACTTACAGTCTATGGTGACATCACAGTGTTATGGTTGTCAGTGGGCAGCAGATCAGGTAGTGGATCAATCAGTTATTGGTCAGATAAGGTAGTGGGTTTAAGAAGTTACAAATATTGGGTATGGGTGGGGCGAGGGTATATCCAGCCTATAGGGTTTATTTTCAAGTAGAAGATTCTAATTATGGAAATATAGCAGATCCCATACCTATATAATATATATATATATACATGTTAGATGGGGCCGGGAGAAGAGAAATCAAAGCCATGAAGATAAGGAGCAGGGAATCTAATCACCACACGTAGATATGGGCAACACAATAAATATTGCAGTGTAGCAGCAAAGGTGTGAGCTATAGTTGGACACTGTGGTTGATGATACTGAATTCAAATGAGTTTTAGAACAGAAAAACCGGTAATGGGCACAATGTATCAAATGACCCCACACATGGAGGTTGATATAACACCCACTCATTGTGGGCAGAGAATAATAATAAATATGTGAAAGGCAAAATATTGTCCAATTGTTGATCCCCGTGGGGCCCCGTCTGTCTAATGGTCACATGAACATGAAATGTCTCCCAGCGCCCAGCCAAGGTTTCTGCGAGGCACAGTATATCTAATATAATGTACGGCACCCAGGTAGAACTGAACGAGGCACAGTATATCTAATATAATGTATGGCACCCAGGTAGAACTAAACGAGGCACAGTATATCTAATATAAGGCATGGCACCCAGGTAGAACTGAACGAGGCACAGTATATCTAATATAAGGCATGGCACCCAGGTAGAACTGAACGAGGCACAGTATATCTAATATAAGGCATGGCACCCAGGCAGAACTAAACGAGGCACAGTATATCTAATATAATGTACGGCATCCAGGTAGAACTGAACGAGGCACAGTATATCTAATATAAGGCATGGCACCCAGGTAGAACTGAACGAGGCACAGTATATCTAATATAAGGCATGGCACCCAGGTAGAACTGAACGAGGCACAGTATATCTAATATAATGTACAGCACCCAGATAGAACTGAACAAGGCACAGTATATCTAATATAAAGCATGGCACCCAGGTAGAACTGAACGAGGCACAGTATATCTAATATAAGGCATGGCACCCAGGTAGAACTGAACGAGGCACAGTATATCTAATATAAGGCATGGCACCCAGGTAGAACTGAACGAGGCACAGTATATCTAATATAATGTACAGCACCCAGATAGAACTGAACAAGGCACAGTATATCTAATATAAAGCACGGCACCCAGGTAGAACTGAACGAGGCACAGTATATCTAATACTGTCTAAGGCACGGCACCCAGGTAGAACAATACGAGGCACAGTATATCTAATATAAGGCACGGCACCCAGATAGAACTGAACGAGACACAGTATAAGGTATCTAATATAAAGCACGGCACCCAGGTAGACCTAAACGAGGCACAGTATATCTAATATAAAACATGGCACCCAGATAGAACTGAACGAGGCACAGTATATCTAATATAAGGCATGGCAACCAGGTAGAACTGAACGAGGCACAGTATATCTAATATAAGGCACAGCACCCAGGTAGAACTGAATGAGGCACAGTATATCTAATATAAGGCATGGCAACCAGGTAGAACTGAACGAGGCACAGTATATCTAATATAAGGCATGGCAACCAGGTAGAACTGAATGAGGCACATTATATCTAATATAAGGCACAGCACCCAGGTAGAACTGAATGAGGCACAGTATATCTAATATAAGGCATGGCAACCAGGTAGAACTGAACGAGGCACAGTATATCTAATATAAGGCACAGCGCCCAGGTAGAACTGAACGAGGCACAGTATATCTAATGTAAGGCATGGTACCCAGGTAGAACTAAACGATGCACAGTATATCTAATATAAGGCATGGTACCCAGGTAGAACTAAACGATGCACAGTATATCTAATATAAGGCATGGCACCCAGGTAGAACTAAACGATATACAGTATATCTAATATAAGGCCCGGCACCCAGGTAGAACTAAACGATGCACAGTATATCTAATATAAGGCATGGTACCCAGGTAGAACTAAACGATGCACAGTATATCTAATATAAGACATGGCACCCAGGTAGAACTGAACGAGGCACAGTATATCTAATATAAGGCATGGCACCAAGGTAGAACTAAACGATGCACAGTATATTTAATATAAGGCCCGGCACCCAGGTAGAACTAAACGAGGCACAGTATATCTAATATAAGGCCCGGCACCCAGGTAGAACTGAACGAGGCACAGTATATCTAATATAAAGCAGGGCACCCAGGTAGAACTGAACGAGGCACAGTATATCTAATATAAAGCAGGGCACCAGGTAGAACTGAACGAGGCACAGTATATCTAATATAAGGCATGGCACCCAGGTAGAACTGAACGAGGCACAGTATATCTAATATAAGGCCTGGCACCCAGGTAGAACTGAACGAGGCACAGTATATCTAATATAAGGCCCGGCATCCAGGTAGAACTGAACGAGGCACATTATATCTAATATAAGGCATGGCACCCAGGTAGAACTGAACGAGGCACAGTATATCTAATATAAGGCCTGGCACCCAGGTAGAACTGAACGAGGCACAGTATATCTAATATAAGGCCCGGCATCCAGGTAGAACAATACGAGGCACAGTATATCTAATATAAGGCACGGCACCCAGATAGAACTGAACGAGGCACAGTATATCTAATATAAAGCACGGCACCCAGGTAGACCTAAACGAGGCACAGTATATCTAATATAAAACATGGCACCCAGATAGAACTGAACGAGGCACAGTATATCTAATATAAGGCATGGCAACCAGGTAGAACTGAACGAGGCACAGTATATCTAATATAAGGCACAGCACCCAGGTAGAACTGAATGAGGCACAGTATATCTAATATAAGGCATGGCAACCAGGTAGAACTGAACGAGGCACCGTATATCTAATATAAGGCATGGCAACCAGGTAGAACTGAACGAGGCACAGTATATCTAATATAAGGCATGGCAACCAGGTAGAACTGAACGAGGCACAGTATATCTAATATAAGGCATGGCAACCAGGTAGAACTGAACGAGGCACAGTATATCTAATATAAGGCACAGCGCCCAGGTAGAACTGAACGAGGCACAGTATATCTAATATAAGGCATGGTACCCAGGTAGAACTAAACGATACACAGTATATCTAATATAAGGCCCGGCACCCAGGTAGAACTAAACGATGCACAGTATATCTAATATAAGGCACAGCGCCCAGGTAGAACTGAACGAGGCACAGTATATCTAATATAAGGCATGGCACCCAGGTAGAACTAAACGATACACAGTATATCTAATATAAGGCCCGGCACCCAGGTAGAACTAAACGATGCACAGTATATCTAATATAAGGCATGGCACCCAGGTAGAACTAAACGATGCACAGTATATCTAATATAAGACATGGCACCCAGGTAGAACTGAACGAGGCACAGTATATCTAATATAAGGCATGGCACCAAGGTAGAACTAAACGAGGCACAGTATATCTAATATAAGGCCCGGCACCCAGATAGAACTGAACGAGGCACAGTATATCTAATATAAGGCATGGCACCCAGATAGAACTGATCGAGGCACAGTATATCTAATATAATGTACGGCACCCAGATAGAACTGAACGAGGCACAGTATATCTAATATAAGGCCTGGCACCCAGGTAGAACTGAACGAGGCACAGTATATCTAATATAAGGCCCGGCATCCAGGTAGAACTGAACGAGGCACATTATATCTAATATAAGGCATGGCACCCAGGTAGAACTGAACGAGGCACAGTATATCTAATATAAGGCATGGCACCCAGGTAGAACTGAACGAGGCACAGTATATCTAATATAAGGCCCGGCATCCAGGTAGAACTGAACGAGGCACATTATATCTAATATAAGGCATGGCACCCAGGTAGAACTGAACGAGGCACAGTATATCTAATATAAGGCATGGCACCCAGGTAGAACTGAACGAGGCACAGTATATCTAATATAAGGCACAGCACCCAGGTAGAACTGAATGAGGCACAGTATATCTAATATAAGGCATGGCACCCAGGTAGAACTGAACGAGGCACAGTATATCTAATATAAGGCCTGGCACCCAGGTAGAACTGAACGAGGCACAGTATATCTAATATAAGGCCCGGCATCCAGGTAGAACTGAACTAGGCACATTATATCTAATATAAAGCATGGCACCCAGGTAGAACTGAACGAGGCACAGTATATCTAATATGAGGCACAGCACCCAGGTAGAACTGAACGAGGCACAGTATATCTAATATAAGGCATGGCATCCAGGTAGAACTGAACGAAGCACAGTATATCTAATATAAGGCACAGCACCCAGGTAGAACTGAACGAGGCACAGTATATCTAATATAAGGCATGGCACCCAGGTAGAACTGAAGGAGGCACAGTATATCTAATATAATGTACGGCACCCAGGTAGAACTGAACGAGGCACAGTATATCTAATATAAGGCATGGCACCCAGGTAGAACTAAACGAGGCACAGTATATTTAATATAAGGCCCGGCACCCAGGTAGAACTGAACGAGGCACAGTATATCTAATATAAGGCATGGCACCCAGATAGAACTGAACGAGGCACAGTATATCTAATATAAGGCCTGGCACCCAGGTAGAACTGAACGAGGCACAGTATATCTAATATAAGGCCCGGCATCCAGGTAGAACTGAACGAGGCACATTATATCTAATATAAGGCATGGCACCCAGGTAGAACTGAACGAGGCACAGTATATCTAATATAAGGCCCGGCACCCAGGTAGAACTGAACGAGGCACAGTATATCTAATATAAAGCAGGGCACCCAGGTAGAACTGAACGAGGCACAGTATATCTAATATAAAGCAGGGCACCAGGTAGAACTGAACGAGGCACAGTATATCTAATATAAGGCATGCAACCAAGGTAGAACTGAAAGAGGCACAGTATATTTAATATAAAGCAGGGCACCCAGGTAGAACTGAACGAGGCACAGTACATCTAATATGGCACCCAGGTAGAAGTCCCTAAACTTTATGTGCGCCATGACTGTGATTAAAGGGAAACAAAGATGAGTTACAATTATTGGCACTATTGCCGCCTGTTTGGGGGGAGGGAGAAATCGAAGCTCCAGGGCAAGTAGTTTCCTATTTAATAAACAATTTTGCTTTATGGCTGGGAATCTACATATTCACCTGGGATCAGAGCCAGTGTCCCACTAGGCAAAGCAGGATTACTTCCCCTTTATGTGGACAATTCATAAATGGACTTACTGCACTGCTGCCCAGAGATGCCTGGTATTGCTGAACAATGGGAATTACAGAGATAATGGGGCCTGGCTGTTTACTAGGGGCAATGAAAGGGCCCCAACATTGAACCAGAATCAGGACTGGGGTCTGTGTTGTGTGTAATTGTCCCACTCTCCCCCCCCCCCGAGTATTTCTGCAGCACCAGACACTGACACTACTAAATCTCAACAATTCAGCCCAAATGTAACTATTAGTCTAATGACTAGTGACCCGTCCCCCATTTCCCACACTCTCTGTACTGACCCCACTGTCTGTATCAAGGTTCTACTTTCCTACTTCCTGAAATGGTTAATCACAGGGACGTTAGTCCAATGCGGGGTTAATAGATCCCTCTGCGCCAGGAGCCGCCACATTATTGGGGACTTTTATTATCCTTTATATAGATATGTATATATATCCTGCAGCACTCTACAGAGATTTTCCTATCAGTCCCTGCTCCAGTGAGCTTACAATCTAAGGTCCCTATCACATTCGCATCAGTTCCTGCCCCAGTGAGCTTACAATCTAAGGTCTCTTTCACATTCCCACCAATCCCTGCCCCAGTGAGTTTATAATCTAAGGTCCCTATCACATTCCCATCAGCCCCTGCCCCAATGAGCTTACAATCTAAGGTCCCTTTCAGATTCCCATCAGTCCCTGCCCCAGTGAGCTTACAATCTAAGGTCCCTTTCACATTCCCATCAGTCCCTGCCCCAGTGAGCTTACAATCTAAGGTCCCTATCACATTCTCATCAGTCCCTGCCCCAATGAGCTTACAATCTAAGGTCCCTTTCACATTCCCATCAGTGCCTGCCCCAGTGAGCTTACAATCTAAGGTCCCTATCACATTCCCATCAGTCCCTGCCCCAGTGAGCTTACAATCTAAGGTCCCTATCACATTCCCATCAGTCCCTGCCCCAGTGAGCTTACAATTGAATGTACCTGTCACAGTCACACACACTAGAGGCATAACCTGCCTGTATTTTAGGAAAACCCGGAGTACCCAGCAAACACACTGAGAACATACACATTCCTCCGGTCAGAAACTCTAAACCCCAGCAATGTAAGGATTAAGCACTAATCACTGAGGCACAGAAGTGTATATACAATCAGCCTAGGCTACAGAGCTTACACTCTAAGAGCAGAGAGTATGAGTCAGGGCAGTTCCTACCTGAGCGCTGCAGTTATATAATCCTCTCAGGACACATAAGAGATTCCCTCACACGGAGCAGAGCACAGGATTTCGGAGGAAAATGACAATCCGCAGGGGCCCCACAGTAGCAGGAGGGCCCAGAGAGAGAGAGTGAGAGCAGGTGCAGAGAGACAGCAGGAGACAGGGTAGGGTTGGACTGAGTCAATAAAGCAACTTGCCCTTTGGACTTGCTGGAGCGGCAGGTATAATGTTACACCTGAGCACAGGGAGGAAATAGAAGGGGGGCACAGAGGGGGCACAGCTGTTACAGAACATGTTAACCCCTTGTCTCCCACAAATGGGCCTTCACTCTACTACAGCCGATCCATTCAGCCTCACACCCTCTCTCTCTCTCCAAGGAAACCCACAACATTAAATAAAACACACGCCCTGGGCACAGGCCGGACAGGTTCCTCCGTCTCATTGGTCTCAGGTAAATGAACCTGTAAACCTGGCCCCAGGCAACGAGCTACGACTGGGACTCCCAGCAACCAGCATCCTACAATAGAGAGTCTCCCTCACTCCTGGTGCTTGCTGAACTACAAACCTCATCATCCTCAGTCAGCTGTCACATGGCTGAGAATCAGATTATGTAGTCAAATAGAAGGGCACGGCTATGGGCCCCACATATAATGTATGGGAAATAAAAAAAATATATATATATATAGAACCCTTTAGACTGAGAGTGGTAGTTCAGCAACAGCTTAAAGGCTTCAAGTTGGAAAATTTTATTTCATACCCCCCCACCCCAAAGTATTTTTTTTTTGGCTCTGGAAAGACGGAAGGCTGAGGATGATGGAACTGCAGCAGCGGGAGTGATTATCACACAATAAAGCATCTAATACATAATTAATACTGTGCTGGGGATTATGTTGGTCTAATGATAATTATAAAGTCACCTAATTGCAGGGTTAATTTAATGTGTTTGTGGGGGGGGGAATCATTAAACAAATGAAAGATCTGTGCACCATCTGCTGGTCATGAGCGGTATTGCAGCAGAGTAATTCTAAACTAAGGACACAGCACTGAGAACAGAGGAGACTTATGGAGAAATAAAGGGGAAGCTTTGAGACTGACTTTTTTTAGAGAGCAGAAAACATAGAAAGCAAAAGACCTGAAACTGTCATTTCCTTAAAGGACCAAGAAAATAAAGACTGACCCACTCATAATCTCCCCTGAACATGCCGGAGCCCCGGGCCCCTTTCCATTAAACATGAGGGGTGTCTCCAGACAGAAGCCATTGGGCACATAGAGGGGGTGGCTGAGCCGATGGGCATATTGGGGTGATTACTGGAAATACAGCTGGTATAGTGTCTCTAATGAACCCCAATGAGCAGGACCCCTTTATCTTGTGTATCAGTATCTGTGTGTCTGTATAATTGGTGAACTCTTTTATTGTACAGCACTGCCGCATATGTTGGTGCTTTATAAATACCAGTTAATAATAATAATTGCTCTCTTTGAAGAAGGGATGCACCGAATTCACTATTTTGGATTCGGCCGAATCCTTCGCAAAAGATTCAGCCGAATACCGAACCGAACCCGAAATGGCATATGCAAATTAGGGGCGGGAAGAGGAAAACGTTTTTTACTTCCTTGTTTTGTGACAAAAAGTGAAACGATTTCCCTCCCCTCCCAGATTCGGTTCGCCCCAAATCCTGCTGAAAAAGGCTAATCCTGGCAGAATCCTGGATTCGGTGCATCCCTAATTTAAAGAGATACCAACACAATTCTGACATTTCTGTGCCCAATATCCTGGGAATGACACCCTATTTTTAAGGCTACAGACCCCCCAAACTCTCATACACTAAAAACGCAACTAAAATCCAATTGCTTTCTGTTTTTTTCTGTAGCAGAGCTGAGCAGCCCACCTGACGTGTCCCTCTGTGAATCAGTTGAGTGTTTTCTGGCAGTTGCACCTCTGAAACTCGGGCCCAGTAAAAAAGTGGCACTGGCAGGATATTGGGGACTGCAGAAATGTCACAATAATGTCAGTATGGCTTTAAAGTGGGAAGGGCAGCTCTTATGGGGAGAACAAGTAGTATTGCCACTAGGTGTAACTACAGAGGTAACAGACCTTGTCAACATCTAGACATTTTGGGGGCGTGTGGGGCCCAGTATTATCTAGTTACACCACTGAATGCCACCCCAACACCACCAGCTCCCCAGACCAAGGCCACCATCAGGGGGGCACAGGGTGTACTGTTGTACCAGGCCCAGGCCTAAAGGGGGTCCCCCTTAACAGCACCAAACCTGTGCTGCACCTGAAGTCCTGAAGAGCCGAAGCCGTGAAAGTTGACTAAAGCCACGAGTTCAGTTCCACTGGTCACCAATGTGTTTTTTTATTATATTAAACCCCTGTCAACCAATGGATTATTTTAATACTCTATAGGCCCCAGGCCACCAATGGTTTTTTTAAATAAAATGCGCCAGGGCCCCAAATGTTTCTGTTTAATTTTCATGGGGGGCCCTGGCACCAATGTTATTTAACTTATGGGGGACCCTGACCACAATGATTTTTTAAAAACTTTTATGGGGGGCCCTGTTTTTTTTTTAACTTATAAGGGGGCCCTTACCATCACCATGACTTGTGTGTATGTGTTTGTGGGGTTTATCGTTTTTAGGGCTAATGTCTGTGTGGTCTTTTAACTGTGGGGTGGGGCTTGGGGGCTGGGCCCAGAAAATGTTGTTGTTTGGGGCCCCATGATTTCTGATGGAGGCCCTGCCCCTGGCCACTCACACCCAGAACCCACTGGCACTACTACATCTGGGCTCTTACTCATTTACGTCACCTGATCAGTTTGTCTGTCTGCTGATGGAACATGTACTTACCCCTAGTTATGGCCCTGGTACCTGGGTTGTCTACTTGGTCTCTAACGGTGGCCATACATGGGCTGATTAAAGCTGATGATTTCTGTCCGTTAGACTCATTCAGCAGTTTATGTGCTCATGTGAGGGCAGATAAAAATTACCCAGATATTGATCGGGCAGGTTTGATTCTTCCTGCAGTCGAGGGCCACATCGTCTAGTTGATCCAGTCCTATGACCCAATGGCTCCCATTTCCTTTGTTGTTATCTGATTGTTTGGCCCTAGGGCTGAACATTCGGATTAACCCAATATCACCCCCTGCCGTTAGTTGGCATCTTGAGGAAAGATCTGCTCTTTGGCGACCTCACCAAACAATTGGATCTTATCATGAATGTCCACCTTAAGATTCCAGTCACTTATCTGAGTAATTGTTTGATAAACACCCCATTTCAGACCTCTGACTCTCAAGTCTTCCGGCTCCTGACTTACTCTCTTTCCCATGGTCAGACAGGAACGTTCCCCAGGCTAAATAAATCCAATCTCATCCAGTTCTTATCCAAGTACAGAAGGGCTGGGCTATTGACCATTGTCAAGGATTTGGAAGAAAAGAAAACTCACATGCCCCTGCTGCAGCCACTCTTGCATTGTGTCCAATCCAAACGTTGTGTTGGTTTCCTCATACTGGTCTCCATCCAGTGGACATCATATGTAGGGGGGTTTTGGTGGGTGAGGGAACCAATCCACACACATAGGATAAAATCACTGTCCGGCTTTATTTTATATATAGTTAAAACAGCAAACAGGCATCTATTACAGATGTACTCCTACTCTATGACATGTTGAATCACCTGACGCGTTTCATGCCTCTTTCTGGCACTTGAAGTTTTTTTTTTGATCACCAAAACCCCCCTACATATTGACCATTGTCAGCCAAAATGATATTATTGACACAGAAACTCCCTGTAGTGGTGAAAGTTACACCGACTCAATAGAACAGGAGACTGGAGGAGATAAATGAGCAGCACATCCTCCTGGACTCAGATAAATCAATATAAGTGTAACCCTATAGTAAAATAGAGGAACCTGCTACTCCTTAAACTAAAAACATTACTATTTATTAAACACTAGACTCTCAATCCTCAGGTGTAGGCCCTTGAAGATGTTGGAGGAAGGGTGTAGTCGAACTGTAACTCTCAGTACCGTCAAAGAATTGGGCTCCAGTGGTTCTGAAATAAACTTTAGTTCTTTTTATTTACCATAATCCACATCGGGGGTTTATATGCAGGAGATACAGTGAACGTGGGAGGTATTGGCTGTAGATTGGCACAAGCAAAGTGTTATATCAGACCCAGTGAATATCTGCAGCAGGAGATTAGACATCTGGAGTTTGACCCTAATACACAGAGATAACGGGAAATTACTGGAATATTCCAAACTGACCTGTGTCCCGGGCCAAATCTCTGTTATTGGGGCCCCACTGATACTGGGAGTGTCACAGACGGGGACTAGACTGAAACCTGGTGAAGACCCTGACCCGACCCGACCCGACCCTAGCAACCAGCACTTACCTGTGTCACTAATTAGCAGCAGTGATTGTGACCAATAAGGCTTTATAGGGAACTCCAGCAAAACAATGTCCCTATATACACTGGGTTATTATTTATAAATAAAGGGATGAGGGAAACTGCAATTTTCAGTGAAAGTGATGTTTCTGAATAAGCCCCTTTGACACTTCATTAAAGGGAAACTCCACACAAACATAACTTTTTGAAAAGTAAACATAATTTCAAGCAACTTTACAATATACATCAATTAAAAAATATGCAGACTTTTCATGATTTTTAATGGTTTCTGACAGTTCCCTAAGCCCAGCCCCCTGCTCTCCTGCTGATCTGTCTGACTACTTTGCTGAGCTGTCTGACTACTGTTACTTTGTATCAACATCTGTCCTACAAACCCCACAATTCCCTGCTCATGTGATTTCAATAAGGAAAGGAACATCCCAGTGCAATGCATTGTGGGTGATGTAGTTCCTGCATGTGTCTGTAAGCTGCGGAGAAGTTGTTACAATTTGTAATATCAGTTAAGGAGGGACTCCTTCCCTGCTAGGATTTCAAATGATGCAGAAAGAGAAGAAATGTTAAACAGCTGGATTTCAGAATAGAAAATGCCATTTATTTATACTTTTTGAAGAAACAGGTAACTGTGATGGGTATATTAGAGGTTTCTGTGTTATCAAATGTTGGTTTGGAAGCCGGAGTTCCCCTTTAAATAGCGACACAAGAGGAATACTCATGCCGCACCCCACAGGGTTGGACTGACAGAATTTCAGCTGGCTCCGCCTACAGGTCACTAGGATCCATTCTACATAGCAACCTCTTACTAAGCACTAGTGTTGCACAGTCACCCCTGGGGATTCCCACTCCCTGCAGCCTCTTTTTGGCTTCATACCCATCACATCGAGACCCCAACCTACCCAGGCCCACCCCCATATCTAAGTCAGAAAAGCCAAAAGGATCCGGACACATCTTGGCCAAGACTGACCCCATTGTGTCTTAGCCCCGCCCCCTGCTCCACTTCATTGGATGGATATCTAATGACTTCAGGTGGCATTTAATACATTTAGGGGGGCTAAGTTAGATTTTTGGGGGCACAGACCTGTTACTGCAGGGGACCAGGTGTGAAGGGTTTTAAAGGGTGATTCACCTTTAAGTTAACTTTTACTATGTTATAGAACGGCTAATTCCAAGCAACTTTGCAACTGGTCTTCATTATTTGTATAGTTTTTGAATTATTTGCCTTCTTCTTCTTCTGACTCTTTCCATCTTTCAAATTCGGGTCACTGACCCCATCTAAAAAAACAAATGTTCTGTAAGGCTACAAATGTATTGTTATTGTTACTTTTTATTCCTCCTCTTTCTATTCAGGCCTCTCCTATTCATATTCCAGTCTCTTATTCAAATCAGTGCATGGTTGCTAGGGGAATTTGGACCCTAGCAACCAGATGGCTGATATTGCAAACTGGAGAGCTGCTGAATAAAAAGCTAAATAACTCCGAAATTACAAAAAACAAAATAAAGAATGAAAACCAATGGCAAATGATCTCAGAATATTAACCTTTACATTATACTAAAAATTAATTTGAAGGAGAACAACCCCCTTTAAATCAGGGTGACTCCTGAAAAATACAGGTAAAGGGACACGTTTGCTGACTGCAGCCCTGGGGTGTGTCTAGTGGCACCTGTGCTTTGGGGGGTCAGTGTCTCTACGTTTCCTTTAGAAAATAACTGCATCTCTATTACTGATGTTCAGTAGGAATTAGACACTCACTTCATCACATACAACGGGGCAGTCTCAGTGTCGCCTCTGGGCTGACACTTGAATTACATACATGATGCTCATTGGCCGGCAGTGTCTGTGTGTGACCAGGAAAAGCCTGTGGGTTCTGCTTCTCATGGGCCCCACTGGCCTGGACTCATTGGTGGATGGTGCACATGGGGGCGGGGCTTTACACAAATATACTGTTTTTCTCTGCACTGAACAGCCAGAAAAAGAAACACAGTTTCTAACTTAATTGGCTTTTGGCAGAGAGCCCAGAACAGCCACAGCTGCAGATAAGATACATTTGTAACAATTTTGAGATAAGCAAATAAGTAATTGTAACAATATAAGATAACAGGTCCCTTGGGAGAAGTTAGACTCACAGCTTAAAGGGCACAAATCATAGCTAAAATCATTTCCTAAGTAAATACACTATGTGAAAGTCCAAGAAATTTTTTTCTAGCTGAGGCAGCCATCTTGGATTTCATTGGCTCCTCCTACCTATATCTTCCGAGCCAAGCTGCAGCTCTGAAATCTCAAACATGCTCAGTTGAAATTCCTTGGTTGCTTAGCAACCCTTCTAAGCTATTTTCAAATCAGCCAAACCTGTGTGTTAGCCGCTGTTCAGTAGTGCTGCCCCCTGCTGGAAGTTACTGTGTGCCCTTCAACTGAGCATTAAGTGGCCCTTGCACTTTTGCCCCTGGGCAAATTACCCCTCAATCTGCTCCTAATGTTACATGTGACCTGTTGCCTTTTCTGACCCAAGTCCTATCTCGGCCCATCCCATCCTGTACCCCAACTTTTCCTTCCATTGTACCCCACTAATCTGATTACTCAACTGACGACTCACACTGTAAAACCAAACCTGCTCCCCCTGTGTCCCCCAAACCCAGTGGTACCTTCCCATTACCCTCTGCCTGATGTTCCACCTTCCCAGTCATTCCCCTGTTCCACACTGAGCCCCCCTCACTGCTGTACTGACACCTACATTCTACCCCCAATACTGCGTCACCCCCTGCTCAGCCCTAGTCCCAAGCTGCCCCCTCCACTCCCAGTCATTTCTCCTTTGTTCTTCTCTCCCTTTCTCCAGAGTTAGACTCGAGCATTGGGGGCCCACGGGGGCTGCAACACCAAGAGACCTCCTAGCAGTCTCCGGGGCCCCCTCACGACCTCCAAACCTCTGCACCCCCCTGCACATTGCAGCACATTATATTTTTATTTTTTGGGGGGGTGCCGATCAATCAGGGAAGTGGAGTCCTGTCGCCCAGTCTCATTGCCTGGTACTTACCTGCTGTTTGTCACTGATACTCATTAAAGGGAATCACATACTCAGTAGACACACACTTCCCTACTCAGCCACCTACAGAGAAGAGAAGTCATCAGTTCTCTGAGTAACAATCAGTACTTGGAACTCTACTCACTCATTACTCACTGCTCCTCCTGTCCTGATCTTCCCCTGTTACTCCCCGTTACTCTGCAATGGGAAAGAGACTATTATCCTGAGCTCTATCCCAGTGTGGCTGAACTGTTAGTTGCACTAGTACTTACCTACTTACCCACCTGCAAGAGAACTGAATACTCATTACTCTAATACTCATTCATTAGTGGTACATTGTCTGAGGGATCCTCCTGATACTCATCTGTCTTACACCTGAATTACACAGCACCCCACATATAATACATTCACCCCTTTACCCCCAGACAACCATTACTTAGTTTTCTCATTCTCTGAAACTAAATGTCTGTGTTTTATATGGTGATCACATGGTACAGTGTCAGTGTGAGTCACATGACCAGCTGATGTCAGGGAGAACGAAAAGCTGATGGCGCCAAGAAATGATTTTGCAGCCTCTCCCAGCCCTGGGCACCTTGTTGTCTCTCCCATGTGTCCCTAATTCTGCTCAGAGAACATTGTCCTATCAGCCCAATTCATTCCATCCAGGATGTGACACTTGCAACAGGCTATTGACAAACTGTCAGTCTGGGCAGCTAAGTGGCAAATGAGATACATAAATGTTGATAAATGTAAAGACATTTATATATATATATAAATGCATGACGAAGGCCCTGGTTTAGGATGAAACATCAAATAAACTCTCCTTTTTTTGCATAATATACAAACTCTGAGTGTGCCAGTCTTTACCTTTGGCTTTATATGTTTTACTTGGCACCAAGGTCACAGACTCTGTATGTGGAGTGCACCTATTATATATATATATATATATATATATATTTGATATATTATAATTACACATACATAGTATCTATCTGAATAAAATGCAAGTAAACAGCAAGTAATTTGTAATTTTTGTAATACAAAGTTTCTTTTTTTTAGCAATTGGCCACAATCACATTTCAAAAGACTGCATTGCTGACACCTAGTGGTGAAAAGAAGAATCGCATGTGCTGCTTGTTCCAAGATAGGGACTTGTGAAACAGATGAGCTGTATATGGACTGATGATGTGCTTTTGGCTCTGAAAGTCACTTGTGGGGGGGGGGGGGAAATTGCAGTTGTATCGCTATCACTGTTGAATATCCTTGAAAAAGATCCTCAGGTGGGACCAAAAACATCAGAATAAGATGCTGTATCATCATGTGAAATAAGGGAGAATTGTTTCATACTTACCATAATTCTCCTTTCCTGGCCACTCTCCATATCAGCATTACACCTGGGGAGGCCCCTCCCATCCCTGCCTACAGACCAGACAGTCCCTCCCCCTCCAAATCTTTAGAAGCACCCCCATGACTCACCCACCTTGTCTAATACCAAGTTCGTCAAAAAGGGTGGGAAATGCTGACATGGAGAGTGGCCAGGAAAGGAGAATTATGGTAAGTATGAAACGATTCTCCCTTTTCCTGGCCACTCCATATCAGCATTACACCTGGATATACCAAGCCATAATAATCTTAAGGGTGGGCAAAAGAATAAGCCCAAAACACTCAAACTAATGCAATAGACTTTAATTCAAGACCTAAAGGCAAGGTGAGACCCTGCCGCAAATGCATGGTTACTGGATGTAGCCACGTCCAGAGGATAATGATTGATGAATATCCTGGCTGATGACCAAGAAGCCACTTTGCAGATCTGTGAACGCTGCACCTCCGCCAATGCTGCCCAAGATGCAGCCACAGCCCTTGATGAATGAGCCCTCAAGCCTTCTGGAGCTAACTTGCCTTGAGACGCATATGCCTTTGAG
This sequence comes from Xenopus petersii, assembly GCA_038501925.1. NCBI lineage: Eukaryota > Metazoa > Chordata > Amphibia > Anura > Pipidae > Xenopus > Xenopus petersii. Next base: position 237,809,875 of record CM076672.1, on the reverse strand, counting down.
ATACACAAGCAAATCCATCTACTGATAGTTGAGGAGTAGGCCACCTGGCCTTTCTTGGAACCTGCTTTGAACTACAAACAGCTTCTCTGATTTCCTAAAGGTGCTTGAAACTTCCAGATAATGGGTTAGACAACGTACTGGATCAATCTTGTGCATATCTTCCCCATCCTGATGAACCGACTTGAATATAGGAAGAACCACCTCCTTCTTTAAGTGAAAGGACGACACAACCTTTGGTAGGAAAGCCTTATCCGGTCTCAGAATCACTCTATCATGCAGAAAGAGGATGTGTTCCGATCCACAGGAGACAGCTTGTAACTCCCCTGCTCTACAAGTGGAGGGTATCGCCACCAGGAAAATAGTCTTGAGTGTCAGAAGCCATGCTGAAATAGTCTCCAAAGGTTCAAATGGATCCAACGAGCCTTCAGCACTAGAGGAAGACTCCATATTACCGGGGAAGTCTTTACCTTGAGAGCCGCCACAAAAAACCTTTTTACAATAGGTTCCTCAGTCCACGATTTTCCTGAAAGGGCTGAGAGGGCCGAAACGTGGACCTTTAGCATTCTATACTGAAGTCCCTTTTCCAGACCTTCTTGTAAGAAGCCTAAGATTTGAGATAATGAAATCTCCTCTCTTTCCTTATGTTGAGCCTTCCACAACAGAAATCTCTCCCAAATCCTGTAATAAGTCGAAGATGTAGAAGGCTTTCTGGCCTTTAGGAGAGTAGATACCACAGCATCCGATAAACCTAAGGCCCCCAGTCTCTTGCGCTTAACCTCCAGGCCTGAAGCGCCAGTGCCTCCGGGTCTGGGTGTAGTACTGGACCCTGAAGCAATAGGTCTCTCCTCTTGGGAAGAGGCCAAGGAGGTGCTATCGCTAACGTGAGTAGAAGCGGGTACCATGGCCTGCGTGGCCATCTTGGAGCAATCAAGATCAGGTCTGCTTTGTCCTGGATGACTTTCTGAAGTGTCTGAAGAATGAGTGGTACTGGAGGAAAGGCGTAAGCCAGCTTGAAGGCCCAGGTCTGAAGCAGAGCATCTACTGCCTTTGCCTTGAGGCAAAATCTTCTGGAGAAGAAGACCGGATGTTGGGTGTTGAGACTTGATGCCATCAAATCGACCTCTGGCAACCCCCATCTCTGTACTATCATCTGAAAGACCTCCTGGTTCAAGGACCATTCGTGGACCGATAGCACATTCCGACTTAGGAAGTCCGCTTTCTGATTCTCTACCCCCGGAAGATATGCTGCCGTCAAGAGAACTAGATTCTTCTCTGCCCAAGAAAAAATTGGCTGAACCTCTTGTAATAGGGACCTGCTCCTGGTCCCTCCCTGTCTCCTGATGTAAGCCACTGCCAAGGTTTTGTCTATCAGCATCTTGACTGAAGAGCCCTGTAGGACCCTGGCAAAAGAGAATAACGCCAGTTTTGCCGCTCTTATCTCTATCACATTGGAAGGAACATTCTTCTGTTGCGAAGACCATCTCCCATGGACCCATTTTGAGTCCATGTGTGCCCCCCAACCCCACGTGGAGGCATCCGAGACCACCGTCTCCCAATGAGGTTGAGTCAAAGGCAGCCCTCTGCTCAAATTCTCCTCCAATAGCCACCACTTGAGAGATAGCTTGAAGGCCTGGGAAAGTTGAATCGGCTGATTCCAGTCCCTCCTCCTCCTGTCCCACTGGTTTAAGAAGAGACACTGGGCTGGTCTCATGTGCCACCTGGCCCACTTGGTGACCGGAATAGTCGCCGCCATGGAGCCTATGAGGGACATTAGCTCCTGGGCTGAAACTCTTCACTGCTCCAACATCATTGATGCTTGGTCGACTATAGCTTGAATCCTTTGCAGAGGAAGTGAGATCATCCCTTCTAAGGTGTTGAAGGTTGCCCCAATCTACAAACATGAGGCATAATGAGTAAGGTGAGCCCCTTGCCTCCCCACCCCCGCACCTAGCAGTCCAGGTCACCGCATGGCTTTACCTGCAAGGAACGAAGAAGACACCGACACTCTAGGGAACAACCTGGTAGAGGGAGAGAGAGAGCAGGTAGAGACAGAAGACACGCCAAGTTTAAAACCCCCACAAATGTACTCTACCCCTCCCACCTTCCCAAGATGGCCGCGGCCTGCATCGCTCCAGACCTTCCCAAGATGGCTGCCGTATCCTTCCGCCTCCGCCATCTTGAGAGAGGCAGAACACAACTCTAGCCATGCACTGCCTTTGTCTGCAGCAGCGGGGAGAGGAAACTGACCGGCAAGGAGAGGAAGCTGCACCAGAGCCACATCATGGGTCTTCGGTGATACGAGCAACCTCTCAAGTCACTCCCATATCATGCCTCCTTAGGGATAAAGGGAAAGGGGCCACTTAGTTAAACTATAAGCCACATGACCCTTATTCAGCCCGCTCCTATCCATAACAAGGAATATGCCTCAAGTTCTTAACCCCCTCAGAGAACTTATCCGAAACTAGGCAAGTACCCTCAAGGCCTAATAGGCACGAACAGAAAGGAAAAAGACAAGGTGGGTGAGTCATGGGGGTCCCTTTAAAGATTTGGAGGGGGAGGGACTGCCTGGTGTGTAGGCAGGGATGGGAGGGGCCTCCCCAGGTGTAATGCTGATATGGAGTGGCCAGGAAAAAAGGAAAACATATATTTTACCATAAAGAGAATGCTAATGCTTCATATGCATATATCATATCAATTGATCATACATCTCTTATATATGGCTGGCACAGTATATATGTAAAAACATATACTATATACAGTATATATATATAGCATTTGATATAGCAAAGACAATCAATATGGTTGAAAGGCCACACCCTAAGTTTATTCACCTGGTGCAGTTTCGGTTTTCTTCCCCTATTGGGTCCCTTTTGGGGTCTTGACATGGTCTGCCCTATAGCCTTTTTTGCTTCTGTAGGGATGTGGTAAATCAGCCACTCTTAAGTAATATTGGCAGGCAAATCCTCAGTGTTTTAGACACCTAAATGGGTCCTAATGGGGGACCTCTTCATTGGTCTTCTTTAAAGCAAAAGCGCAATTGGAATATAATAAAGTGGACAGACAAATCAAGAAAGGAATAAGAAGAGACCAAAGATGCACAAAGAGCAGAGGAGGCTGAGCTAAAAGGAGACATAAAGGAACTCTATAGTATTACTAGGAAACTATCAAACAAAAATTCTATAAGATCCAAACCAGTAAAAGATAAACATGGGCAAATCCTAACAACAGGGATTGAACAACTGGAAAGATGGAGAGAACACTTTTCAGAAATATTATCTCAAGGGGAGAACCAAAATGCAGATGAAATATATGGAAATGATACAGAAATAGTAGAAGACTCAACAATAAATATATCACCTCCAACATGTTCAGAAGTTAAAATCCCACTGGAAGAGATCAAGGAAGACAAGGCGCCAGGAGTGGACAACAGAAATTTTAAGAGCAGATATTGAAACAACGGCTGATTTATTAGATCCTATTTTGGTGAAGATATGGACCGAGGAAAATTTACCAGCAGAATTGTGACATAGGGGGAGCAAAGTAGTAAGCACAGTTTTTCAGAGAAAATCATCAGGGAATTCCCTTCTTAAGGCTGATTTATTTCATCCACGACATGTATTTAGGGCCATTCTGAATGGTCAGTTTCAGAGGCTTCGGTGTAACTGCATTACTGATGAGGAATATAAATCCAAAGCCAGAGATCGCTTCTTAACTAGAGATGATCCCTTTGGTTTTTTGTAGACTGCGTTTTTGAAAGCTTTGAGTCAGGGTAGACCAGACTTACTGAGGGAACAAGATGGAGGGAATACATGTTTACCTATGTTTATAATGACATATAATAGGCAATATCAGCTGCTGAAAAAGATTATTAATAAATATCTCCCAGTGTTATATGGTGATGAGAACTTTCATGAGATCTTTAAACAATTTAAACAAGGTTGCAAATTTGTCACACGCTGTGTGTTAAATGATTTTTAATTAATTTGTAACAAAATATGGGATAACCAATAACACAATGTTGCACTATGCTCATGTCTAAATGAAAGGTGTATCTGTATGGGAATGTATTACGCCTTATGGTTAAACAAAAAAATTCATCCTTTAAGAATTAAAATGGACTTTTAGATGTTGAGGGGATGCGGCCCGTTTGGATTATATATAAATTAATAACTTTGTTTTAGTCCATTTAGAGTATTTGTATATGAACTATTTCACTTGTCAGAATGGTTTTTTTGCAATTGGGTGAATCTTTTAATTGCAGTAATTTAATTAATGATGTCATTTCCAGTTAATAGATTTAAAAATCCATTTGATACACTTGAGTATTGTGCCTGTGACTACGTATCGTGAATATGAAATGCATCAGGGTGTTTTTAACCTGTTGAAATAAAGTTCATTGCTTTTAATATACGAGTGGACTTTATCTTTATCTTTAAGCTACAAGCTCAGGTTGATGCACCCGGGCCTCTCGTTTCATTCAGTGAGTGCCTTTTCCTTCACTACTAACATGCATTTTTGAAGTGTAAGTAAATTCAGAATTGTGGGAGCCGGGGTTTATACACCCGAGTCATGAAATAGGGGTGAGCAGAATACGCTAATTCTTTTGGAGTTTTAATCACTAGTTTAATATTAGTTAGAAGGACATTGCTCCATATATAAGGATAGCTAAATGATAGTGATTAATAAATTAATTAATGAGGAACAACATGGAGATTAATGATGCCTAAATATTCCATGAACTTCTGCCTAACCCCTGAACTACCATTGCCCTATGATACACCTTATTATACAAAATACAGACTGATCATCAATTTTTGGAAAATGTAAAGGGACCAGAGGTCACAGTTTTATTAACTACAATTCAGTCCCCTCAAACAAAAATGCACCCTTCACCCCACCAACCACTGATGTGGTGGTGGAGTCGTATATTAAACTTGTCAAAAATGATATTAACAAATTAAAATTGAAGTTCAAAACCAATCCATTTCTAGGAATTAGACCTAATATGAATAGAAAAGAGAGAATACAATTGGAAACATTGGTGGTACATAATGAGTTAATGTTTAAACCAGCAGATTATTTTTTATTTTTTTTATAACTTCTCTTTATTGGAGGTAATCAGTGAAAAACAGAATAGCACAGTATACATGTATTAGACCTTATACTGGGAAAAGTAAGGTCATCATGGTGAATAGGTACAATATTCTGTAAATCAAGTTTTATTTCAAGATAATTTCTTTTTACAGCTACCAGGCACAGCTATGGGGAGCAATGTTGCTCCCACATATGCAAATTTATACATGGATTTTTTTGAAGGCACATATGTGTATACAAATCCTGGTTTCATACAGTATTGTCAACTATATCAGAGATATATCGATGATATTATCATGTTATCGACAGGCACAACTGAGAGCCTGATGGCTTTCTGTGAACATCTAAATTCAGTGGTACTCACCATAAAATTCACTGTCACACATGATCGGATGAGGATTAACTTCCTAGATGTATGGATCATGAAAAACTGATCTATATAAAAAAGAGACAGATCGTAACAGTTTGTGACATTACACAAATTTTCATCCTCCTGCATTGAAAAATAATCTACCCAAAACTAGGGATGCACCGAATCCACTTTTTTGGATTCGGCCGAACCCCCGAATCCTTCGTGAAAGATTCGGCCGAATACCGAACCGAATCCGAACCCTAATTTGCATATGCAAATTAGGGGTGGTAAGGGGAAAACATTTTTTACTTCCTTGTTTTCTGACAAAAAGTCACGCAATTTCCCTCTCGCCCCTAATTTGCATATGCAAATTAGGATTCGGATTCGGTTCGGCTGGGCAGAAGGATTTGGCCGAATCCGAATCCTGCTGAAAAAGGCCGAATCCTGGTCGAATCCCGAACCGAATCCTGGTCGAATCCCGAACCGAACCCTGGTCGAATCCCGAACCGAATCCTGGATTCGGTGCATCCCTACCCAAAACACAATTTATGAGGGTTAAACGTTTAGTCTCAGATAAGGAGAATGAACAAGGGAGAACAGAGGAGATGAGACAGAGAATCCTACAGAGGGGTTACCCAAAAACGCTCCTTAATTCTTGTATACGGGACGTCAGGGAGACTGAACAGAATGAACAGAGAAAACAAAAAGATGTTAATAGACTTGCTTTTGTAAGTAAATTCTCTGTAGCCAGTAATGGATTACGTAAGATTATTCAAAAACATTGGCACATCTTACAAACATGTGCTCCACATATACCAGCTTTTGTAGAAGTCCCTATGATGGCCTATCAGCGAGGTAAGAACTTTAGAGACATTCTTATAAAAGCAGATGTCGGTCCTACAGCAAAAGGCACACAAATATTTTTGGGACCCCCCCAAAATGGGGACTTTCCCTTGTCTGAGTTGTGCCAACTGTAATAATATCACAAAAGGGCAATCTTTTACACACCAACATACTGGTTTGGAGAATTAACATTACAAATTACTAGGGATGCACCGAATCCACTTTTTTGGATTCGCCCGAACCCCTGAATCCTTTGTGAAAGATTTGGCCAAATACCGAACCGAAAACTAATTTGCATATGCAAATTAGGGGTGGGAAGGGAAACAATTTTTACTTCCTTGTTTTCTGACAAAAAGTCACGTGATTTCCCTCCCCGTCCCTAATTTGCATATGCAAATTAGGATTCGGATTCGGTTCGGCCAGGCAGAAGGATTCGGCCGAATCCGAATCCTGCTGAAAAAGGCCGAAGCCTGGCCGAATCCCGAACCGAATCCTGGATTCGGTGCATCCCTACAAATTACTACACTTGCAATTCAACTTTTGTTATTTATTTAATAAAATACCCATGTGGATTAGCATATGTTGGGGAGACAACACAGAAAGTGAAGGATGGAATTAAACAACATGAATCCAACATAAGGTGCAATTATAATCATTTACCCATTCCGTCACATTTTAGAGAAGCAAGACATACAGTGAGTCAATTGAGATATCAAGTAATAGATGATGTAGGCCCTCTTAGACGTGGAGGTGATAGAACATATTTATTAAAGAAATTGGAGATGCAATGGATGTTGAGATTAGGTACGTTGAGTCCTGGGGGACTAAACCGAGAGTGTACCCCTGAATTGTTTATCTAGAATGGTAATTCCTATAAATCATGCTTCAAGTGTAACAAATTGTTGTTTCAACGTAACACAATGTAATATACCCAGTGATACTGATTTAATGTAAAATACGTTATATTTTTGTCTTATAGAATTTTACTGCTCTTATCCTGGGATTTGCTGGTGTCTTGACAACTGTAGGTACTGAGCATAAATATGTAAGTGTTTAAATATCAATATCAATGGAAACAGAATCTGAATGTTTTTACCTTTTAATCCTTTTTTTTATATAAAAGTGGCACAATTGCACAATACATGGACTATTGGTGGATTATGTTGGAATCAAATGAGTCTTTTGGACTTTTTTGGAATTTTAAGAATACTTAACACTTTACATTTTAACATTTGCTATAATATAAATGTTTTAATAGTTACTGCTTTTATATTATTCACTAATATTGTATATGATTCACTAATTTTTTGGATTGTTTCACTGGGAATGCTGGGAATTGAGTCCCACACTGGGAGGTGGGAACCAAGTTGTAACCCCTCCCCCTAAATCACTTACTTAAGTGTGTTGTTACACAGTGCATTTAGCTTGATAAAGGGCTGGAATAGCCCAAAACATCGCTCTGCTAATGGCATGAATAAATAATTGATTCACATATGGGAGTGCTGCTGGATTTATTGCTTTACTGTGGATATATTCCTTGGCAGAGAGGAACACAGTTGTGCACCCGACGCTTCAAAAGGCGATTCAGTGTGAGTGTGGCACCTTTACTGATTTGACTCAAACAAAAATGCGGCACCACACAATTTTTTCCTCAAGAGTATCCACCAAGGAGGAGCCAGAATCCCCTGCCCTCCCTGGTTTCTCTCTTCTCTGCTCACCCCATGGTGGTCTATACAACAGGTTCCACACAAGCCTCACTGTATGATCACAGCCTGCCAGCCTGAGCATAGCCCCACCCTCTGGCGCCACTTTCCCCCACCAAGAAACTGTGCCTGTGACCCCAATGCCTTCTCAATACCTTCTTGTATGTTAGCATTAAATATGTCTAAACCTATGTCTGATAAGTGCACTCCATCATCCCTGTATGCAGGGCAGCCATCAGGGGGGACAGGGGGGAGAGTTGTAGGGGGCTCCGAGGGTAAGGGGGGCCCTGCCATGCCACACTTACTTCATTAGCCTGGCCCAACATCTTTCTGAGAGCTGCTGACTTCGGGAAGGCATGGACGTTTAAGGGGCCCTGGCCACCAATATTTTTAATGGGGGGACCCTGGCCACATTTTTTTTTTATGGGGGGCCCTCACCACCAATATCTTTTTATTTTTCATTAACATGTGGGAACCCTAGCCACCAATATTTTTTTGTTTTTTTTACTGTGTGATGGGGGTGGACCTGTGGGGTGGGGAGGGCGGACCTGTAGGTGGGGCTAGCGGTGGGCAGAGCCCAGGGGGCCCAGGAAATTTTGTTGTATGGGGCCCTATGATTTCTGATGGCGGTCCTGCCTGTATGATCGAGTGCCCAAGTATAAATATCACCTTCCCTGTGTACAGGGCCGGACTGGGGGTAAAAAGCAGCCCTGGCAAAAAAAAATCAAAGCAGCCCACATGTAAACACGCGATGGTCTGACTTGTACACATCCACTCATATATAGGGGTAAAACTGCAAAAATGTATCTATAAACAAATCCTTGCTTTCTGCAGGATATAAAAAAATATTATAGAAATATATTTTTATTGGTAACACTAATTGAGATAACCCCTGGTGCTGTAAAAGTATTCCAGAATGAATTAATGGATTTCAAGTGAAAACGTTTCTCATATGCTACTGTTTATTCATAAAAAAAATCCCCCATGTAGCCACATGTTCTTTTTTACATTTCATTCTGCTGGGTACCTACATAAACTAGATGACAGTCCCAGACCCAACACCACAGTAACAAAAGCCACACAAACATGGGAGATAAAACAAACACTAAAAACCCATTGGTTACCAGGGACCCCCATACAAGTTAAAAAAACAATTGGTGGTTAGGGGGCTATGGCCCCCCCATAAAAGTTAAAAAAAACTTAATTGGTGGACAGATAGAGACTGTAGAAAGAGAGGGACTCACAGAGAGAGACAGAGTGCAGAGAGAGAAAAAGACAGAGTAGAGAGAGAGAGACAGAGTGCAGAGAGAGAGACAGAGTACAGAGAGAGACAGAGACTCACAGAGAGAGACAAAGTGCAGTGAGAGAAAGAGAGAGTGCAGAGAGAGACAGAGACTCACACAGAGAGGCAGAGTGCAGTGAGAAAGAGACAGAGTACAGAGAGAGAGACAGAGGCAGAGACTCACAAAGAGAGACAGTGCAGAGAGAGACCGAGTGCAGTGAGAGAAAAAGAGAGTGCAGTCAGAAAGAGAGACAGAGTGCAGAGAGAGACAGAGACTCACAGAGAGAGGCAGAGTGCAGTGAGAGAAAGTAAGAGTGCTGCAAGAGAGAGACAGATGGGCAGAGAGAGAGAGAGGGGGAGAGAGAGGGGGAGAGAGAGAGAGAGAGAGAGAGTAGAGAGACAGAGTGCAGGCGAGAGATTCCTGAGAAGCACAGTGACTGCTGGTGATTTAGTCCCCTTCTTACCACATCAGTTCCTGTACTTCTGTCTTCGTCATCAGTGATATCCACGCTCGTAAGGGGGGCCGGCTAATCCTGAAAGAGTAGCACATCAGGCCCCCCTTTGAGCCTAAATCCTGCCTGGCCCAAGACTATCCTCCTTGTTCCCCCCTGATGGCAGGCAGGCCTACACACAGCACAGCATGAGAACAGAGACGAGTGGAAGGGGCGGAGCCACAGTGGGAGCTGGGACGGAGGAGCGGTCCTAGAGCCCACAGGCAGTTTGTAATAAACATTATAGATCAGGAGCGGCCCACTTTACGAAAATACAGAGCGGCCCCTAGGGCAAATGCCCGAATAAACAGATGGTCAGTCCGGGCCTGCCTGTGTATGAATAACAGACCTGTTACAATTTTGCACATAATACAGTAACAACCCCCCCCTCTCCAGTATTTTTGGGGTCTCATGTACCGCTTGTAACTATTCGATGTCCATCTCCCCAAACCCTTTATTTGTTCCCCTAACTTGCCTTTCTCAGCTGCTGATGTTGCCACCCCTATTCTGAAGGAATATGTGCCCAACTTACTTACATCTAGCCCTACAGCTGAACACTCAATCTATTTAAAGATTTCCCCATCTGGACAATGCTGTACCATCCTGTGTATCAAGAATGGACCATCCCCCATTCCCCTGCATGATATGAATTCCTCTACCACTGTTGAAGGGCAATTGTCCCCTTGCTGCTCCCGTAAGTTTATCCAGTTACCCTTTCCCATCTGATCAGTCTTTGACTTCCTGACATATTACTGCATTCTCTTACACCCTTACATCTCCCATCTGTAACCCTGCAGTTATTTTATTTTTTGATGAAGGTACTAGTTCAACTATCCTAAACACTCCCCTAAGGCCAACATAAATGCTGTTCTAAACAGTTTTTCTTCATAATCATCTTTTACTACTTTTTTAAGGTTGGAACATAACAGACTTAAATGCTGCTCTGTTATTGGTTCCCTTGTATCCTTTGACTCACCTGTTATCCTGCCCCAGCCTCTCATCACTATAAAACTATTACACAGGCTTCCCATTCCCTATGGAATTCTCACTGTGTTCATCCTGCTTTTAGTTCTGAGGTATTATACATGGAACTGCAACTGTGTCTTTTGGGTTTTAATAAGTTAAATTGCATCAGTGTCTTTTTTTTAAAAAGAAATGTTTAGCTGTCTATATTCAATATTCCTCCCATAGTGGGCATGGTCAGATGGTCACCTCATGTTTCAACAGGAACAGTCCCTAAGTTTGCTCATAGTCTGTACAGAGAGATCCCATAAAACTATGGCGGTATAGGTATTCCCTGTACTAAGCACAATTCAGCAGGAATAGTCCCTAAGTTTGCTCATAGTCTGTACAGCGAGATCCCATAAAACTATGGTACATAGGTATTCCCTGTACTAAGCACAATTCAGCAGGAACAGTCCCCTAAGTTTGCTCATAGTCTATACAGAGAGATCCCATAAAACTATGACAGCATAGGTATTCCCTGTAAAGCACAATTCAAAAGTAAAAGCCCATACGTTTGCTCGTTTGGGACCTGTTATTCAGAATGCTCGAGACCTGGGGTTTTCTGGAAAAATGATCTTTCCAAAATTTGGATCTTCATAGTCTACTAGAAAATGATGTAAACATTAAATAAACCAGATAATGTGATTTTGCTCCCAATAAAGACTAATTATATCTTTGTTTGGCTCAAGTATAAGATTCTGTTTTATTATTACAGAGAAAATGAAATCAATTTTAAACATTTGGATTGTATGATTATAATGGAGTCTATGGGAGATGGCATTTCCATAATTTGGTGCTTTCTGGATAATGGGTTTCCAGATAACCAATCCCATACCCGAGGTGGGCTGCTTTGATTTTCTAACTTTAACAACTTTCTCTACTGGCAATCTGCAAACCCCCAACCTGGAGTCAATTTCTTTACCTAGAGAAGTTTGTTTTGTACCAGGCTCTACTGTTTGTTTGGCTATGGGTAATCTAACACCACTAGTAATGCCTTCAGGTCAGAAGTGCCCATACTTTACTAATTCCTGGTCTACTTTTAGTGATGTTACACAGGTGACCCTGTTGGGCTGCAGGGCCTGAATCTCCTGGAGTGGCTAAGACTAGGTGAATGGGAGTATGGGCACTGCCTGTGTCTGCCAGTAGTGGGTATAGACTCTCCCCAGCTGCCCCCCTGCTGTGACTTCTGTCCCTGTAACTCCTGTACTGTCCCTGCTGCCTGGTAGGGAGCCCTGGGCACTGGTACCTACTTGCGGGGGACCTTGAGTGGGCCCTGTGTGGTGCTGCTGGGCCTGGGCTGTGTGTAGGTGGGGGGAGGCACCTGAGACTGGGAGAGTGGCATTTACTGTACAATCACCTATTGGGGCTCCTCTCCCTGTGGCCTGGGCTGCAGCATAAACACTGGGAAGGGGAGGGCATGTGGAGGAAGGGGCTGAGTGACCTTTGAGCCCTTTTGCACCTCTTACCTGACTCTTTCCCTTCTCTGCCGCCATCTTGGATCATGCGAGACTTCTCTCACTCCATCATTTCAACCGGGACTTCAGCTGTGTGGGATCACTGCCTGCTGCTGGTTGTGGCTGTCTGCGGGGGGATCCAGAGCTCTCGGCTGGGGTCCTGAATAGATTACTGTGGCCCTCCCGATCTTTAGTCCCGGATTGTCGGGGACTAATCGATGTGGCAGGCGAGTAGTGTGGTGCTGGGCTAAACCCCGGAGGTGGTGAAGGGGGCCTGCAAGGATTTGAGTGGTGAATCTCTGGCTGCCTGAGACCGGGGAGGACTGGATAGGGAGAGCAGGCCTGGGTGCAGGGCTGAGAAGATGCTGGAGAAAGTTCCTCACTGAATCTCTTTGGACGACTAGCTGCTGCTTCAACTGTCTTCTTTCCATCCTGAAACACAAAAAATTAAGTGAATACTCAGCCCCCCCTCCCCCAGACAGTGAACGGCACCAGGCCCAAGAACTATAGGCCTCATAGGCCTCCCTTCAACTTACTGCAGCCTTATTAAGCTTATTTCATTGCTAATGGGCCTGGAACTGGGCAGAGTGCTGTGCCTGCTGGGAAATACACAGTGGCGGAACTACCGGGGGTGCAGGAGGTGCAATTGGGCCAGGGTCCGCACCCCTCAGGGCCCCCCGGCAGCTCACACACTGCCGATTTCAGGCTGCACCGGCCGATTTCGGGTCAAATAATCTGGTACGGTAGGGGGGCAGGGGCCCGGCGGAGCCCTCCAGTTACATTACCAGAAATACACAATTAACTATAATATCCCCATAATTATTTCCTGTGCTAGTTTCTTGAATAGGGAGAAATAAATTAAAGGGTTAACGGGAGTCTAAAGTATACCTCCCAACTGTCCCATTTTTAGAGGGACAGCTCAACCCGCAGACCCTCATTTGTACTGGAAAGTCCAGTTTTTTTCTCTGCACTGAACAGCCAGAAAACTTAATTGGCTTTTGGCAGAGAGCCCAGAACAGCCACAGCAGGAGATAGGATACTTTTGTAACAATTTTGAGATTGTTAAAGGGCAATTCTCCTTCATAAGCAAAACTGTAATAACTGAAAAAAAAACAGAAATATGTTCAAACTTTCATAACCTGCCAAATTTTGTAAAATGAACATGATAAATAGGGGGTGTGGTCACAAAATTAGGTGTGGTAAAAAAAAATTGCCGCACTACGCATGCCAACTTATTTGCCGATCTTTATATTTCCAAAATGTTGGGAGTTGTGTCTAAAGTACAAAGAATACATTTGCTCCACCCTGTGTGAAAGGAGGAAATAAAAGTTGTTCCACTGGTTATAGAGAGACAGAGAGGAGCTTTCAGTTTCGTTTCTTGTTCCTGATTTCAGTGATGGCGACTGCTGATCTGAGAGACGAGCTGAGCTGCTCCATCTGCCTGAGCAATTATACTGATCCTGTATCCCTGCCGTGTGGCCATAACTTCTGCCTGGGCTGTATTGGGACAACATGGGACACCCAGGAGGGATCTGGGGCTTATTCCTGCCCTGAATGCAGACAGGAGTATGAGGAGCGCCCTGCCCTGCCCAGGAACAGAACTCTGGGTAACATAGCAGAGCGATTCCGTCCAACTGAGACTGAGCCGGGGGAGACTGGGATCTTCTGCACCTACTGTGTCCTCTCTCCTGTACCTGCTGCTAAATCCTGTCTCCTGTGTGAGGCTTCTCTGTGTGATACCCACCTGAGGGGGCACAGCAAGTCAGCAGAACATGTACTGACCCAACCCACCGACTCCTTTATGGGGAGAAAATGTTCTGTACATCACAAGGTTCTGGAGTATTTCTGCTGTGAGGAGTCTGTCTGTGTCTGTGTGTCCTGCTGTCTGGCCGGAGAGCACAGGGGCCACAAGGTGGAGCTGCTGAGTGAGGCCTCTGAGAAGAAGAAAGAGAAACTGAGGAAAGTTGTGGAGAAACTGAGGCCAGAGAGAGAGGAGACTGAGAGAGGAGCCCAGAGACTGCAGGAGCGCAGGAGAGAAGTGGCAGAAAAAGCAGCCGGTGAGACAGAGAGAGTCACTGCCCTGTTTAGAGACATCAGGGAACAGCTGGAAGCCCTAGAGAAGCGACTCCTGAGTGACATCTCCAGCCAGAAAGAGGAGATTTCCCTCCAACTCCAGGGTCTAATGGAGCAGCTGGAAATAAAGAAGGACGAGCTGTCCAGGAAGATCCGTCACATTGAGGAGCTGTGCAACATGGCAGATCCACTCACTGTCCTACAGGAACGGGAATCACATGGAGCTGCAGATAATGAGGGGGGCAGAGAGAGACATGATATAAAGGTCCCTGCTGTAGGGGATCTGGATGTGGATCTGATCTCAGAGACATTACTCACAGGATTAGCTGCCATTGTGACTGGGGTAAAGGGAAGGTGGATCTATGGGCAGGAGGCTACAGACCTGTTACTGGATATAAACACGGCTGGGAATCTTGTATCTGTATCAGGGGACAGGAAATCTGCTTCCTACTCACGTATAGACCAGCGTCACCCACAAACCCCAGAGAGATTTCAGAATCAGCCTCAGACTTTAAGCAGCAGGAGTTTCCCCTCAGGGCGACATTACTGGGAAGTGGAGGTCAGTGAATCAGGGAGCTGGATGGTAGGGGTGGCCTATCCCAGTATAGAGAGGAGAGGGGATCAGTCCTGTATTGGGAATAATAACAAGTCCTGGTGTTTGTGCACATGGAATAATAAATATACAGTGAGACATGACAGAAAAGACACAGATTTACCCCACGTCTCTTCCTGCAGGAGAATCAGGATCTCACTGGACTATGAGGCCGGACGTCTGTCCTTTTATGAGCTGAGTGAGCCAATCAGACACTTACACACCTTCACTGCCACATTCACTGAGCCCCTTCATGCTGCATTCTGTGTAGGGGGGTATAAAACCTGGATGAGAATCATTAGTTAGGGAACTGCCCAGCAGGAAACCCATTGCCAGAGTTGCCCTTAGTCATGTGACACCAGGAAAGGAAGGAAGTGTTGGTGCCTCTCCCCTAGCAATGACTGGGTGAGGGTTTTATCTACGTGGGGCTGATTTATGACCATAGATGATACATTACACAAGTGCAGTTGCCAGTAGCAACCAATAAGGTCTTTGCTTTCATTTTCCAACTTCTAATACACTATTCAAATCTAACTGCTGACTGGTTTCTACTTGTTTCTGCCCCACTTGAGTGTCATTCATTGCTTTTTACATGTAATTCTATTTAAAGGGGAGGTTCACCTTTGTGATAACTGTTAGTAGGATGTAGAGAGGGATATTCTGAGACAATTTGCCATTGGTTTTCATTTTTTATTATTTAAGGTTTTTGACTTATTTACCTTTTTATTCTACAGCTCTTCAATTGGCATTTTAAGAAATCAGGTTGCTATGCTGCACATTCCCCTAGCAACCTTACATTGATTTGAATAAGACAGTAGAATATGAATAAGAGAGGCCTGAATAGAAAGAAAAGTAATAAAAAGTCGCAATAACAATACATTTGTAGCCTTACAGATCATTTGTTTTTTAGACAGGGTCAGCGACCCCCATTAGAAAGCTGGAAAGAGTCAGAAGAAAAAGGCAAATAACTATAAAACTAAAAAAAAATGAAATAATGAAAACCAATTGAAAAGTTGCTTAGAATTGGCCATTCTATAACATACTAAACATTACCTTAAAGGTGAACCACCCCTTCCAGAATGTGACTGTTTAACCCTCCTTATGACACTGCCCTCCCCTCATACAGACCAGTTCATTAAACCAACAGTTAACCACTTATTTGCTGCAGAACAAACGCAGAGTGTCTGACATTGAGAGGAATCATATAACAGTGTAACTCAGTACAGAGAGGGATCAGCAGCACCAGGCAGGGGATGAAAGAGAATTATTGCTGTAAAGAGATTTACTTTTTAACCCTTTCCCCTCCAAACCACTTACAGTCCTGTGCATTTAACCCAAAATATTCTGGAAACTTTAAACATGAAGCTTAATGCCTGAATACTGCTTTATATTCTGTTCAATTGACTTGTAATATACTGTATTCTCAATAAAGATTATAGTACAATTCCTGTTTTGTTTTTTTAAGAAAAGATCATAGAAAATGAAAAAATACAACATAATGGGAGATAAAAACAAAAGGTCTCC
The DNA here is from genome assembly GCA_038501925.1 of Xenopus petersii. Lineage (NCBI taxonomy): Eukaryota > Metazoa > Chordata > Amphibia > Anura > Pipidae > Xenopus > Xenopus petersii. Next base: position 237,793,462 of record CM076672.1, on the reverse strand, counting down.
ACAGTAAAGGACTCACATGGGATTCAGTACTGTCTATAAGAGACTCACATGGGATTCAGTACTGTCTATAAGAGACTCACATGGGATTCAGTACTGTCTATAAGAGACTCACATGGGATTCAGTACTGTCTATAAGAGACTCAATTGGGATTCAGTACTGTCTATAAGAGACTCACATGGGATTCAGTACTGTCTATAAGAGACTCACTTGGGATACAGTACTGTCTATAAGAGACTCACATGAGATTCAGTACTGTCTATAAGAGACTCACTTGGGATTCAGTACTGTCTATAAGAGACTCACTTGGGATTCAGTACTGTCTATAAGAGACTCACTTGGGATTCAGTATTGTCTATAAGAGACTCACTTGGGATTCAGTACTGTCTATAAGAGACTCACTTGGGATTCAGTATTGTCTATAAGAGAATCACTTGGGATTCAGTATTGTCTATAAGAGACTCACTTGGGATTCAGTACTGTCTATAAGAGACTCACTTGGGATTCAGTACTGTCTTTAAGAGACTCACTTGGGATTCAGTACTGTCTATAAGAGACTCACTTGGGATTCAGTACTGTCTATAAGAGACTCACTTGGGATTCAGTACTGTCTATAAGAAACTCACTTGGGATTCAGTACTGTCTATAAGAGACTCACTTGGGATTCAGTACTGTCTATAAGAGACTCACTTGGGATTCAGTATTGTCTATAAGAGACTCACTTGGGATTCAGTATTGTCTATAAGAGAATCACTTGGGATTCAGTATTGTCTATAAGAGACTCACTTGGGATTCAGTATTGTCTATAAGAGAATCACTTGGGATTCAGTACTGTCAAAACTGTCTTTATAATCTAGACTTGCAATTACCAATCCATAAAGCGTCAGAATTAAATCCTTTTACAATTTTTTTCACAGAAGCAAACTTACCAAAATTTACAGAGTCAGACCTACAATAACGTAATAACCCCATCACTCCTGATAGCAGAGACACTCAAGTCAATGCCCAAAGCTAAAATCCAATTACGCGATGGGTTCCCATACAAATACTATGAGACCTTCTTGCATTCCTTTGCCACTTCTTATGGAGATCTTTAATAAATATCTTCAATATCTTCAAGGAACTCTTATGCGGAGCACAGATCTTACCTCATATTTAGCTTTAACCCCTAAAGAGGGAAAGGACACACCATTATGTACCAACTACAATTCAGATTTAAAACTTTTTTCTAAGATCCTTTCTAACCATCTTGCCCCCATACTCCCACATCTAATACACAAAGACCTGGTGGGATTTATCAAGGGCTGGAAGGCTGGGGGCAATATAAGAAGGCTAATTGATCTTTTAGAAATTGCAAAAAGGCAAAAACAACCAATGTTTCTACTAAGCCTAGATGCTAAAAAGGCATTCGATCACTTAAGATGGCTTTTTCTATTTGCCTTCCTCCAACACTCCAAAAAAGCTTATATAGCACCCCATCAACTTATTTGAAGCTCCCAGGTGAAGCTCACAGTCCCATTCCAATCTCCACTGGTACAAGACAAGGGTGTCCCCTTTCCCCTTTATTAAATGCTCTTAGTATAGAGCCTCTAGCAGCAGTGATAAGAAACAATAAAGATATCACATGGGGTAAAGGTCTATCATGAACAGTTCAAGCTTTCTCTATTTGCGGATGATGTACTATTAACCATTACTAACCCTTTATTAACTTTACCATCTCTGCATAAAGTACTGGTGAAATACAGTAGACTATAAGGACACGAGTTCAATTTTAGCAAAAAAAAAAGGCTCTTCCAGTTCAGCCATCCCAAATGACTTTATGAAGTTTACAATTTGAATTTAAGTACAACTGGAGACCAAATTTTATAAGCTACCTAGGCCCAAATATCACCCCCTCATACAACAAGCTGTTTGACTGTAACTTTGTCCCACTAATCAACAAAACAAAGACTACTTTACAAAGATGGAACACTTACTTAGCCACAGTGAAAATGAACATTCTTTCCTAAGATTGTGTACTTATTTTGAGATGCTACCTATCCCTTTCCCCCTCAGAGCCTTTAAAGGAACAGTTCAGTGTGAATATAAAAACTGTGTAAATAGATTTAGATGTAAATTTAGATGTAGATGTAAATCTATTTACCCAGTTTTTATTTTTATACTGAACAATTCCTTTAAGGACATCCAGGCCTTGCTCCATAAGTTTATAAGTTTATCTGGGGAAACAAATGCCATAGGATATCTAGGGAAACATTGACCACCCCAATCAGAAATGGGGGCCTTGGTGTCCCATCACTACAAAGATACTATGAGGCATGCCTCCTATGACAGCTACTGGCTTGGTCCCAATGGGAACCTAACACAATATGGAGTCACATTGAAAATGAGCTGGCCCTAGGTAGCCACCTTAACTCTTGAATATGGTCTTCTAACAAACAACCAACTCCTTTCTCTTCTGACCTACACAACACACCCTGGGAATCTGGAACAAAGTTAAAATGAGTCTTTACATAAAATTGGCAAATCTCTTGAACACAAAGTACTTAAAGAACCCAGACTTTACCCCTGGTACATGCCAAGACTTCTGCATCAGGTGGCAAAAAACAACTCTCTACACGGTCTACTGACTCCCACTAACTTGCTTCTGACATATGGAGAACTTATTCAAAAGCTCCAACTGCTCAGCTTAAACAATTTTAATACTTCCAACTATGGGGGAAATTTTCTAAAGTGCGAATTCACCAGCAGTACTTCATTTTGTCACTTCGCCAATTTACCAACAGGCACTGGCGTAAATTAAGGAGATAGACTCTGGCGCAACTTCGCACTCTAACGCCAAGCGAATTTTCGCACAGGCAAATGGACATAACTACGCTAATTCACTAATTTTTGGGTTTTGCTGAACGTTACCTCTATCGCCAGACTTGCCTTCTCCACCTCAGACCAGGCAAAGTGCAATAGAGTAGATAAGACTTGGTCCAAAAAAAGTTGAACATTTTTCTAAGTCCCAAAAAATGCTGGTGTCTTTTCCAATTTACAGAGTGAAAGACTAAAAAAGATCGTAATTTTATTTTTGGGTACCCTCCTTCCCCCCTACATTTGCTAACATATGGCACATAAACTATACAGTGGGCAAGTGTGTAGGGCAATATAACAACTTTATCTAATTTTAATAAGGTTCCCTGGCCTTGTGTAGTGTAATGTATTTGCTGCAGCGTATACGCTCATTGTACTTTAACTGCACACCGTATGCTAATTAGGCATCGCTAGCGTAACTTAGAACTCCTTATTCTATTTTCACTAACGGATCTTCATGAAGTAGCGTTGTCCAGGCGTATTTACACCTGGCGAAGTGTTGCAATGTGCGTGAAGCCATCGCTGGCGAACTTTTCCCGGTTAGTGAATTTGCCCCTATGACACTTTCTGCAACCATATTTGCAACAAGCAAAATCCACAAACCCTTTACATTTTGAATTCTTGGCCAGACCGGGGCTGCCACAAAAAGGTTTATTTTCAAGGATTTATAAACTGCCACTGGACAACCCTCCAAAACATCAATATATTATCAAATGGGAAAGGAACTTGCCACCACAACTGAACTCAGAGGATTGGACTGCAATCTGGACTAATGCGCAGAAAATGTTTACTTCTACCAGGCAAAAGAGAAGCAAATATAAGGTGCTTATGGGGTGGTATCATAAACCAGACAAACGACATGCTCTATTTCCAGACCACCCAAATATCTGCATCTAATGAAGCTATTGGACAGCGAAACTAGTCAGGTGATTACAGTGGTGTGCAAAACTATTTGCCCCTTCCTGATTTCTTATTCTTTTGCATGTTTGTCACACTTAAATGTTTCTGCTCATCAAAAACCGTTAACTATTAGTCAAAGATAACATAACTGAACACAAAATGCAGTTTTTAAATGAAGGTTTACGTTATTAAGGGAGAAAAAAAACTCCAAATCTACATGGGCCTGTGTGAAAAAGTGATTGCCCCCCTTGTTAAAAAATAACTTAACTGTGGTTTATCACACCTGAGTTCAATTTCAAAGGTTATAAAGCCATTTCTAAAGCTTTGGGACTCCAGCGAACCACAGTGAGACCCATTATCCACAAATGGCAAAAACATGGAACAGTGGTGAACCTTCCCAGGAGTGGCCGGCCGACCAAAATGACCCCAAGAGCCTAGAGACAACTCATCCGAGAGGCCACAAAAGACCCCAGGACAACATCTAAAGAACTGCAGGCCTCACTTGCCTCAATTAAGGTCAGTGTTCACGACTCCACCATAAGAAAGAGACTGGGCAAAAACGGCCTGCATGGCACATTTCCAAGGCGCAAACCACTTTTAAGCAAAAAGAACATTAAGGCTCGTCTCAATTTTGCTAAAAAACATCTCAATGATTGCCAAGATTTTTGGGAAAATACCTTGTGGACCGACGAGACAAAAGTTGAACATTTTGGAAGGTGCGCGTCCCGTTACATCTGGCGTAAAAGTAACACAGCATTTCAGAAAAAGAACATCATACCAACAGTAAAATATGGTGGTGGTAGTGTGATGGTCTGGGCTTGTTTTGCTGCTTCAGGACCTGGAAGACTTGCTGTGATAGATGGAACCATGAATTCTACTGTCTACCAAAAAATCCTGAAGGAGAATGTCCGGCCATCTGTTCGTCAACTCAAGCTGAAGCGATCTTGGGTGCTGCAGCAGGACAATGAGCCAAAACACACCAGCAAATCCACCTCTGAATGGCTGAAGAAAAACAAAATGAAGACTTTGGAGTGGCCTAGTCAAAGTCCTGACCTGAATCCTATTGAGATGTTGTGGCATGACCTTAAAAAGGCGGTTCATGCTAGAAAACCCTCAAATAAAGCTGAATTACAACAATTCTGCAAAGATGAGTGGGCCAAAATTCCTCCAGAGCGCTGTAAAAGACTCGTTGCAAGTTATCGCAAACGCTTGATTGCAGTTATTGCTGCTAAGGGCGGCCCAACCAGTTATTAGGTTCAGGGGGCAATTACTTTTTCACACATGAAAATGTAGATTTGGATTTCTTTTCTCCCTAAATAATAAAAACCCTCATTTAAAAACTGCATTTTGTGTTTACTTGTGTTATCTTTGACTAATAGTTAAATGTGTTTGATGATCAGAAACATTTTGTGTGACAAACATGCAAAAGAATAAGAAATCAGGAAGGGGGCAAATAGTTTTGCACACCACTGTATATCACTTCCGGATTCAGCTTGAGCAGAGACACAAGGAGAAGAAATGTCAGCTCCCTGATCTCTTATGGACTGAGCATCAAAACCGCTTAAACATTGGGACTGAGAAGTGATTGTTTTAACCCTTTCCCTGCTTGCCGTTTTGTACTCTTTTACTTTAAGGGCCTTTCCTGGGGCGGTCTTTTAGTTTACCCAGTAAAACAATATATTGTTTTTTTCAGGACAACATGAACTTTAAAAATATGCAAGAATTTTGGTGTAATTCTACTTCTGTAAAAAAATATAGGCTTCTAAGTGTCTAATAAAATGAAAAAAATCATGTTTCACAAAGAACAATCACATATATCAGAAACATAATTTATTTTATGTACAAGAACACAGCCGATTTGGAAAGGTCTATGTCTCCTGAACACGGCAATACCAAATATATATCATTTTATGTAGATTTCTCACTTGTATAGATCAAAATCTACAAGCAGTACACAACCATATTTCCAAAGCACCGCTCCCCAAACAGCATACTTCTGATTTCAAGGCCAAACATTCCACTAACAGTAGGTTTACCCTAGAAAACTACCCATTATTAGAAAGAACAGATTCTGGTGAATCAAAAATGGGTAAATATATCTTTGTACTCCAAACTACCAAGTTGCAATTGTTTCCTAAAGTTATAATGTTTTATAGAAATTGGTGAATTTTTTGAAAAATTAACTCAAAGCTTCCACTCTACAGCATCATATCTCCCACACATCATTAGGTATCAATGTAAAACACCCCAAATATGAAAGCCTGGGGTCCACTGAACAGTTTGATGCCCAATATGTATCACTTTATCTAAACATGTGGTATATAGGGGCCCTAAAATGTAGACACCCCATTTGAGCTATCAGTTCTGTAATTCCAGATACTGCAAAATCAACACATTTGCATCGTTTTGGGGGGGGGGTAAAAGTAGAAAAAAGTAAGTTCACCCCAGAAAACCATATATTTTCGGAAAGTACACATTCCCCCGAACCCAATATGGGTATGCATGTCTTTCTACTCCAAAACACCAAGCTGCAAAACTTTCCTAAGTTTGGCAATTTTAGGGACATTTTCAAAAATCACCTCAAAACGTCCACCATGCAGCATCGTATGTCCCACATACTATTGAGTATCAAAATAAATCACCCCAAATATAAAAGCCTGGGGTCCTCTGAACAGTTTGATGCCCAATATGTATAGGTGTACCCAAGCACGTGGCCTATAGGGGACCCAAAATGAAAACCCCCCCATATGGTCTGTCATTTCAGGTGCTGCAAAATCAACACATTTACATTGTTTTGGGGGCAGCAAAGGTAGAAAAAAGTGCGTTCACCCCAGAAAACCATATATTTTCGGAAAGTATACATTCCCACAAATCCAAATTGGGTATGCATGTCTTTCTACTCGAAAGCACCAAGCTGCAAAATGTTCCTAAATTCGGCAATTTGGGTGATATTTTCAAAAATCACCTCAAACTTTCCACCCTGCAGCATCGTATTTCCCACATACTTTTAGGTATCAAGAGAAATCACCCCAAATATGAAAGCCTAGGGTCCTGTGAACAGTTTGATACACAATATGTATAGGTGTACCCAAGCACGTGGCATATAGGGGCCCCAAAAGGAAGACCCCCATATGGTCTGTCATTTCAGGTACTGCAAAATCAACACATTTACATAGATTTTGGGGGGGCAAAGGTAGAAAAAAGTAAGTTCGCCCCAGAAAACCATATATTTTCGGAAAGTACACATTCCTGCGAATCCAAATTGGGTATGTATGTCTTTGTACTCCAAAGTACCAAGTCGCAAGCCTTTCCTAAATTTGGCGATAAAAGCAACTGTTTTTACAATCGCCTAAAAATATTGCAATTGGCCGCATTTATCTCACCCAATTTCTTACATATTTCTGAAAATCGCCTAAAAATGTTGCAGTTTGCCGTATTTATCACACACAATGTTTTACGTACAAAGAAAAATCTCTCTAAATATGGACGTCAGAGGTCTAATAAATAGTTTGATGCCCAATATGCAAAGATTTACCAAAGTATGTGTTGTGTATGGACCCCAAATGAAAAACGTGCCTATGAATTTTCACGCTAGCCAACTAAGCTGCAGAAAAGAGAACCCTAACTGTACGTTATGTGCCGTAAGACCCCCAAACTGTAAAAAGACCCCCAGAAACCCATATATTTTTGGAAAGCACATATTTTGGCGGATCAAACTAAGTAAAATCTATCTTTCTGTACCAAAGCACCAAACAGCAAAACTATACTAAAGACACATAAGGAACAATAATGCAGGGATAAAATTGCAATAAAACCACAAAAATAGCGTAAATCAATGAAATAACAAAATAATTGTTCTGACAGCGTAATTAGTGGCCGAAATCGATTATCCAATAGTCACGCTGCCAAAATAACACGTTTTTAGGCAAAAAAACCAAAAGATAACAGTACAATGAATTCGTAAAAAAAAACAAAAAACACCTGTGTATACATATTTGTGCACTAATAAAAGTTATCTGAGTGTGCAAATACATGTAAATAAGTGTAAATAAGTGTAAATAACTGTACAAAAGGGACCAAGTGTGCTAAAATAAAAAATAAAAATTTAAAAAAAATTCCAATCTTTACTAAAATGTATAAATGTACTGTAAGTATGTGTAGGTGCAGGTAAGTGTGTAAAAAAACGTGCACTTACCGTTTTTGGAGCAGGAGAATCGCTGTCTTCTTTGGAGGAGTCCTGGCAGCGCGTCTGCAGCGTTGCTGCACAACAGGAAGTGCGTGGGAGGCTCTGCAGGCAGGAAGAAGGTGAGTTGAGTAGCAGACGCTCCATGCGATGCGTCTGCTACTTTGAAGTCGGATCTGTGACAATCGAGTCGCAGATCCGATTTGACAGCCCCCCAGCCTCGTTGCCTAGGGGGCTGTCTTCTCTCCCCACTCTCTGCGGAGGCAGCAAAAGCCGCCGAAGCAGAGAGAGAGCTCAGCTGCCAAAGAACGTACAATGTACGTTCTTGGCAGCCTGAGCATTTGCCTGCCAGCACGTACGCCGTACGTGCTTGGCAGGCAAAGGGTTAAAACACAGTTTAAGTGCATTACTTCTAAGATTTTACACTATAGGCGGTGCACCTCTGTTTTAATCTATTGCCAGGAAAATTCGGAAATTCGGCTGATGGAATTGGTGATGTCTGTTTTGGGGATAGGATACTGCATGAATGATATCCTCACACTACAGCCCCTCTCTGGCCTCTATTAAGGGTTTAAAGGTAACTTAACCCAAACTTTTTAAGCCACAAACACACACTTGATCTGTCACAAATGGTGATTTGATTATTTTATAACATACTACACTATATGCACTTTATATTTTGTTTTTTACTCCCCCGCTAGCCCTGCGGCACTGGCCATTTTGTTGAACATTTTGTAATGGTACCTGAAGAGATTGTATCTGGACCGGCAGGAGGAGAAATCCTGAAGGTTTAGCAATCTAATCATTTTCTGTTTGTGACAAATATCTGCTGGAGACAATGTGGAGAAGTTGGCACTCTCAAACTTATCTTTGGTCCTGTTCCAAACTACAAACACTCTGGGATGGCAAACTTGCTAACCAAATTAACAATCCGATCCATTTCCACAGCTCTTCAAACAGTCCTAGACCCTAGATAACCAAATGTTAATGGCCAAAAGACTAGTCACAGCAGCTAAATGGAAATCCTTAGAACCTTCATATCTAGGGATGGGCGAATTTGACCCGTTTCGTTTCGCCAAAAATTCACCGCCGGCGAAATGTTGCAGACGCCTATTAAAGTCAATGGGCATCAAAAACATTTTGTTGCACGGCGAAATTATTTTGACGCACGTCTTTTTTTTTTTTGACACACACCGCCATACAAGTCTATATGGGCGTAATTTTTTCGGCGAAACGAGGCGAAAAAATTCGCCCATCCCTATTCAACTCTATCTGAGGTGATAGCCTGGGTTATTACAAACCAATATTTTGAAAAAAGCATAGCTTTCATACAGAACAAGACTCCCAGATATCTTCAGGTCTGGTCTGGTTGGGTGCTCGAGGTTCTGGCAGAGTAATACAAAAGCGTAATAAAGTTAAGCCAGGATACGATACAACACTCTCTTATTTATACATGATGATGTTAGATTAAGCTCTGTCATAACTCCAAGGCTGACTGTTTTCTTTTTTTATTGTACATTTTTATTTCCCCCACCTACTTTTCCCTCTCTTACTTATTCTCTTTTCTCCCCTTCCCTCCCCTCTAAACCTGCACACCCAGTTGCCCACTTCACCCCTCTTTCTTGCCCTCCATTCCTTTTAACTAATCCATAAACTCGATGGAGCCTCAGGAGCTTTATAATTGTTTATCTTTGCCTGTGTTGACTTGTACCAACTCATGTGAATAACTTTTTGAATGGTTCATGAATATGTATAATTTTCTTGATCAGCAATAAAACAATAAGTTACAAAAAGTGTATTCTACCTACAATTAACTAATACAATTACAATCACAAGTTCATCATTGTGTCCATTAAATCGCATAATAAAGAAGCATACAACATACAAGGCTTATTTATAAGGTTTATTCTAATTATTCTCTTAATGTCTTGGTGTGCATGTATATAATGTTATGTCTGTCTTAAAGGTGTCTCTTCATATATTTCACCTGTTCCTTATTTCCCGATTTCTTCTGCTGTTGCTACATCAAATGGAAGCGCTTCTAGTTATATCATTTAACCCTATATAACAAGCAGGCTGTGGTCCTCTAAAGTTTGTTTGTAAACATCCTATAACCAGGACGAAACAATGTCCAGTAGTCAGGGCCGCCATTAGAAATCAAGGGGCCCCGTACAGCAAAATTTTCTCGGCCCCCTGGTCCCTGCCCACCCCAGCCCCCGAGCCCCACCCCAAATCCCACCCATACCACAGTAAAAAGTCCATACAGACATCAGCGATGGTCAGGGCCCCTCTATAAGTTAAGAAAATACACATTGGCATCAGGGCCCAGCATAAAATTGTTTAAAAAAACATTTGCGGCCAGGGTAACCCATAAAAGATTATTTTAAAAGAATTAGTGGTCAGGGCCCCCCTATAACTTAGAAAAAAAACATTGGCGCCAGGCCCCCCCATAAATTTTTTTAAAAAAAACATTGATGGTCAGGGCCCCCGACAAGTTAAAACAAAATAATTGAATGGCACAGTTGTACCCCTGTGCCCCACTGATGGCGGCCATGACTGGTCACAATGTATGCTGTATATGAGTGGTAGACCATTCTGTCAGGCATCGCCTAGTATCTCTTGAGAGTCCAAGCAGCTTGGCAGTCCCAAAGATTTCAGTAACTTTCAGTTAGGCACCTACCTTGCTGTGGCCTCAGCCTAGATAAATTGCAGCCTGCCTGTGACTGATAATTTATAAGGGGTTGTTCACCTTTAAATTAACTGTTAGTATGATGTAGAGAGTGATATTCTGAGACAATTTGCAATTGGTTTTCATTTTTTATTATTTGTGGATTTTGAGTTATTCAGCAGCTCTCCAATTTGGAAATTCAGCAATTTGGTTGCTAGGGCCTACATTCCCCTAGTAACCATGCATTGATTTGAATAAGAGACTAAAATATGAATAGGAGAGGCTTGAATAGAAAGCCTCTTTACGGGACATTGGAAATTGCATTGGGCATCGCGTAAGGGGGGCCTGGCAGCACAGCCGGGCCCGGCACTGTTGTACCCCCTGAGTCCCCTGATGGTGGCCATGCCAGTAGTAGTCGCTGTAGACCATAAGATCATCCATTCAATTCCAGTAATGTACTATACTGAATCCCATCCATTAAGTGTAGTTGAACACCGCATCCCATGAGTCTTCCATGTTTACACAATTCCTGTTAAACATTCTTGGAGATGGTCAGCACTCTTTACATGGATTCAGTGGGGGAAGATGACTCTCTTCTTAGTATGTTTTAGTAACACCAAGGGGCACCTTTACTATGGGTTGAAGTGAATTTTAGTATGTAAAAACTTCAAATTTTTGGGTACGTCGACCATTGAATATGCCTAAATTCGACTTTGATTCGAGGGAAAAAAGTTCGAGAAAAGTACTGTCTCTTTAAAAAAGTTTGACCGACACTTTGCCACCTTAAACCTGCTGAATTGCTATGTTAGCCTATGGGGACCTCCTAGAACCTATAGCCAACATTTGGCTAAGTTTGGAGAAGTCAAAGTAAAATCGTTTGATCGATTGATTAAATTGTTCGAATTGTTTGATCCGAAGGATTTCATCGTACGATTGAACGATTATACTTCAACCAAAAATGGTCATATTCGATTAAAAAATACTTCGTCTTAGAATGTTGAAGTAATGCAATTCGAATTTTGAAGTTTTTTACACTTCGAAATTCGACCCTTGATAAATCTGACCCCAACTGTATTCCAAACTTTTCTTTTGTTTAGCATAGCCATATTTCCAAAGGCTTCAACTCTTGCACAAGCTCTTGTTTATTGTAACACATAGAAGCTAAAGTTCTCTCTCTTTAACAACTTCATTTGGTCTCTCTCAGAGAAGCAACTCACCTACCCACATTGAGGGTCATGCTCTTGATCTTCTATTCTGCCACTCGTGCCACCCATCCAACCTACTAACTCTCCTTACCCCCTGTCTGACCATCACCTACTCTCCTTTCAGATAACACTTTCACCTGCACTATCACAGCCATCTCTCTCTACCCACACGTACAGAAACCTTAATGTATTTGATCCACAACAATTATCATATAATATATAACATATATTATATAATAATATCAGCACCACCCATCTCTCATATTAACTCTTTCCTGTCCAAATAGGGCAGCTTCTCTCTATAACGATGCTCTTTCAACAGCTCTCAACTCCCTTGCTCCTTCTATCACCCGTCACAGCCGACCAGCTAAACCCCAACCCTGACACACTAGTGTAACTCAGTAACTCAGAAGATGTAGTAGATCCGCTAAATAACAGTGGAGAAAGTCACAAACTGATCCTGACTTCATCTACTTCAAATTTCACATTTAACTCACTCCTATGTCCCCTCCACCCATTGATGTAACTGCCCAAGATCTTGCTCATCCCTTTAATGATAAAATCAATCTCATTAGACTGAGCATACCGTCCAACAACAATCTCAGACTAACGTGTAGTCCACTCACATCTACTCCTTCACCCCTGCAACTCTAGATGAAGTTAACAAACTTCTAGCCTCCTCAAACCCCACAATCTGCTCCCTTTACCCCATACCCTCTCGCCTCCTCTATCCAATCTCTACATAGTTAGTTACATAGTTACATAGTTAAATTGGGTTGAAAAAAGAAAAAGTCCATCAAGTTCAACCCCTCCAAATGAAAACCCAGTCCCATACACACACCCCTCCCTACTGTCACATAAATGATATATACCCATATCTATATTAACTATAGAGCTTAGTATCACAATAGCCTTTGTATTATGTCTGTCCAAGAAATCATCCAAGTCCCTCTTATAGTCATTAACTGAATCATCACCCGGCAGTGCATTCCCCAACCTCACTGTCCTCACTGTGATGAACCCCCTACTCTGTTCCTTTAAATGAAAGTTCTTTTCCTCTAGTCTGAAGGGGAGGCCTCTGGTACGGTGATCCACTTTATGGGTAAAAAGGTCCCCTGCTATTTGTCTATAATGTCCTCTAATGTACTTGTAAAGTCTAATCATGTCCCCTCACAAGCGCCTTTTTTCCCCCAGAGAAAACAACCCCAACCTTGTCAGTCTCCCCTCATAATTTAACTCTTCCCTCCCTCTAACCAGTTTAGTTGCACTTAGTCTCTGCACTCTCTCCAGCTCATTTATATCCCTCTTAAGGACTGGAGTCCAAAACTGCCCCCATACTCCAGATGAGGCCTCACCAGGGACCTATAAAGAGACACAATTATGTTTCATCCCTTGAGTTAATGCCCTTTTTTATACAAGAACTTTATTTGCTTTAGTAGCCACAGAATGACACTGCCCAGAATTAGACAACTTGTTATCTACAAAGACCCCAAGATCCTTCTCATTTAAGGAAACTCCCAACACACTGCCATTTAGTGTAGAACTTGCATTTATATTATTTTTGCCAAAGTGCATAACCTGCATTTATCAACATTGAACCTCATTTTCCAGTTTGCTGCCCAGTTTTCCAGTTTAGACAAATCACTGTGCAAAGTGGCAGCATCCTGCATGGAACCTATAGTTCTGCACAATTTAGTCTCATCTGCACAAATAGAAACAGTACTTTCAATGGCCACCTCCAGGTCATTAATAAACAAGTTGAAAAGCAAGGGACCTAGTACAGAGCCCTGCGGTACTCCACTAACAACACTGGTCCAATTAGAAAATGTTCCATTTACCATCACTCTTTGTAGTCTATCTTTTAGCCAGTTCTCTATCCAGGTACAAATACTATGTTCCAGGCCAACATTCCTTATTTAACCAGTAACCTTCTGTGTGGCACTGTATCAAATGCTTTAGCAAAGTCTAAGTAAATCACATCCACTCCCATCCCAGAATCAAGGTCTCAACTTACACTCTCTCCTGCACTTACCCACCTATTTAACCTTTCACTCTCTACTGGTACTTTTCCATCCTTATACAAACAAGCACTAATAACTCCTATTGTATTGTATTTGTCTGTGACTTTACCACTGGAATAATATAGGGGGCGCTGTGCTGCCACATCTGCTGAATGGCTTTGTCTGAGCACTTGATTCAGGCTGTAGATTCGCAGAGGAAGAACCTTTACTGTACTTAGGGGCTTGTTGTGTCTCTCTGGGTGGGATTTGTAAAGCATGGACACTGCTGTCTATAGTGGCACTTGCCATTGCAGTTGTTTGAGCTGATATTATTTCTTTAGCTTTACATATTTCGATTGCCCTTTCTAGAGTTAACTCTCTGCATTCAAGCAACTTCCCCTTTAAATGGGGATTTGTAATACTGAAGACTAGTTTGTCTCTCAAACACTCCTCCTGGTCTTTGAATTCACAGTTAGCTGCTTTTAGTTTCAGTTCAGTAACAAATTTGTCTATGCCTTGATTTTCTACAAAAGTATGGGTCCAAAATTGGTGTCTTTCAAATACAACATTCCTTTTGGGCTGAAAATAGGCTTGAAATGCCACAGAGTCAAGGGATCTGTCTGCAGCTCGTGTCTGTACAATCCCCATAGTGTTATTCACCTCCTGTGCCTCATCCCCAATACTGTGCAGTAACAATATAATCTCTGTGAGCTCAGGCTTTTGCTCCAGCCCTGCTGCTGTGAGATATAATGTACATTTCTGGGCCCATCTGCACCAGTTTTCAGACAGATTGTCACTTATACACATGGGCTGTGGGGTTGAAATGATCCATTGCTATGCAGTTTAACAAACAGGTTTTATTTGCAGGATCAGTATCTGGTACTCACTTTTACTGGAGACTTCTGAGGTTCTGGTGAGTAGTTACAGAAATGTTTCATCCAACTACTTCTTAGGCAAATCACTAGGGATGGGTGAATTTTTTCACCTCGTTTCGCTGAAAAAATGACGCCCATAGACTTGTATGGAGACGTGCGTCAAAAAAAAGACGCGCGACAAAATAATTTGCACCGACTAGGTTTCCTTCCCCTTTAACAGCAACTTTCTGTATGTTTATTCAGCAATGAACATATAACAAAGGGGTTGTTCACCTTCCAAACACTTTTTTTCAATTCAGTTGTTTTTAGATTGTTCCCCAGAAATAAAGACTTTTTTCAATCACTTTCCATTATTTATTTTTTAAGTTTTTTCCAAAATCTAAGTGTAAAGTTGAATGTTGGTGTCTCTGGTGTTTGAGTCTGACAGCTCAGTAATTCAGGTGCAGATTCTGAACTGTTTTACAACATTGAGTTGATCCATTTCTCAGCAGCATCTCTGGAGTATCAGTAACTATTGTATCAATTCTAACAGCTGCCTGTAATGAAACTCAGAGATTCTGCTCAGCAGGTACAAAGATAAGAAATGTATCAACTAAATGTATGAATTTAGAACAGTTTACAGGGTCGTCGACCCACCTCCCAGAGCTGCTTCGGAAGGTGAAAAATGACACATTACACTTGAATATTAGAAACACATAGGAAATAGAAAGTCATTGGAAAAAGTCATTATTTCTGGTGATCTATCTGAAACCAACTAGTTGTTTGAAGGTGAATAACCCCTTTAACACACCAGACATCAGGGTGCAACCATGCTGTGCCAGAGAGAGAGAAAAGACATAGCAGAACAGGCACTGGTGAGAAACTGCTGCAGGTGCAGCACAGCGCCCTCTATATTACTCCAGTGGTAAAGTCACAGACAAATACACTACATCTATCCTCAAAAAACCTTCCCTTGTTCCCAGCTCTCCCGCTAAATATCGTCCAGTTTCCCTTCTTCCATTCGCATCCAAATAACCAGAAAGTCTTGTTTACAAACACCTTATCATCATCTCACTCACAACTCCCTTCTCGACCCCCTGCAATTTGGTTTCTGTCCATCACACTCAACTGAAACTGCACTCACCAAAGTAACCAATGATCTTCTACTGGCAAGTCTAAAGGTCCCTATTCCTTACTCATCACTTCTGCCCATTCTCACCTACAAGACTTCTCTTGAGCTTCTGTTTTTCTCTGGAATCTCTGCCTCGAGCTGTCAGACTTTCTCCTTCTTTCCAAACTTTCAAGCGTTCCTTAAAGACTCACCAGTTTAAAGAAGCTTATTCAATGTACCTTAATAAATCAATCATTGTTTTAGCAAAAAACACAAAATTGTTTCTAAAATCCTAATGTCTCAATTTTACCCTAATGTTTAGTTTGTAAACTCTCATGTGTAGGGCCCTCTAATCTTATTGTATCTGTAACCCTTGTTTATTATTCACCATTTATTCCCTGGTTGTTATAACTAAGGTAAAGCTCTGCGTAACTTGTCGGCGCTGTATAAATAAACGATGATGATGATGATCTGCCAAAGGCTAATTGGATACTTATTAGAGTCTCTTTCACCAATATTATTTTATCATCTAGTCTATTAAAGGGCCTAGATGATAAAGGGAGTTAAAATGAATTCAATGAATCAAATATCCTTTAACAAATGGCTTAAATTAAGAAGGAAAGTTTGAGAAACAGGCCTTTCTCATTTCAATTTGTATCCCAGTTTTGAAATCAAATTGTATCTATCTATTAGTAGTACTTATCTGTTATCTACTGTTTATCCTGTGCTTGAATGGCTGCTCCCATGGCTACACAGCAGCTTGTTTATATAAACTATAGTAGTACTTATCTGTTATCTACTGTGTATCCTGTGCTTGAATGGCTGCCCCCATGACTACACAGCAGCTTGTTTATATAAACTATAGTAGTACTTATCTGTTATCTACTGTGTATCCT
This sequence comes from Xenopus petersii, assembly GCA_038501925.1. Taxonomy (NCBI): domain Eukaryota; kingdom Metazoa; phylum Chordata; class Amphibia; order Anura; family Pipidae; genus Xenopus; species Xenopus petersii. The sequence continues at coordinate 237,776,791 of CM076672.1, read as the reverse complement.
GTGCTTGAATGGCTGCCCCCATGACTACACAGCAGCTTGTTTATATAAACTATAGTAGTACTTATCTGTTATCTACTGTGTATCCTGTGCTTGAATGGCTGCCCCCATGGCTACACAGCAGCTTGTTTATATAAACTATAGTAGTACTTATCTGTTATCTACTGTGTATCCTGTGCTTGAATGGTTGGCCCCATGGCTACACAGCAGCTTGTTTATATAAACTATAGTAGTACTTATCTGTTATCTACTGTGTATTCTGTGCTTGAATGGCTGCCCCCATGGCTACACAGCAGCTTGTTTATATAAACTATAGTAGTACTTATCTGTTATCTACTGTATATCATGCTTGAATGGCTGCCCCCATGGCTACACAGCAGCTTGTTTATATAAACTATAGTAGTACTTATCTGTTATCTACTGTGTATCCTGTGCTTGAATGGCTGCCCCCATGGCTACACAGCAGCTTGTTTATATAAACTATAGTAGTACTTATCTGTTATCTACTGTATATCATGCTTGAATGGCTGCCCCCATGGCTACACAGCAGCTTGTTTATATAAACTATAGTAGTACTTATCTGTTATCTACTGTGTATCCTGTGCTTGAATGGCTGCCCCCATGGCCACACAGCAGCTTGTTTATATGAACTATAGTTGTGTTTTGGAAATTCTACCAGTGTAGCACAACAGTACATTATATTTACATTACTTTAAAATACTTTAATTTTTTTGGTGTTACTGTTATTTTAAGATAGTTATACATCCACTGTTTCCTGCGTCACTAAGGGATTGACAGTACAAAACATGAATTATCCTCACATCATGGTCTCAGTCCTCTTGCTCTTCGTTCCCACTGCAGATTCTGGATTCTGTCATTTCAACACCATCTGGTCTCATACCAACCAACCTCTGCTAAATGCCTTTACTCAATCAAATGTGGTGGCCTTAATTGCAGAATGGCTACTCCTCTTAGTTTAAAACTTTGTGAACTTTTCATATATTCTTGTTAAAGGAGAAGGAAAGTCTTCATTCATTTCAGGGTGCTAAATGTTAGGCACCCCAAGTGATTGTATTGACTTACTTGAAACCCCAGGCCAGTGCTGCTTCAGCTCTTATTTGATTTTTAGTTTACTATCTGACTTTAAAGCAGTTGTAGAAGGGGATATATATTTAAAATGGACAATCTAATATACCCTTATGACCTATAAATACTAGGGGAAGGGGCTAAGAGTACACTGGAAGCCTCTGAGGAAGTGTATGTACAATGCTTTAGTCTGTGTCAAGGAATCTTACATGTAAGTTTGGATTTTTTATTTTGTATCAAATAGATAGAAACTCTTGTCAGTACATTCTGATTCTTGTTTTATATGAAGTGGCTCTTTGGAAGTGCTGTGAGTGGAGAGAATAGAAGAGAGCACTAGGACCCTGCAGACACTGGAGGAGAGTGAGATGGGGGAAGGGAAGTCCCAAATCTGTACATGAAGGAGACTGATACTGCTGGGAACTTATATATTATTACTCCAAATAAGTTACTGAGGGATATTGATACTTTATATACTTTGAAAGTATAAGTGAACCTGTTGTTTTCTTTGAAAGAAATACCAGCTAGTAGAGTCATTAGAGCCTGGGTCACATTGGAATCTCTTTCAGCAGGATGAGTCTTCTCTATATGGAAGAAGCATGTGAGGGTGTTGTTGGACTACACCTCTATACAAAGCAGTAAAGTAAAGGAGGTTAGAGGGGCTCTTTGCAAATAAAATAACACAGGCTTTTTTCAATATGAAGCACCACAGGGTCACAATACTCACAGCAATAAGTTATCTGAAATAATGTCAGGTACAATGACAGGTGTAGCAGATCCAGACAGAATGGCACCAGTGAAGGAATAGCAGGGGGAGTTGAAAGTATCACCTTCCAGGTGTCAGTACCTCATGTGGTCTGGATCCCTACAGAAGATATGGAACAGGGAGTAAGTATAGCCTATAAATGAAAGTCCAATTAGGGGATTAGGAAGAGGCCCTGGACTAGCCACTCACCAGTAATATACAATTTGAAAAAGATTGATGCCAATATCTTCTCTGCTGCAAATGGGGGGTTCCCAATCTTTATTCCATGGTGCTCATGACACTTCACAGTGATCAAACATTTTGGGGCCACATGGCCCTTCCTCTGTGTCAGGTAATGGTCTGGGTAGCTGAGTATAGTGGGTTGGGGGAGCAGGTCAACTTGCAGTTCAGCGGGTCCTGGACTGCCCAATTGGACATGCACAGGACTCTACCGGATAGTCCAGTTTTTGGAAAAGCTGTCCAGGTCAAAACTGCCTGCCCAGTTTTCCAAATTAGAAAAACCATACAGGATTCCCTGAGATCAACATGGTGACCAGCCAATTGCCAATCACCATGTCATAGCCCTACCCTGCAGTGTCACCGCTCTGCTCCTGTGATATCACTGCCCTGTCCCCCCACCCACAGTTAGAGACTGGGAAAGGTGGCAACTCATCTGTCTATGAGTGCCTTTTGTCAGTGTGGGGTCCCCAGTATAAGAACAAGTGCTGTACATGTGCCTGCTCTGTGAGAGTAACTGCTTGTCCCCCCACATGTCTTTAGTACAGGAATTGCTATTTGTATTATATACTATTTGCCTTCTTTATTTCTTTATGTAAAGTTAAAGGAACTCTATAAACCTGGAGAAATTGGTCTACCAACCACAGCCCGGGCAGAAAAAGGAATCAGACCACAGGACTTGGCAAAAGAATAATCAGTAAAATTTCCAGCCAATCCGGAATCCACAAAGGCTCGGCATGAAAACATACCAGACAGGGTAGAAAGGGAATCAGGGAGAAACATATGAGACTTGGAAGAAACTGGGAGTGCAGAAATCTTGCCTAGGGGAGACTCCCCCCCTCGTACCTAGACTGGAGCTTTCCCTGAGTCTGAGGTCTAGTAGGACAAGACCTGATAAGATGACCACAATATAAACAGAGACCAGCCATTATTCTACTGGTTCTCTCTTCAGGTATTAAATGAGTGGCTCCAATTTGCATTGATTCATCTTGACCCGGTGAAGAAGAAGTAGTCGGAGCAGAGAATTCAGATTTGAGAAATGCAATAGACTTGCGAGCCTCAAACTTCAGTGAAGATTTCTCCCTTATACGAGAGTCAATCTTAATGAGAAGTAGGCATATCCCGGGTTACCAGCTCATCTTTGAGATCTTCATTAAGCCCCCTCCAGAAAGCTGCGATGAGCGCCTTGTTGTTCCAAGACACTTCCGCAGCTAGAGTCCGGAAATTGATAGCATATTCGGAGGCAGTTTTGGATCCCTGATTGATTTTCATGAGCCAGTCACAGGCATTCAACCCAGGACATAAAAAATCTGTTGAAAAGTTGAAAGGAAGGCAGAGGAATCATGTACTAAAGGATCATCTCGGTCCATTAATTGTGAAGCCCAAGCAAGGGCTTTCCCCTGAAGAAGAGCAATTTTATAAGCAACCTTTGAAATTTCAGTAGCAAACTGGTCAGGAGCCTTATCAAACTGGATCTTACACTACATAATGAATCCACAGCAAGCATCTGGATCACCTCCAAAATAAACCAGAGCTGGAATCTTGGGAGGCTTAGGAAATGAAGACAAATGAAGTGAAGAGGATGTAGAGCCTCCAGTATCTGAAATTTGGAGGGCCTGTAAGTGAGAGGTGATATGCTGCAAGGCCTGGGCAAGGTGAGCCTGTTCAGCTTCTTGGCTATCCAGACGCTTCATCATAATATGAAAGTATCTCTCCATTGTCACGGCAGCAGAGGCCTGGGAAGGTTCCATGTTGAGGCCCAAGCTAACTATAACAACCACATTGACAGGAACCTTGGTCAGTGACGGTACCTTGCGGACAAAAACGAGGACTCTGTGGGTTCCGGTAGTCACTGCTGCCCTTTAGGGGCCTTGGGTTTCTGCTGTGGAATCCAACAAGGAAGTTCGAAAGAAGTCTGTAAGCGAGGTACCGGCAGGAATTAGAGAAGGCGTAGTCAATTCAGGGGTCGGGTTCCAGGCAGGCGGCAGGAAATGTAATCGAGGGTCAGGCAGAAGTCAAAAAGCAGGAAATCAGAAGTCAGTATAATGTTTGAGCAGGAACAGATTAACTGAAGGCAGCTTAGGCACTTGCAAAATGGTGGACTGGGCTTTTAAAGGTATCTTGGCACCAAAATTTAAATGCGGTGCACCAGGATGACGTTGTGACACTGCGTCATGCGCAGGCATCAAGATGCATCAAGATGCTTGGTGTCAAATGCCAGCGTCACTATGTCAGGAATCCGGAAGTGCGCGTCTGTGCACCAACCAGGAGATGAGACCTCATCGATCTCCTGGCGCATCTTACATATGTGTTGTTATAGGTACCAAATTGTAATATTTGTTCTCAGTGTCTGTCACTATTATATATGAGAACATATTGTCTTTGAATATCATGTTACTATTCTTGTCTTATCCTAACAACGTCTTGTTTGTTATTATTCTCATAGTAATTTTAGTTCTCTTGTGTATTTCTGTTTGTGAATGTGTCACTTGTGAATAAGGTTAATATACTTCAATTGTCTCTATATTGTTAATAGAAATAGAGGTGTTGTCTCTTTAAGTGTTCTCTGCCATAGTTTTTGTCTCAAACGAACTTTACTTTTATTTTGTTTATATTTGTTGGATTGGTAATTCTTTTTCTATTTTGTATTAAGTTTTATTGTGGTCTGACAGAAAACCATGTTTCATCGGTTTATATAAAACAAATCCTCACAGCTGTGCTAGAGGAGTGCCCAAAATCTTTAAAGGACCAGTAACATCAAAAAATAAAATTGTTTTTAAGTAATACAAATATAATACAGTGTTGCCCTGCACTAGTAAAACTGCTGTGTTTGCTTCAGAAACACTACTATTGTTTATATAAATAAACTGCTGTGTAGCCATGGGGGCAGCCATTCAAGCACAGGATACACAGTAGATAACAGATCAGTACTACTATAGTTTATATAAACATGCTGCTGTGTAGCCATGGGGGCAGCCATTCAAGCACAGGATACACAGTAGATAACAGATAAGTACTACTATAGTTTATATAAACAAGCTGCTGTGTAGCCATGGGGGCAGCCATTCAAGCACAGGATACACAGTAGATAACAGATAAGTACTACTATAGTTTATATAAACAAGCTGCTGTGTAGCCATGGGGGCAGCCATTCAAGCACAGGATACACAGTAGATAACAGATCAGTACTACTATAGTTTATATAAACAAGCTGCTGTGTAGCCATGGGGGCAGCTATTCAAAGGAGTAAAGGCTCAAGATACACAGCAGATAGTAGATAAGCTCTGTAGAACATAATGCTATCTGTTATCCATTATTTATCCAGTGCCATATAGTAGTTTTTCAATTTCCGCCATTGCTACTCAGAAGCTTGTTGATATGAACTATAGTAGTGTTTCTGAAGCAAACACATCAGTTTTACCAGTGCAGGGAAACACTAGATGATATTTTCATTACTTTAAAACACTTTCAGTTTTTGGTGTTACTGGTCCTTTAAGGTTGAAAAGCCCTTGTTAAGTGTCACAGCAAAGGGGAAAAGTGAGACAGAAAACTGTAGTTATTCTCTCAGAACTTGAAAGTCTATTATAACAGATACAGGATAAGTGTTAGGGCAAATATTTACTATACACATTACGTGCCATTAGATCTGACAGACTTGCTAATTCTAGGAACAATTATAAGTAAAATGTTATCAGGCATTTTGCTTTGAGAATGTCGCAAGTGTAAACAGCAGTTCAATGATAATTCTAATTCCCACAATTCTCAGTTGCACAATATTTCAAGTGTTTAACTTTTCTCACTGTTTTGTAACTTCCTGCCTGTCAGTCGCTGGGTTTGGATTTTTTAACTAAAAGCTGATGTTTTTATTTACTTTGCCGTTTCATTTCCATCTGTATTTTTGTTTCCGTATCTCCGGAATCTGGAATTTTAGACCCATGTGAAGATAAACTTGGTGCAGTTTGGACCCATATCCGATTCACTCTTTGCTACAGGTTAACTCTTTAGATTATTCTCCAAACATTTATCATAGTCATGAATATAGAGGTTGTCCAAATAAATAGAATAGTCATGACTTTAGATTAGTATGTGTTTTGATAGGAGCAAGAAGTTTGTAGTTATATATTTTCTGAAGTGTTTGTTGAATGTTATAAAATCAAGTTTTTAGAGCTGCAACAATAACTGTAATATTTCTAAAGAAAGGTGCATTTCTTTCAGATGATTGGGTAAAGTTTACAGCTGGTTAAACAACTTTATTGGAAGTTTCTTTTAAGTCTATTCTAGTCATCAGAGCATTGGTATTTGGTCTATATTTATTTCTTAGAATTCTGCTTTATGTTATAATTCACTGTACCTCCTCATAAGCTTTTATTTTCATTTAATTTTCACATATAAGGTAAAGCTTCTATTAGCTATATACCTATAGGAGGATTGAAAAAAACAGTGAACTTTTGATTAAAATTGCATAATTATCAGTATTGTGTTTTGTTCACCTGCAAATATTTTAAAGTGTAATATGCTCAGAATCATATATTTTAGCTTATTATAACATGTTGCATATATACTCACACATATACTCGTTCATATATTTTCATTATTGTAAGGTTTCCAGTCGCTAATCTCACTTAACCAAGTTATTTCCTGAAGCAGGATGTACCGTTAGTCACATAGCTTCCTGCTTTGTTTTAGTTTTCAGTTTTTCAGTTCTGTACTCGTGCTGCCATAGTGTTCAACTATAACTCACAAGCCACTGTCCCAATTATAACAAAAACCTCCCTAATTCTCAGGGGGCCCCCTCTGTACCCAGATTATGCTAGTGTGAGGCTAAGGAATTTTGTCTTACAAACGAGGTCAAGGTATAATAAAATGCCAACAAGATGGGTTATTGTATTGTTTAATCAAATGGTAAAATGTCATTAAGTACCTGAGAAGCCCAACATTCCCATTTTCCACCATTTGCCCAAATACATAAAAAGATGTTTTCCCCGAGGGTTGGCCAATAGTCTCCTGTGTAGGTTCTTTGAATGAAAATCTATCAGATTAATTGACATGTTGCTGCAGCCCCTTGTGAAACGCCTGGATTCGTATATACTGTAAGGGATACAAAGCAAATATACATTTTTAGCCTGTTTTGTTTGGGAAAATTACAGATTACATTGGGCTATGGTAGACGTTGTAAGCCTTTATTCATGCATTCCACACATTAAAGGGTTAAAGGCTATAAAATATATATAAATATATTATAATATAATATATTGGAGGCACTTCACTTTTTACTCACACACAATTTTTTTAAATTTGGCAAAGATTTTTACCTCCAAAAATGTGGGACCTCGATGGGTGCAAAATCTGCACTCACCTATACAAACCTCTTCATGGGGTGGTGGGAGGAAACCTGCATTTTTGGAGGTGATTCACTAAAATTAAAAAATGTGATGTTTTACAAAAGGTATGTGGATGATTTGTTATTTATCTGGTGTAACACTCAAAATGAATTTGAGGATTTGATTGTAATTTAGCTTTCACTAGTGTTTTTGGAGAGACAACTTGGAGTGTCAACTTTTTAGATTTAGAATTGTCACATAGGGGGAGCAAAATAGTAAGCATAGTTTTTCGGATAACATTGGCAGGGAATCGGGGGCTGATTCATATCATCCTTGACATGTATTTAGGGCCATTCTGATTAATCAGTTTCACAGGCTTCGGTGTAACTGCATTACTGATGAGGAATATATATCCAAAGCCAGAGATTCCTTCTTAGCTAGAGATGACCCATTTGGTTTTTTGTAGACTGCGTTTTTGAAAGCTTTGATTCAAGATAGACCAGACTTACTGAGGGAACAAGATGGAGGGAATACAGTCACCAAAGCTGACACACCTATGTTTATAATGACATTTAATAGGCAATATCAGCAGGTGAAAAAGATTATTAATAAATATCTCCCAGTGTTATATGGCGATGAGAACTTTCGTGAGATCATTAAACAAGGTTGCAAATTTATCACATGCTGTGCGGGCACCTTTCCTATTTTAAATGATTTTTAATTAATTTGTAACAAAATATAGGATAACCAATAACACAATGTTGCACTATGCTTATGTCTAAATGAAAGGTGTATCTCTATGGGAATGTATTACGCCTTATGTTTAAATAAAAAATTCATCCTATAAGAATTAAAATGAACTTTTAGATGTTGAGGGGATGCGGCCATTTTGGATTATATATAAATGAATGACTTTGTTTTAGTCCATTTAGAGTATTTGTATATGAACTATTTCACTTGTCAGAATGTTTGTTTGCAATTGGGTTAATCTTTTAATTGCAGTAATTTAATTAATGATGTCATTTCCAGTTAATCGATTTAAAAATCCATTTGATACACTTGAGTATTGTGCCTGTGACTACGTATCGTGAATACGAAATGCATCAGGATGTTTTTAACCTGTTGAAATAAGTTCATTGCTTTTAATATACGAGTGGACACGGAGTGCTTGCCGACTTTATCTTCAATTGCATCTCACCTTTAAGCTACGAGCTCAGGTCGGCCTCTCGTTTCATTCAGTGAGTGCCTTTTCCTTCACTACTAACATGCATTTTTGAAGTGTAAGTAAATTCAGAATTGTGGGAGCCGGGGTTTATACACCTGAGTCATGAAATAGGGGTGAGCAGAATACATTAATTCTTTTGGAGTTTTAATCACTAGTTTAATATTAGTTAGAAGGACATTGCTCCATATATAAGGATAGCTAAATGATAGTGATTAATAAATTAATTAATGAGGAACAACACAGAGATTAATGATGCCTAAATATTCCATGAACTTCAGCCTAACCCCCTGGACTATCATTGCCCTATGATACACCTTATTGAACAAAATACAGACTGATCATCAATTTTTAGAAAATGTAAAGGGACCAGAAGTCACAGCTTTATTAACTGCAATTCAGTCCCCTCAAACAAAAATGCGGCACCACATAATTTTTTCCTCAAGTATCCACCAAGGAGGAGCCAGAATCCCCTGCCCTCCCTGGTTTCTCTCTCCTCGCCCCATGGTGGTCTATACAACAGGTTCCACACAAGCCTCACTGTATGATCACAGCCTGCCAGTCTGAGCATAGCCCCACCCTCTGGCGCCACTTTCCACCACCAAGAAGAGGGGACTTACGCTTTTCACCCCATTTTTTTTCATCTGTGCCTGTGACCCCAATGCCTTCTCAATACCTTCTTGTATGTTAGCATTAAATATGTCTAAACCTATGTCTGATAAGTGCACTCCATTGCCCCTGTATGCAGAGCAGCCATCAGGGGGGGACAGGGGGGAGAGTTGTAGGGGGCCCCGAGGGTAAGGGGGGCCCTGCCACACCACACTTACTTGATTATCCGGGCCCCCCATCTTTCCGAGAGCTGCTGACTTTGGGAAAGGCATGGACGATTAAGGGGCCCTGGCCACCAATATTTTTAATGGGAGGCCCTGGCCACAAATTTTTTTTATGGGGGCCCTCACCACCAATATCTTTTTATTTTTCATTAACATGTGGGAACCCTAGCCACCAATATTTTTTTGTTTTTTTACTGTGTGGTGGGGGGTGGACCTGTGGGGTGGGGCTTGCGGTGGGCGCAGCCCAGGGGGCCCAGGAAATTTTGTTGTATGGGGCCCTGTGATTTCTGATGGCGGTCCTGCCTGTATGATCGAGTGCCCAAGTATCCATATCACCTTCCCTGTGTATAAATAACAGACCTGTTACAATTTTGCACATAAAACCGTAACAGCCCCCCCTCTCTTCAGTATTTTAGTGGTCTTATGTAACTATTGGATGTCCATCTCCCCAAACCTTTTATTTGTCCCCCTAACTTGCCTTTCTCAGCTGCTGATGTTGCCGCCCCTATTCTAAAGGAATATGTGCCCAACTTACTTACATCTAGCCCTACAGCTGAACACTCAATCTATTTAAAGATTTCCCCATCTGGACAATGCTGTACCATCCTGTGTATCAATAATGGACCATCCCCCATTCCCCTGCATGATATGAATTCCTCTACCACTGTTGAAGGGCAAGTTTATCCAGTAACCCTTTCCCATCTGATCTAAACAGTTTTTCTTCATAATTATTATTTACTACTTTTTTAAGGTTGGAACATAACAGACTTAAATGCTGCTCTGTTATTGGTTCCCTTGTATCCTTTGACTCACCTGTTATCCTGCCCCAGCCTCTCATCACTATAAAACTATTACACAGGCTTCCCATTCCCTATAACGTTGCACAAAACGATATACCTGCCATCCAACTGCTCATGACAATTTTAGACAAACCTACTTCTTTGCTCAAACGAAACCCATTGATTCCAAGCCCTGTGGTTCACGTGCCACGTTTTTATGGCCACTGAATTCTTTAGAAGTTGCAGTGCCCTTGGGATCCCCAACTACCACAGTTGCGGTGGGAATGGGTCTCTTTGCTTCTGTGTGTGAGGTGCCGCAGAGAAAAATCGTGTAAAGTCAAATTTTGACAATGTATCAGCAAGTATATTTTTTACACCCGGGATTTTGGGTGGCTCAGAAATTGATATTATTTTCTAGACATCTCAATACTAGCCGTCTCAGTAGAGTAATGACTGGCCCAGATGATGCTGATAAATTAGTGATTGCATGAAATACACTCGTTATCTGTCCAGAAAACGACTTCCTTATTCCTCAGCTCCTTACCCCACATCTCTACTGATGTTATAATGGGAACAATTTCCAGGAAAGTCAAGATTTTTGTCAGCACCTCGCTCTGCCATTCAGTTGGCCATTTCAGTGCGCACCATCTTGAACCCTGTACTACCTGCTGTATCCATGAATAGCCTTAATTTAGGTTGCTTTGAGCTGACTGTGACCATCTTCTGACCCCATTGAATTGTGACAAAAATGTAACCCATACATGCACGTCATCCTTAACTTCTGTAGTTTAACCTTATTTTGTGATGTGACTTCAGTACTTTTGACAGCAAGCTCTTCATCCTTCTGTTAAACACTCTCCCCATGGGTATTACCTCACATGCAAAGTTGAGTGCCCAAAATTTCCTGAAGCTCCTTCAATGTTACTTTATCCCTGCCCCATGCCGAGTTAAGCAGATTCCTAACTTTAACAACTTTCTCTACTGGCAATCTGCAAACCCCCAACCTGGAGTCAATTTCTCTACCTAGAGAAGTTAGTTTTGTACAAGGCTCTACTGTTTCCATACCTCCCAACATTTTGGAAGTAAAAAGAGGGACAAAAATGTTTTCTGCATGTAGTGAGGCAATTTTTTTTGACCACGCTCATTTTTGTGGCCACACCCCGTAATTACCATGTTCATTATAAATATTTGAAAATATTTCTCCTTATCTAAACTGTTAAAATTACTTATTTTCTTATCTCAAAATTGTTACAAAGTATCTTAGTTGCACCTGTTAGCTGTACTGGCCTCTCTGCCAAAAGCCAATTAAGTTAGAAACTTTGTTTCTTTTTCTGGCTGTTCAGTGCAGAGAAAAGAGGGACTTTCCACTACAAATGAGGGACCTCAGGTTGAGCTGTCAAAAGAGGGACTGTCCCTCTGAAAAAGGGACAGTTGGGAGGTATGCTGTTTCTGTTTCTCTAAGCCCACCCATTCACACCTGCCCCCCCCAGCTAGGGGAGGAAGGGAGGGGGCTGCCGAGTGAATACTCAGCCGCCCCTCCCCAGACAGTGAACAGCACCAGGCCCGAGAACTATAGGCCTCATAGGCCTCCCTTCAACTTACTGCAGCCTTTTTTAGCTTGTTTCATTGCTAATGGGCCTGGAACTGGGCAGATCTGTCACTGTGTATGTGCTGTGCCTGCTGGGAAATACACAGTGGTGGAACAGGGGGTGGAGCAGGGGGTGCACCGATTTTGGGTCAAATAATGTGGTACAGAGGGGGCAGGGGCCCAGCAGCATGTCCCACACCAGGGCCTGCCCCCCTCCAGTTACGTTACTGGAAATACACAATTAACTATAAAATCCCCATAATTATTTCCTGTGATAGTTTCTTAAATAGGGAGAAATAAATTAAAGGGTTACCAGCAGTCTAAAGCATACCTCCCAACTGTCCCATTTTTAGAGGGACAGCTCAACCCGCAGTCCTTCATTTGTACTGGAAAGTCCTATTTTTCTCTGCACTGAACAGCCAGAAAAAGAAACAAAGTTTCTAACTTAGTTGGCTTTTGGCAGAGAGCCCAGAACAGCCACAGCAGGAGATAGGATACTTCTGTAACAATTTTGAGATTGTTAAAGGGCAATTCACCTTTATTAGCAAAACTGTAATAACTGGAAAAAAACACAGAAATATGTTCAAACTTTCATAACCTGCCAAATTTTGTAAAATGAATATATATAATTAGGGGGTGTGGTCACAAAAATAGGCTTGGTCACAAAAATTTGCCGCACTACGCATGCCAACTTATTTGTCCCTCTTTTTTTATTTCCAAAATGTTGGGAGGTGTGTCTAAAGTACAAGGAATACATTTGCCCAAAGTCCGGACTGAGAATTAAAAAAGGCCCTGGCATTTCAGGTACACAGAGGCCCAAACAGCCCCCACCAGCCCATTAAATACTGACTTTCTATGGAACCTTATAGCAGCCCCTCTGGCATTTGCCAGAACCAACAGATTGCCAGTCCGGGCCTGATTTGCCCCACCCTGTGTGAAAGGAGGAAATAAAAGTTGTTCCACTGGTTATAGAGAGACAGAGAGGAGCTTTTAGTTTCGTTTCTTGTTCCTGATTTCAGTGATGGCGGCTGCTGATCTGAGAGACGAGCTGAGCTGCTCCATCTGCCTGAGCATTTATACTGATCCTGTATCCCTGCCGTGTGGCCATAACTTCTGCCGGGGCTGTATTGGGACAACATGGGACACCCAGGAGGGATCTGGGGCTTATTCCTGCCCTGAATGTAGAGCAGAGTATCAGGAACGCCCTGCCCTGCTCAGGAACAGAACTCTGAGTAACATAGCAGAGAGATTCCGTCCAACTGAGACAGAGCCGGGGGAGACTGGGATCTTCTGCACCTACTGTGTCCTCTCTCCTGTACCTGCTGCTAAATCCTGTCTCCTGTGTGAGGCTTCTCTGTGTGATACCCACCTGAGGGGGCACAGCAAGTCAGCAGAACATGTACTGACCCAACCCACTGACTCCTTTATGGAGAGAAAATGTTCTGTACATCACAAGGTTCTGGAGTATTACTGCTGTGAGGAGTCTGTCTGTATCTGTGTATATTGCTGGGTGTCTGAGGAGCACAGGGGCCACAGGGTGGAGCTGCTGAGTGAGGCCTCTGAGAAGAAGAAAGAGAAACTGAGGAAAGTTGTGGAGAAACTGAGGCCAGAGAGAGAGGAGACTGAGAGAGGAGCCCAGAGACTGCAGGAGCGCAGGAGAGAAGTGGCAGAAAAAGCAGCCGGTGAGACAGAGAGAGTCACTGCCCTGTTTAGAGACATCAGGGAACAGCTGGAAGCCCTAGAGAAGCGACTCCTGAGTGACATCTCCAGCCAGAAAGAGAAGCTGTCACTCACACTCACTGATCTGATGGAGCAGCTGGAAATAAAGAAGGACGAGCTGTCCAGGAAGATCCGTCACATTGAGGAGCTGTGCAACATGGCAGATCCACTCACTGTCCTACAGGAACGGGAATCACATGGAGCTGCAGATAATGAGGGGGGCAGAGAGAGACATGATATAAAGGTCCCTGCTGTAGGGGATCTGGATGTGGATCTGATCTCAGAGACATTACTCACAGGCTTAGCTGCCATTGTGACTGGGGTAAAGGGAAGGAAGATCTATGGGCAGGAGGCTACAGACCTGTTACTGGATATAAACACGGCTCATAATTATGTATCTGTATCAGGGGACAGGAAATCTGCTTCCGACTCATTTACAGACCAGTGTCACCCACAAACCCCAGAGAGATTTCAGAAATATCCTCAGACTTTAAGCAGCAGGAGTTTCCCCTCAGGGCGACATTACTGGGAAGTGGAGGTCAGTGAATCAGGGGGGTGGGGGGTAGGGGTGGCCTATCCCAGTATAGAGAGGGGAGGGGTTCAGTCCTGTATTGGGGATAATAACAAGTCCTGGTGTTTGTTCAGAAGGTATAATTATAAATATTCAGTGAGACATGACAGAAAGAATATAAAGTTACCCCACGTCCCTTCCTGCAGGAGAATCAGGATCTCACTGGACTATGAGGCCGGACGTCTGTCCTTTTATGAGCTGAGTGAGCCAATCAGACACTTACACACCTTCACTGCCACATTCACTGAGCCCCTTCATGCTGCATTCTGGGTAGGGTGGGATAATGGTGTCTGTGTGAGAATCATTAGTTAGGGAACTGCCCAGCAGGAAACCCATTGCCACAGTTGCCCTTAGTCATGTGACACCAGAAAAGGAAGGAAGTGTTGGTGCCTCTCCCCTAGCAATGACTGGGTGAGGGTTTTATCTACGTGGAGCTGATTTATGACCATAGGTGATACATTACACAAGTGCAGTTGCCAGTAGCAACCAATAAGGTCTTTGCTTTCATTTTCCAACTTCTAATACACTATTCAAATCTAACTGCTGACTGGTTTCTAATTGTTTCTGCCCCACTTGAGTGTCATTCATTGCTTTTTACATGTAATTCTATTTAAAGGGGTGGTTCACCTTTGAGATAACTGTTATTATGATGTAGAGAGGGATATTCTCAGACAATATGAAACTGGTTTTAATTTTTTTATTATTTAAGTTTTTTTGACTTATTTAGCTTTTTATTCTACAGCTCTTCAATTAGCATTTTTAACCAATCTGGTTGCTAGGATGCACATTCCCCTAGCAACCTTGCACTGATTTGTATAAGACACAAGAATATGAATAGGAGAGATCTGAATAGAAAGATGAGGAATACCAAGTAACATTAACAATATATTTGTAGCCTTACAGAGCATTTGTTTTTTAGATGGTGTCCGTGACCCCCATGTGAAAGGTGGAAAGAGTCAGAAGAAAAAGGCAAATTACTATAAAACTAAAAAAATTAAATAATGAAAACCAATTGAAAAGCTGCTTAGAATTGGCCATTCTATAACATACTAAACATTACCTTAAAGGTGAACCACCCCTTCCAGAATGTGACTGTTTAACCCTCCTTATGACACTGCCCTCCCCTCATACAGACCAGTTCATTAAACCAACAGTTAACCACTTATTTGCTGCAGAACAAACGCAGAGTGTCTGACATTGAGAGGAATCATATAACAGTGTAACTCAGTACAGAGAGGGATCAGCAGCACCAGGCAGGGGATGAAAGAGAATTATTGCTGTAAAGAGATTTAATTTTTAACCCCTTCCCCTCCAAACCACTCACAGTCCTGTGCATTTAACCCAAAATATTCTGGAAACTTTAAACATGAAGCTTAATGCCTGAATACTTCTTTATATTCTGTTCAATTGACTTGTAATATACTGTATTCTCAATAAAGATTATACTACAATTCCTGTTTTTTTTTTTAAGAAAAAATCATAGAAAATGAAAAAATACAACAGAATGGGAGATAAAAACAAAAGGTCTCCACAGTAAAGGACTCACTTGGGATTCCGTACTGTCTATAAGAGACTCACTTGGGATTCCGTACTGTCTATAAGAGACTCACTTGGGATTCCGTACTGTCTATAAGAGACTCACTTGGGATTCCGTACTGTCTATAAGAGACTCACATGGGATTCAGTACTGTCTATAAGAGACTCACATGGGATTCCGTACTGTCTATAAGAGACTCACATGGGATTCAGTACTGTCTATAAGAGACTCACATGGGATTCAGTACTGTCTATAAGAGACTCACTTGGGATTCAGTACTGTCTATAAGAGACTCACATGGGATTCAGTACTGTCTATAAGAGACTCACTTGGGATTCAGTACTGTCTATAAGAGACTCACTTGGGATACGGTACGGTCTATAAGAGACTCACTTGGGATTCAGTACTGTCTATAAGAGACTCACTTGAGATTCAGTACTGTCTAAAAGAGACTCACTTGGGATTCAGTACTGTTTATAAGACACTCACTTGGGATTCAGTACTGTCTATAAGAGACTCACATGGGATTCAGTACTGTCTATAAGAGACTCACTTGGGATTCAGTACTGTCTATAAGAGACTCACTTGGGATACGGTACGGTCTATAAGAGACTCACTTGGGATTCAGTACTGTCTATAAGAGACTCACTTGAGATTCAGTACTGTCTATAAGAGACTCACTTGGGATTCAGTACTGTTTATAAGACACTCACTTGGGATTCAGTACTGTCTATAAGAGACTCACTTGGGATTCAGTACTGTCTATAAGAGACTCACATGGGATTCCGTACTGTCTATAAGAGACTCACATGGGATTCAGTACTGTCTATAAGAGACTCACATGGGATTCAGTACTGTCTATAAGAGACTCACTTGGGATTCAGTACTGTCTATAAGAGACTCACTTGAGATTCAGTACTGTCTATAAGAGACTCACTTGGGATTCAGTACTGTTTATAAGACACTCACTTGGGATTCAGTACTGTCTATAAGAGACTCACTTGGGATTCGGTACGGTCTATAAGAGACTCACTTGGGATTCAGTACTGTCTATAAGAGACTCACTTGGGATTCAGGACTGTCTATAACAGACTCACTTGAGATTCAGTACTGTCTATAAGAGACTCACTTGGGATTCAGTACTGTCTATAAGAGACTCACTTGGGATTCAGTACTGTCTAAAAGAGACTCACTTGAGATTCAGTACTGTCTATAAGAGACTCACTTGGGATATGGTACATTCTATAAGACACTCACTTTGGATTCAGTACTGTCTATAAGAGACTCACTTGAGATTCAGTACTGTCTATAAGAGACTCGCTTGGGATTCAGTACTGTTTATAAGAGACTCACTTGGGATTCAGTACTGTCTATAAGAGACTCACTTGGGATTCAGTACTGTCTATAAGGGACTCACTTGGGATTCAGGACTGTCTATAACAGACTCACTTGAGATTCAGTACTGTCTATAAGAGACTCACTTGGGATACAGTACTGTCTATAAGAGACTCACTTGAGATTCAGTACTGTCTATAAGAGACTCGCTTGGGATATGGTACATTCTATAAGACACTCACTTTGGATTCAGTACTGTCTATAAGAGACTCACTTGGGATTCAGTACTGTCTATAAGAGACTCGCTTGGGATTCAGTACTGTTTATAAGAGACTCACTTGGGATTCAGTACTGTCTATAAGAGACTCACTTGGGATTCAGTACTGTCTATAAAGGACTCACTTGGGATATGGTACATTCTATAAGACACTCACTTTGGATTCAGTACTGTCTATAAGAGACTCACTTGGGATTCAGTACTGTCTATAAGAGACTCGCTTGGGATTCAGTACTGTTTATAAGAGACTCACTTGGGATTCAGTACTGTCTATATGAGAATCACTTGGGATTCAGTACTGTCTATAAGAGAATCACTTGGGATATGGTACTGTCTATAAGAGAATCACTTGGGATTCAGTACTGTCTATAAGAGAATCACTTGGGATATGGTACTGTCTATAAGAGAATCACTTGGGATTCAGTACTGTCTATAAAACACTCTCTTGGGATATGGTACTGTCTGAGATATGGTAGGGTTTATACATACATAGTTACATGCATAGTAAGTTAGGTTGAAAAAAGACACACGCCCATCAAGTTCAACCTTAAAGGAACAGTAACATCAAAAAAAAAATTACAAAATTCGTTAATATACAATGAAAAAATAACACCAAGACAAATTAGAATTTGAACTAGTAAAGCCTTTATTCAGAAATAACTTACAGAAACTCCACTTCCTGACCTCTTCAGAAAAGGCGACAGGGTGACCATCCATTCTGCGGCACTTGAATTCTCCTCCCTGGCTATTCACTGACAGTGTGTCCTCTGTAGCCATCTCATTCTCCAGCTCTTCTTCATCCTCCCAGGAGCAGCAGTAGGAATGTGATGTCGGCGGGCTCCCCATTGGATTCACAAGAGGTGCAGGAAAGTAGAGGAGGGGAGTGCGTCCATTCCTGCCTTGCAAAACCGGTGCCAATACCTACTCCTCCTCCTGCGCTGCTGCCGCAGGGTGAGTGTTCAGCGTGGAACTTTGGTTGAATGCTGTGTTAGTGCAGCAATTGTGTTCCTGATATTAGCATGGAGTGCAGCAGTGGCCAGGAGTGGGGCCACATGGAGGGGCATAGAGCACTGAGCAGCTAACTCCAGGTCAGTCACAGCAGAGCCACCTGGTCGGTTATGTGCAGGTCTGGGAAGAAAGGGATGTTCCTGGCCCAATCCACAGCGCTGCACAGTAACTGACCACCAGCTCACAGATGTTCTAATCTCAATGCCTATGATGTTGATGGGCTGCGATTTATCCACATTCCCCAATAATAAAATAAATCCCACTAGCCTGCAAATGTCATGCAATGAATGGCACGTTATCAGCTTTTCCTTGGCGCAGAGTGAAGGAAGGAACTCGGACTTCGTGTTTCAGCCTGAACCATTGGTAACCGCTACAAAGACTTCTCATTCAATCCTCTCTGCTGATCCATATTGTTGGGAGCGATCGATTCTTGTAAGAATCTTGTACATGCTGCAGGCCGAACCCTACCCCACGTCCCGCTATGAAAGCCAACTCATAAAGCCCATCAACATCATAGGCATTGATAGAACATCTGTGAGCTGGTGGTCAGTTACTGTTCAGCGCTGTGGATTGGGCCAGGAACATCCCTTTCTTCCTGGACCTGCACATAACCGACCAGGTGGCTCTGCTGTGACTGACCTGGAGTTAGCTGCTCAGTGCTCCATGCCCCTCCATGTGGCCCCTCTCCTGGCCGCTGCTGGACTCCATGCTAATATAAAGAACCTAATTGCTGCCCTAACACAGCATTCAACCAAAGTTCCATGCTGAACACTCACACCCTGCGGCAGCAGCAGCGCAGGAGGAAGAGTAGGTATCTGCAACGGTTCTGCAAGGCAGGAATGGACGCACT
This sequence comes from Xenopus petersii, assembly GCA_038501925.1. Classification (NCBI taxonomy): domain Eukaryota; kingdom Metazoa; phylum Chordata; class Amphibia; order Anura; family Pipidae; genus Xenopus; species Xenopus petersii. Next base: position 237,757,689 of record CM076672.1, on the reverse strand, counting down.
CCCCTCCTCTACTTTCCTGCACCTCTTGTGAATCCAATGGGGAGCCCGCCGACATCACATTCCTACTGCTGCTCCTGGGAGGATGAAGAAGAGCTGGAGAATGAGATGGCTGCAGAGGACACACTGTCAGTGAATAGCCAGGGAGGAGAATTCAAGTGCCACAGAATGGATGGTCACCCTGTCGCCTTTTCTGAAGAGGTCAGGAAGTGGAGTTTCTGTAAGTTATTTCTTAATAAGGCTTTGCTATTTTAAAATTTAATTTGTCTTGGTGTTATTTTTTCATTGTATACTAACGAATTTTTGAAATAGTTTTTTTGATGTTACTGTTCCTTTAAGTCTATATATAACCTGTCTAATTGCCAGTTGATCCAGAGGAAGGCAAAAAAAACACCATTTGAAGTCTCTCCAATTTGCCTCAGAGGGGAAAAAAATCCTTCCTGACTCCAAGATGCAATGGGACCAGTCCCTGGATCAATTTGTACTATGAGCTATCTCCCATATCCCTGTATTCCTTCACTTGCTAAACACCATCCAACCCCTTCTTATACCTATCTAATGTATCAGCCTGTACTCCTGATTCACTTTCTCCCTGTAACACCCCTTTCCCTCCTCTAATCTCATTGGTTCCCTCCTGTCTGCTGGGAGGAGCTACTGGTGAATAAAGCATCCGACCCTTCCTTGTACCTATCTAATGTATCAGCCTGTACCCCTGATTCACTTCCCAGCTCTCCCTGTAACACCCCTTTCCCTCCTCTAATCTCATTGGCTCCCTCCTGTCTGCTGGGAGGAGCTACTGGTGAATAAAGCATCCGGCCCTTCCTTATACCTATCTAATGTATCAGCCTGTACCACTGATTCACTTCCCAGCTCTCCCTGTAACACCCCTTTCCCTCCTCTAATCTCATTGGCTCCCTCCTGTCTGCTGGGAGGAGCTACTGGTGAATAAAGCATCCGACCCTTCCTTGTACCTATCTAATGTATCAGCCTGTACCCCTGATTCACTTCCCAGCTCTCCCTGTAACACCCCTTTCCCTCCTCTAATCTCATTGGCTCCCTCCTGTCTGCTGGGAGGAGCTACTGGTGAATAAAGCATCCGACCCTTCCTTGTACCTATCTAATGTATCAGCCTGTACCACTGATTCACTTCCCAGCTCTCCCTGTAACACCCCTTTCCCTCCTCTAATCTCATTGGCTCCCTCCTGTCTGCTGGGAGGAGCTACTGGTGAATAAAGCATCTGACCCTTCCTTGTACCTATCTAATGTATCAGCCTGTACCCCTGATTCACTTCCCAGCTCTCCCTGTATCACCCCTTTCCCTCCTCTAATCTCATTGGCTCCCTCCTGTCTGCTGGGAGGAGCTACTGGTGAATAAAGCATCCGACCCTTCCTTGTATCTATCTAATGTATCAGCCTGTACCACTGATTCACTTCCCAGCTCTCCCTGTAACACCCCTTTCCCTCCTCTAATCTCATTGGCTCCCTCCTGTCTGCTGGGAGGAGCTACTGGTGAATAAAGCATCCGACCCTTCCTTGTACCTATCTAATGTATCAGCCTGTACCACTGATTCACTTCCCAGCTCTCCCTGTAACACCCCTTTCCCTCCTCTAATCTCATTGGCTCCCTCCTGTCTGCTGGGAGGAGCTACTGGTGAATAAAGCATCTGACCCTTCCTTGTACCTATCTAATGTATCAGCCTGTACCCCTGATTCACTTCCCAGCTCTCCCTGTATCACCCCTTTCCCTCCTCTAATCTCATTGGCTCCCTCCTGTCTGCTGGGAGGAGCTACTGGTGAATAAAGCATCCGACCCTTCCTTGTATCTATCTAATGTATCAGCCTGTACCACTGATTCACTTCCCAGCTCTCCCTGTAACACCCCTTTCCCTCCTCTAATCTCATTGGCTCCCTCCTGTCTGCTGGGAGGAGCTACTGGTGAATAAAGCATCCGACCCTTCCTTGTACATATCTAATGTATCAGCCTGTACCACTGATTCAGGGAGACAATGCCACATCTTCACAGCTCTCACTGTTACAAACTCCTTCCCAATATTTAGCTGGAACCTCTTTTCTTCTAATCGGAATGGGTGATCTTGTGTCAGCTGGAAAGACCTACTGGTAAATAAATCATTAGAGAGATTATAATATGATCCCCTTATATATTTATACATAGTTATCATATCACCCCTTAAGTGTTGTGTGTGTGAACCAGGGTCCATACCCAGAACCTGTTCTTAATGCCACGACCACCCAACAAAGAGATAAACATCTCACATGAGCACATACTCGTGCAGTGTGCCTTTGCACACATGGCTCCGCACCCATGCACACACACACACACACACACACACACACACAACACAGCATGCTGGCACAGCAGGGAGGCCCTGGGGCAGTAGCCCTGTTGTGCCCCTGGTGCCCCCAGTCCTACCCTGGTGTGAACATCCCCAATTTGGCCAGTCTTTCCTCATAGCTAAGATTTTCCCTTTACCAGCTTAGTTGCCCTTCTCTGTCCCCTCTCTAATACAATAATGTCCTGTTTGAGTGATGGAGACCAAAACTGTACGGCATATTCTAGATGGGGCCTTACCAGTGCTCTATACAGTGGGACCCCCTCCTCCCGTGACTCTCTGCCCCATTTAATACAACTCAAGACCTTATTTGCCCTTGATGCTGCTGACTGGCATTACTTGCTACAGACAAGTTTATTATCTACAAGGACTCCAAGCTCCGTCTCCATTATGGATTTGCCTAGTGCAGTCCCATTAAGGGTATAAGTGGATATTTTTACATCCCAGGTGCAGGACATTTATCAACATTGAATCTCATTTGCCACTTAGCTGCCCAGATTGCCAGTTAGTCAAGATCCTGTTGCAAGTGTCACATCCTGGATGGAATTAATTGGGCTGATAGTTTTGTCTCATCTGCAAACACTGATACATTACTTACAACACCCTCCCCTAAGTCATTAATGAACAAGTTAAATAAAAGTGGACCCAATACTGAGCCCTGGGGGACCCCACTAAGAACCTTACTCCAAGTAGAGAATGTCCCATTAACAACCACCCTCTGTACCCGATCCTGTAGCCAATTTCCTATCCACGTGCAAACGACTTCATTAAGCCCAACAGACCTTAGTTTAGAAAGCAAATGATTGTGGGGCACGGTATGAAATGCTTTGGCAAAATGCAAATAGATCCCATCTACTGCCCCCCCCCACTGTCCAGAATCTTACTTACCTCATCATAAAAAGCAATCAAATTCGTCTGACATGACCTATCCTTCATAAAGCCATGCTGATTGTTGCTCATAATGACATTGACTAGGACAAACATATTAATGTGATCCCTTAACAAGCCTTCAAATAATTTGCCCACCACAGATGTCAGACTTACTGGCCTATAATTGCCAGGCTGAGATCGTAATCCCTTTTTAAGAATTGGAATAACATCAGCTTTTCTCCAATCCATAGGCACCATACCAGATGAAAGCGAATCTGAAAAAATCAGAAATAGAGGCTGGTCTAAAACTGAACAAAGCTCTCTTAGAATCTCTTAAATCCTGCCTAACAAACAGACATAACCCTCCTCCTTTTCTATTGCCTCTGTTCCTGGGAAAAAAAGTATAGTCGCTGATATTAACTGCCCAGTCATTCGACTCATTCAGCCATGTTTCGGCCACAATAGTCGCATCATATTTCCCTTCCAGCACCTCAAGCTCTCTCATTTTACCAGTCAGACTCCTTGCCAACAAGGCCCCAGAAGTATTAGGCCCTAAAGGGACAACCCCTTTAGAGAAGTCAGGAAATAGGGACCCGTGAATAAGATTAGCTAAAGTGCAGGATAGCTGTCATGTCTCCAGCACAAGCTGTCATTATGCTGCTATATTTCATTGCTCACCTGACGAACTCCCTCTGCTGGACACTTGCTGTAATTGCGCAAGGCCACTTCCTGTATTTGTTCTGCACCTTCACATGGTTTATGGCAGAACTGCATTTGGACTAATCAGGCCACCATACTCCCACCATGTGACCTAGAGCAGTGCCTGGTGGGAGCTAAGCCTCCATTTTACAGACCATGCTGTGGAAGAAGCACGCACAGTTTCATCTCTCCTCATGGTAGCATCGCTGGTAAGCAAATAGTTGCACCAAATCACCTCCACAGCTGCCAGCACCCCCAGAGACATTGCTGCACAGACTTTCATGCCAGCATTTTGATGTTGCTTTTATATCCATATATGTTTATATTGCACTGTTCATTGCAATCTATTTACTCTATTTTCTGTTATTTGTTATAGTTTCACCTATTCCCCTTTGCTATCCAGAAAAATCTACAGACTTCAGTTCACAGTCTCTATATTGGAGTGTGGGGAGGTTTAGCTGTATGTCAAACTACACACTGCCCCAGGGTAATACGTAGGGAGGACAGAACAATAGCCACTATTATAGCACTCTCCAGAGAGAATGAGTCAGTGAGCATTAGTTAGTAAGAGCAGCTTTGAGCTCCACCAAGGAGGATAGACAAGAGTAGCTCTCCCCCAGGATCTGCTGCCTGTAGTGAAGGGACTGCAGTACTGACAAGGGAAACAGGTTATTGTTCTATCCCTGTTCCACGTCTATTGTAGAGATCAGGACCACAATAGGTACAGACAACCTGGAAGGCGAATACTTTTAACTTTCCCTGCTGTTCCTTCAATGGTACCATTCTATGCTGCATAGGCTACACCTGCTATTCCACCACATCCCACCCTAATTCCAGCACTGGCTTTTTAAAAAAAAAAAAACAGATTACAAGGGATTCTAAATCAAAAGTGCTTAAAGGATGCATTTCCTTTTTATTAAAGAAGCCATAGGGCTCACATTGTAGTAGCAGAGAAGGTTTAGCCCAAACTACCAGTAGCTGACATACCTCATGGTACTTGTAAGTGTAACAAGTAACAAGTGTATGCAAAATTCCACATTTCACCATCTGTGAATTCTTTTTTTGTGAAACTGCAGCAAAAATTTGCAGAGACAAAAAAGTTGCCATAACCTGCCTGACTACTAGTTGATCCAGAGGAATGCAAAAAAATAAACATTTGAAGCCTCTCCAATCTGCTTCAGAGCGAAAAAAAAAAGACTCCAAGATGCAATCGCATCAATCCTTGGATCAACTTGTACTATGAGCTATCCCCATAATCTGTGAATTTTTTTTGGAAAATGCTGCAAAAATTTGCAGAGACAAAAAAGTTGCCATAAGAAAAAATGCCCATTGACTTTAATGCATTTTGAGAAAAAAATCGCCACAAGAAAAATCACATATTGGGGTATATTTATCAAAGATTGAAGTTTAGACTGAAGTTCCACCATTAGAGTGAAATTCTGCCACTCTCCATTCATTTCTATGGGATTTTTAAAGGTGTATTTATCAAAGGGTGAACTTTCACTTTCACCCATTGATAAATATGCCTTTCAAAATCCCATAGAAATGAATCGAGAGCTGCAGAATTCTTTTCTAGTGGTGGAACTTCACTCTTTGATAAATTTACCCCATCGACTTTAATGCATTTGGCCAAAAAATCCCATAAGAAACAACAGCTATTCACTTAATGCATTTTGAGAAAATGTCGCCATAAGAAAAAATGCCCATTAACTTTAATGCATTTGGCAAGAAAAATCACCATAAAAAAATGCCCGTTGACTTTAATGCATTTGGCCAAAAAAGTCTCATCAGAAAAAAATGACAATTGACTTTAATGGATTTGGCAAAAAAAATCACCATAAAAAAATGCCCATTGACTTTAATGCATTTGGTAAAAAAAGTTGCCATAATACAGATGCCCATTGACATTAAATCATTTGGATAATAAGGGACTTTCAGTAAATATTGGAATCAATTTTGCCTGCTCCTGACTTAAATACCAATGAGACCGATGGTGTAGCTAAAAATTTAAGTAGCTTGTTCTGTTTAAATACTACAAAGTTCAAACAAATATATGCTCTCATACCAAAAGCTCCAGATTATAACATTCTGGTACAGGTATGGGACCAGTTATCCAGAATGCTCAGGACCGGGGGGTTTCCAGATAATGGATCTTTCTGTAATTTGGATCTTCATACCTTAACTCTGCTAGAAAATCATGTAAACATTAAATAAAGCCAATAGGCTGGTTTTGCCTCCAATAAGGATTAATTATATCTTAGTTGGGATCAAGTACAAGTGACTGTTTTATTATTACAGACAAAGAGGAAATCATTTTAAAAAATATATATCCTTTGAATAAAATGGAGTCTATGGGAGACTGCCACTCCATAATTCAGAGCTTTATGGATAATGGGTTTCCGGTCAATGGATTCCATACCTCTAAAAAAAATCTTGTAAAGGTATATGAGCATTAAAATATGTTGAAGCGAGATTTCCTGATTTCATATAGTTAGTATGTAAACATGATGTAAGGTTTATGTATATCTGTTACATTTATGTTATATGTTGTGTGGTTAAACAAGGTGCCTCCTCTCTAATTCACCGTAATCACAGAATATATCTATGGAATTTAAAGCAATTACTAACAAAGGTAACTTCTATGCTCATGAAAGAATATCAAATACAGGGTTTTAAGCAAAAGTCTTTAAGGCACAATATTTCGCCACAAAGTCTTAAAAAGGCACATATATATATATATATTTAAATATCCTGGATGGAATGAGAACTCCTGACTACATATAGTCAGTATTTCAACATGACTAAACCTTGAGTCTGACTCTGAGGGCAGATACTAAAGGTTTTTGTTTTTTTTTACTAAAATCTAAATTTTCGGATGTTTTAATAAAAACAAACTTGATCGGACACATTTGTCCTTATTTGCTAAGCCTGTTTGTATTGCCCAACCTGGGGCAGAAGTTGAGTGTACCGTCAAAGTAGACGGACAGGAAGTTTCTGGCCTTCTCTGGAAGTCTGGTAACTTTGGTTCATGCCAGCCTGGTAGACAAGCAGAAGCTACAGTCATACCAGATAGAGAGAGTTATTTGCATACATGGGGATGTTAAGAACTATCCCATAGCTCCACTCTCCTTTGAAATGGCTGGTGGAATTTGCATTGATGAAGTGGGAGTGGTAACATTTAATGCATACTGTTATTTTGGGACATGATTTTCCTGTGTTTTGGGACTTATGGGGTAAAGTAAAGGGTGCGAGGAGGGAAGTGTGCCTCCAATATCTATTTCCCCAATATGTCCTGAATCTTTAGAGTCTAATCTTCCCATATGTCCTGAGCCTTTAGAGTGTTTTTCCCCGGGTGAGGCTGTAGGAGTGGCCCAGGATGGAAATTGCAATTTTCCCCTAGAGGTCTTGGTAGGAGAGGATGCGGAGCCTGAACTTGATCTGCCTGATCTACCCATTTCCCGGGATAATTTCGGCACTGCCCAACTAAGGGACCCCACCTTAAGTAAAGCTCAGGAACAAATAAAGGTTGTAAATGGGGCGCCCCTCATTTTGCAATGGAAAATGATTTACTGTATAGAGTAAACTAAGTATGGGGTGAGAGGATAGAGCAACTGATAGTTCCCCAAGCCCAAAAACGTACAGTGCTGGATATGGCACATGCCCATGTGTTAGGGGGATATTTGGGCTATGAGAAAACAAAAGGCCAGGTGTTACAAAGGTTTTACTGGATTCGGGTACACTGAGATATAAAACATTATTGTTATTCCTGTCCCATTTGTCAGTTAATGGCCCCAATGCCACATTTCAAAAGTCCCCTTGTACTCTTGCCTATAATTGAGGTACCTTTTGACAGGATTTCCATGGATCTGGTAGGCCCTCTACTCAGATCTGCTAGGGGACACTAATATATCCTTGTTGTACTTGATTATGCCACAAGGTATCCTTACTGACCAGGGGACATCCTTTATCATAGGCAGCAGAAGATGGTTTTGACAGGGGTGACCAGGATGAAGGGAACATGTGCTGTGCATAGCGCGGTGCCAACATTTTGGTCACGCCCCTTTTTGGTCACTCCCTTTGGACTCCACCCCCTTTCCGGTGTGCTTTCACTGAATTTTCAGGAAAATCAAACCATAGCAGTGGGGGCAAAATTTACTTAACGTCTTGCACTGCATGAAGAGGGTATTAAAGGAGAAGGAAAGCTCCAAGACAGTTTATTGCCAATAGAATAGCCACAATAGTGCAAGCTAGAACGCTATATTTATTCTGCAGAATGCTTTACCATACCTGAGTAAACAGCTCTAGACACTGTCTCTGTTTGTTTAGGATAGAAGCTGCCATATATGCTTGGTGTGACATCACTTCCTGCCTGAGTCTCTCCCTGCTTACTAACAGCTCTGAGCTCAGATTACAGTAGGGATGGGAGGAGGGAGGGGGAGAGGAGCAAACTGAGCATGCTCAAGGCCGTGCCCTGGAGGTTTAAGCTGAAAACAGGAAGTCTGATACAGAAGCCCATGTGTACACAATAAAAGCAAAGAAATGTGGTGTTTCTTTTGACAGAGGACTCAGAGCAGCATTACTTTGAGGGTTTACTGGTGTATTTATATAGACCTTTCTGATAAAGCTTACTTAATTTTAGCCTTTCCTTCTCCTTTAACACCACATGTACAATTTTAACTGAGAGCTGTGAATGCTGCACTAAAAGCACATTATGGGGAAAAAGGCACCTAAAGTACATTACATGCAGAGACTGTGAGGTACTCAAGAGACATAAAGGAGCAGTAGGTACTGATCTCTCAAGAACATAATATAGAGAGGGCACCACAAGCAATATAAAGAACATTATATCGTATTATATAGAGGCACTGGCACACCAAATACATACATAAAGAGCAATGGACAATGGTCACACAAGCAGTAAGATATAGAGAAAACTGACAGGCCAAGCACAATAAAAACGTACAAGAATGCATTATATAGTAAGAATCAGTGAGCACAGGCACTCCCCCAAGTTCTAGCACCTCCCCATGCACTGCCTCACTCTATTGCTCTGCCAAAATGCAAGGTATGAGGAATTGTAGGCCTGGAGCAGGGTGTAACCTGTAGTAGGGAAAGCCATGAAGTGACTGCATTAGTAATGTGAAAAATCTCTCACTACATGGATACCTTTTCTGCTAGTTAGACAGCAATGTTATATTATTATGGGGCAGTTGTACAAATTTTCCAATCCCATAGCATCAGCATAATATTTATATATAAACATAGTAATTTAGGTTGAAAAAAGACACGTCTAGCCTTTTGGCCTAAGTAAAACCTGTCTAACTTCTAGCTGATACAAAGGAAGGAGAACAACCCCTTCTAAAGCTTATCCAATTTGCTTCAAAAAATGTCTTCCTGACTCCAAGATACATATGGACAATTTTCTGTATTAACTTTGTACTAAGATCTTTAACAGGATGGCACAGTAGAAATTCCGTGTGTAAATACCCCTAGATCTCATAGCAGAATGGCAACTTAATTCATATATCCCCAAGAATTCACAGCATAATTGCAACTTCATTTATAAATACCCCCAGAATTCATAGCAGAATGGCAATTCCATGTATAAATACCCCAGAATTTATATCAAGTTGGGACAGTGGCAATTCCAAGTATAAATAACCCCAGAATTTATATCAAGATGTCACTGTGGCAATTCCATGTATAAATACCCCAGAATTCATAGTAGGATGGCACCATGGCAATTCCATGTATAAAACCCCCAGAATTCATAGTAGGATGGCACCATGGCAATTCCATGTATAAAACCCCCAGAATTCATAGTAGGATGGCACCATGGCAATTCCATGTATAAAACCCCCAGAATTCATAGTAGGATGGCACCATGGCAATTCCATGTATAACTACCCCCAGAATTCATAGTAGGATGGCACAATGCAATTCCATGTATAAATACCCCCAGAATTCATGGCAGGATGGCACCATGCCAATTCCATGTATAAAACCCCCAGAAATTATAGTAGGATGGCAAAGGGTCAATTCCATGTATAAATATCCCCCCCAGAATTCATAGTAAAATGGCACAGTGCAATTCCATGTATAAATGCCCCCAGAATTCATGGCAGGATGGCACCATGCCAATTCCATGTATAAAACTCCCCAGAAATTATAGTAGGATGGCAAAGGGTCAATTCCATGTATAAATATCCCCCCCAGAATTCATAGTAAAATGGCACAGTGCAATTCCATGTATAAATGCCCCCAGAATTCATGACAGTATGGTACCATGGCAACTCCATGTATAAAACTCCCCAGAACCCATAGCAGGAGAAGAGAAAAGTAGGTGAGCACATTGACAAATTGACAATGATCAGCCACTCACCCTCACCAAGGGGTGTTAAAGGGGTTGTTCACTTTTGAGAATACTTTTAGTATGATGTACAGAATAGTATTCTGAGACAATTTGCAATTAGTTTACATCTTTTATTATTTATGTTTTTTGAGTTATTTAGCTTTTTATTTAGCAGCTCTCCAGTTTGCAAATTCAATCTGGGCGCTAGGGTTCAAAACAATGCATTGATTTGAATAATAGACTAGAATATGAATATGAGAGAATAGAAAATTTAGTATAAAAAAGTAGCAATAACAATACATTTGTAGCCTTACAGAGCATTTGATTTTTAGATGGGGTCAGTGACCCCCCCTGTGGAAGTTGGAAAGAAGAAAAAGGCAAATAATTAATAAACTATAGAAAATAAATCATGAAGACCAATTGAAAAGTTGCTTAGAATTGGCCATTCTATAACACACTGAAAGTGAACTTAAAGGTGAACCACACCATTAAGAAATGCATAAAGCTATTAAAATAAATTTGCTATAGATTCCTTGACATAGATTTGCCTGGGGTAAACACATAGGGTTCTAGTTGTCTGCTGTTTCTTTTATTCCTGTTGCCTGTGATTACATTATAATACATTTATAGTAAGTTAGGGCCAGGGATTGAGACTTTAGCACAGCATTTACATTTAAATTGTGCCAATACATTTATATCAGAGTCTAAGATATATCTGTTACAATGGAAGATGCATGCATCTTCATGTTTCACAAATATATAAAGGGATTTTACTTTAGATAGCATTATTTACCATTACAATAAACAAATGCAATGACGAGTATTGTACCGTAAGAGGGATGAGAGGCGAAGTTGCATTTGCCGATTTGTGCTGCACAGAGACAACCTTCGATACTGCGCTCTATTTGCACTGTATGGAACGCATGTGCAGGCCTATCCATGCATTCCTATGTACTCCTTACTGACAGGGGCAAACGCGATGCTCGCTTCTCTTCCGGACTGCACCTGTGAGGCAGGTTGGGGCTTCCTCTCATTTGCTAGCCCCTTCAACTTTACCGGCTTGGAGGGAGGTGGTGCAAAATGGAAGTGGACCTGCCGGGTAAGGAAGCCAGCCCAGACATGCACCAGCTAACTCACAGGCGCCAACATGATGCTCTCTCCTCTTCCAGACTGCAGCTGTGTGCAGGCGGGGCTTCCTTTCCTTTGCTGGCCACTTCCACTTTACCGGCTTGGAGGGGGTGGTGCAAAATGGAAGTGGACCGGCCAGGTAAGGGAGCCAGCCCAGACACGCACCGGCTTAAAAGAAAAAAAAAAAAACAGTTTCAAACTGGAGGAGGAAAATTCTGGGGGGGCAATGGACCCTGTGCCCCCCCTGGTTCCGACGCCTATGTCCTTTATTTCAAAGGTAACAAAAGAATTGTGTAAGTTACTGAAAATCACCCAACTTGTGTACCCCAGTGTACCACCCCCAAACAGATGGGCTGGTAGAGAGGTTTAATAAAATGTTAAAAGGCATGTTAAAGAGAGTGGTAGCCACAGATGGTAAGGACTGGGATGGCCTTTTACCTTACCTCATGTTTGCCATACGGGAGGTGCCCCAAGCTTCCACTGGGTTCTCTCCTTTTGAACTGGTGTATGGGAGACACCCAAGGGGTCTCCTGGATATTACTAAGGAGACCTGGGAACAGGAAGCCACTCCCTTTAAGAACATATCACTCAAATACAAGATGGAATTAAAAAGGTTATGCCTATTGTATAGGAGCATTTGCAACAGGCTCAGGAGGCCCAGTCCAGGGTGTATAATCGCTCGGCTAGGGTGAGAACCTTTAATCCAGGGGATAGAGTACTGGTTCTTGTTCCAACAGTAGAAAGTAAATTCTTAGCAAAATAGCAAGGTCCTTATGAGATTGTAGAGAAGGTAGGAGAAGTTAATTACAGGGTTCCTCAACCTGGGAAAAGGAAACCCTACCAAGTGTATCATGTAAATTTGATTAAGTCCTGGAAGGACCGTGAGACCCTTGCAGCTGTAACCTTCCCTAGGGAAACAGCAGATAGTTCAGTCCCAGAGGTAAAAATATCTGTTTGGGGAGTGAGCTGCTTCCAGGACAAAAGTAGAGGAAATCTCCAAGGGACTGTGAGTTAACAGTTTATTTTGTTTGCTGGAATTATATTGCCCAAGTGGGGCTGTGAATCCTTTGGCAAAAGGACAATTTTCTTTACCAGCACAGCTGGAACTATGTTGTTTCTGCCTCCTAAAAGATTATGAACTTTTATGTTTGTGTGTAAACTGGTGTGTGGAATAAAATCACATACAAAGATCAGCTGGAAACCTGTGTACTGTCTACTATCTGTGTGAAAGGAGTTGCTGCTGCTACTACCTAAAGAGCGATTCTCCCAAACCAGGTTTAGGTTAGTAAATAACCCCCTAAAAGTCATTAATTTGTACTTTGTCTTTGATGAAACTGATTCACATCCCCCCAATTGTTTTACCAACTTCTTTACCTCTTTGGGATCAATGAATACACAGGTTTCAGAGGAAAAAGTAATGTGTATTTTAGTTAAATACTATGGCAAATTTCTATTTAGTAAATGTAAGATAGAATACCCTTGAGATTGTAGGATTTTTCCACATATATTTCTATTGATTGTCCTCTTGTAGGTTTAAAGATTAGTCTGAATAAACCACAAACTCTCTCTATTTGGATATTAGGTAAGTCTAATATAAAATACCCACATTTGTTGGTATTGTTTCTGTGATCAGTATGTTCAACACCTCAGTTTTGTAAGATTAAGAGACACCAAAAATACTACATTCAGTAAATAGATCCCAATAGAAACATGTGACTCTGCAATAACCAGTCATTCCCACTACTGGAAAGTTCATGTAGAAGACTCATATCTGTAACAACTCACCCTGGTGATCTAGCGGTAAGGGGTCAACAGGGACTCCTGTCGCCCCCTCGGTAGGGACATCCGCCACAAGGCTCTTCTGCCTTCATGTCTGCCATTTCTTAGGTTGCATGCAGTGCATCTCTGCTTCTTTTGAAGATGCATGAACGCTGGTGAGTGATGTCAGCGCGCAAGGGGGCGCGAGATTTAAAGGGGTATAAAAGGAGCATTTTGGCTGCAGATCTTTGCCCATTATAGGTTTCCTCATTGTGAGTTCCTGGTGCCTCTATGCTATTTAAAGCTTTTGTATCTTGTGATTTGACTACCTGTTGTGACCCCTGCCTGTTTCTGACTATCCTGACTTCCGAAATCCTGACCCTGCCTGGTAACCGACTTCTCTATTCCGTATCCTGCCTGATTGATCTCCTGGTTTGACCCTTGCCTGTTTTGTCTTCACTTATAATCGGCCTGCCCCGAACTGGCTTGATCTGACTTTGTTTCCTATCTACGCCTTGTACTGCGACCTTCTGCCCAAAAGATTATGCTTTACTGTTGTGCCCCTTTGCTTGTTCAGAACCCTTCGCTTTGCACCTCTCTTAATAAGACCTGGTGGCATCTGACTAGCTGAGGGCTCCCCCCAAGGTGAAAGGCTCCTGTTATGGGCAGAAGCAAGAGCAGAGAACAGGGTGCTTAGCGTCGGTTCTGAATTTAGGGTGTCAACATTGACATTATAACGGGCCAGAACAGAAGATGAAGGTCACGCTGCCGCTGCTCCTTTTTCCACTGAAGCGCTCCTCATTACTTTGCTACAGCGCATGGAGGATCAAGAGCGAAAGCAAGATTATCTGATGCAAGGCTTTCATAATCTGACTAGCATTCTGGACACTCCGCAACAGTTGCCAAGTCCAGTAGTATCAACTCCTGTTGCCATCCTCTTAAACATATTCTTAAACCCCATGAACCCAAAATTTCTTTCCCCGAAAAATTTAGTGGGGATAGAACCAAATTTTTTGTCTTTCAGGAGGCATGCAAACTCCTTCACTACTGGGGAGGAAAAAGTGAGGTTTGTAATGACCCTATTACAGGGTAACCCTCAAATTTGGGCCCTAAGATTATCTTCCTCTGACCCTGCCCGTTTTCCCTTGAAACCTTCTTTAAACAACATGGCGATACTTTACGATGACCCGGAACATGCATCATCTGCAGATACCGCGATTCATAAATTACGCCTGGGGAAACGGGATGCAGAGGTGTATTGCACTGGGTTCCACCAGTGGGCTGTAGAAACTGGTTGGAACGACATGGCTCTTTGTAGCCAATTCCAGATAGGGCTCTCTGATACTGTTAAGCTTAGTAAACTACCCTCTATCAAATTTGGATGATCTAATGTCTCTTGCCTTCACAGTAAGGTCTAATATTCCTCTAATTTCTTTAAATCCTTCCATGAGAATCTTAGCCATTGACAAAACCTTTTTGGGGTCAGGTCTGGTAACCAGGAAAATGGTGGCCATGTGCACTAACAACCTGCACTCTGAGGAGTTATCTTTCTTTGTTGTTCTTTGTTTATTCTTCTCCTCTCATTTTAAATTTACCTTGGTTACAGGTACATAACCCATATATTGATTTGGGAACTGGGGAGATTCTTCAATGGGGTCAAAAATGTAAGGGCTCTTGCATAAGTGTTCCTCAATTGGTGGCAGTCACGTCTCTAGAGGGGTTACCCGTGGCTTACTCTTACTATTTTTCTGATGTATTTTCTAAAAGAGCTGCAGAAACTTTAGCCCCACATAGTGATTATGACTGCCCAATTAACCTCATTCCTGGGTCTATTCCCCCTGGAGGGAGGACATATCCTCTTTCTTTGCCTGAAGCCCAAGCAACGAAAGAGTATATCAGAGAGGTTTCATTAGGCCTTCTAGTTCCCCTGCTGGTGCTGGGTTCTTTTTTGTGGGCAAGAAGGATGGAGGTCTTTGCCCATGTATCGACTATAGAGGTCTTAATAAAATTACCATCAAAAATCGTTATCCCCTGCCGCTGATTTCTGAACTATTCGATCGGTAAAAAACACTTCTATTTATTCCAAACTTGACCTTAGAGGCACATATAACCTTATCCGTATCAGGGAAGGGGATGAGAAAACGGCCTTGAACACCAGGGATGGCCACTACGAATATTTAGTAATGCCATTTGGTCTTTGCAATGCCCCCGCAGTGTTCCAGGAATTTGTCATTGACATCTTGTGGGACCTGCTGAGGTTATTCGTAGTGGTATATCTTGAGGATATTCTTATTTTTTCCTCTAACTTGAGTGACCATCAAAAACATGTCTAGGAGGTGTTACTCAGGTTAAGAAAGGATAATTTATTTGCGAAGCTTGAGAAATGCACCTGAGGTTTCTTCTGTCCAATTTTTGGGGTTCAATATCTCTGGTAAGGGTCTTATAATGGATCCTGGGAAGGTTAAGGCCATACTGGATTGGGCTCAGCCTCTTTCTTTATGTGCAACTCAAAGATTCTTAGGCTTTGCTAATTATTAACATCAGTTCATTAAAAACTTTGGTGGTTTCTCCAATCATGGATTTAACCAAAAAGGTTGCAGATCCAAGTATGTGGCCTCCCAAGGCTATTCAAGCTTTTGAATTTCTTAAAAAAGAGTTTGTATCTGCCCCCATTCTCTGTCACCCCGATACCACTCTTCCTTTTATTGTAGAGGGTTGATGCCTCAGAGGTTGGGGCAGGGGCGGTCCTTTCTCAAAGGCATCTGATAACCAACAAGGTGCATCCATGTGCATTCTTCCCCAGGAAATTTCACCTGCCGAAGCCAATTATGATATTGGAAATAGACAATTGTTGGCTATCAAATGGGCCTTTGAGGAATGGTGACACTTGTTGGAGGGGGCTAAACATACCATAATGGTCTTTACTGACCACAAGAATCTGTTTACATTGAGTCTGCCAAATGGTTGAATCCTAGGCAGGCTAGATGGGCTTTATTTTTTACCTGATTTAATTTCTCTCTCACTTACAGGCCTGGTTCCAAAAACACTAAGGCTGATGCACTCTCTGGGAGCTTTGAGTCTAACCTGTCTGAACCTAGTGAGTGTGTTCCCATCATTCCGTGTGAGTTGATTGTGGCAGCTCTGGGATCAGACCTTGCCACACTATTATCCTCAGTTCAATCTTCTGCCCCTACAGATACTCCCTCTGGGGGGTTATTCGTACCTGAGGGCTTAAGGGAACAGGTTCTGGGTGAGGCTCATAATTCAAAAATGGTGGGACATCCTGGTATCTCTAAAACTATGTCTTTATTGTCCCATGATGTGTGGTGGCCTTCATTTAAACAAGATGTCAATGATTTTGTTAATTCTTGCCCTGTTTGTCAGAAATCTAAGTCTTCTAGGAACTTGTCACAGGGATTGCTAAAGCCATTACCTATTCCTGACAGACCTTGGTCCCATCTGTCTATGGATTTTATTGTTGACCTCCCTTCATCTCAGGGTAAAACTGTGATTTGGGTGATGGTGATGGTTCAGCAAAATGAGTAATTTCATTTCCCTCCCACACCTCCCATCTGCTAAAACCTTCTGTTATTCAGTTCAGTTATTCATTTCTAAAATTTTCAAATTACATGGTTTTGCGGTTAATATTGTTTCTGATAGAGGGTACAGTTAGTTTCTAAATTTTGGCGGGCATTTTGCTCTTTGGTTTTCGAACCCTCTAGTAAATGTCTCCATTCTTCCAGGACATGTTTGACAGCCAAAAGTTCACAGGACTATAATTTTGTTCAGGAGACAGAACGGCCCCAGCTCCAACATCCGAAGCATCTACTTCGATAAAGAATGGAAGAAATGGATCAGGATGTCTGCTAAATGGGGTGGAGGAAAATGATTCTTTCAGGGTCTTGAAAGCTTCTAAGGCTTGCGGAGACCAGCAGTTAGGCTTTCCTCCCTTACGAATAAGCATTAGAATGGGAGCAATTTTGGATGAAAAGCCCTTGATAAACTGTCTATAGTAGTTGGCAAAGCCAATACATCTCTGTATGGATCTTGTGCTGGTTGATAGAGGCCACTCCTGGATTGTGGAAACTTTGGCAGGATCCATTTCAAATCCCTTCTGGGAAATAATATACCCCAAAAAAGGAATTTTGGTGGTTTCAAAGGTAGACTTCTCCAACTTTGCATTGAGAGCATTCTTTCATAAATGAGAGAGGACTTCACAGACTTGAAGGCGATGTACTGCCAGGGACTTAGAAAAGATTAGAATATCATCCAAGTATACAAAAACACTGTGGCCTAGCAGGTCTCAAAAGATATCATTGACAAACTCTTGGAAGACTGCGGGCATGTTGCAGAGTCCAAAAGGCATGACAAGGTACTCCTAGTGCCTGTCTCAAGTGTTTAACATCTTCCACTTGTCACCTTCCTGGATGTGAATCAGGTTATAAGCTCCCCGTAGATCCAACTTGGTGAAGAGACAGGCCCCTTTCAGTTGGTCAAACAACTCTGAGATGAGTGGAAGGGGATAATGATTTTTAGAGGTAATTTTATTCAGGCCACGATAATCTATACAAGGTTGTAAACGGCCATTCTTCTTCTCCACAAAGAAGAATCCTGCTCCAGCTGGTGAAGATGAATGATGAATGAATGCTCTTTGAGAATTTTCTTGAATATACTCCTTCATACTGAAAATACTTTGGTTTGTGCTACTGCCACATAGCAAAAAATATCTATGGTACCACTCAACAAATAAATATTAAATAAGTAAAGGTACAAAAATATATAATAGAAAAAATAATAAGGAAAAAATACTCACAGTTCACCTCAGTCCCAAGGTGCAAAAACCAAAAACACTGTATCCAAAGGGTGTGAGGGTCTCCAAAAATAAAGAGGCAAATATAAAAAGTAGAAAAATTTATTAGGACATGAAGACCTAACGAGTTTTGTGCCTATAGGGGCACTTACTCATAGGCTAAATGGCACACCCCTGTACATCTGTTATATAGGGGCTGTGACCAATTACAAAATTGTGGAGTGGTAACATGTGTTTGTAATTTTGTGATTGGTCACAGCCCCTATATAACAGATATACAGGGGTGTGCCATTTAGCCTATGAGTAAGTGCCCCTATAGGCACAAAACGCGTTAGGTCTTCATGTCCTAATAAATTTTTCTACTTTTTATATTTGCCTCTTTATCAAACCCTTTGGATACAGTATCCTCCTTCATAGCTTTGGTTTCAGAAGGAGAGAGTGTAAGTGCATCCACGAGGAGGCATGGTGACAGGGAGTAGTTTGATGGGGCAGTCGTACAACCAGTGGGGAGGCAGAGTCTCAGCAGACTTCTTATTGAATACATCTGAGAAGGCGTGATAAATGGAAGGGAGGGAGTGAAGATCTACAGTGGCAGTGATCACCTTCCGAAGAGTGTTGGAAGGAAGGCAATTCAATTTGGCAGAAAAGGCTCCAAGGGGATATCTGAGCTAGACCAATCAATGACCGGATTGTGGAGACGCAGCCAGGGCAGTCCTAGAACTACAGGCATGGAGAGGCAGTCGATAAGAAGAAATGAGTCTTTCAGTATGAAGGGTGCCCACTTTGAAGGGTAACTCCAGTGAAGACTTGGAAATGAAGGCAGAAGATAATGGTCTGTCATCAATTGCCAGGACTCATAGTGGTACAGACAAGGACTGCAGAGGTATGGCATGCTGTTTAGCAAATGTTTGATCCAGGAAGTTCCCGGCTACACCGGAATCAATGAATGCTTGAACATGGATGGTCATTGAAAAAAGTTGAATCTGTACAGGAAAAAGGAATCTGTGAGTAGCTTGATGGGGAAGAGGACCAATTCCACCCAGGTAAGTTTAAGGTAAGGTAAGTGTGGAAGTTTCCCTGGGCAGTTATGGGCAAAATTGACTTTGCCCCCGCAGTACAGGCATAACCCAGCTGCACGCCTTCACTGTTTCTTCTGTTTGGAAAGCCAAGCTCCCCCTATTTGCACAGGTTCTTCCATTGAAGTTGAAGAGGAAGATGAGGAAGTAGAAAAAGTAGTCGTGTTGGGAAGGAAAGGTTTCTGGAAACGTGGGGCCAGCATAGGTTGAAACCTTCTACTTCTTTCTTTAGGAGACTGATGGTCTCTCAGCCGAGTATCCACCTTGATGGCCAATGCAATGAGATGATCCAATTGAGTGGGATGATCACGGGAGACTAGGTCATCTTTCAGGCGGGTAGAGAGTCCATGATAGAATGTGGCATGGTAGGCTTCATTGTTCCAGCCTGTCTCATCGGCTAATGTGCAGAAATCTATGGTGTATTCGCTAGCACTATGATTCCCTTAATGAATCTGTAATAGCCACGAAGAGGCTGAAGCAACCCAGCCAGGAGCATCAAAAATGGTCTGAAAGGCCTGGACGAAACTCCCAACTCACCCCTGCTGTACCCCAAACACGTACCTACCTTGACTTGCAATCTCTAGACGTGTCGCATCTCTCTTCTTCCTTTGACTCTCTTCACTCCAATATCTTGGCCATCACTTGTCCTAATGTGGCTACCTCTGTCTACTACAACACACTCATTACTGCCCTTAATGAGCTTGCTCCTGCAAAAACTAAATGTGCTAGACCCAAACCACATCAACCTTGGCATACTGCTCATACAAAAGTGCTCCAAAGACACTTACGTGCACTTGAGCATTGCTGGCACAAATCCCGCTTAGAATCAGACTTTTGGAGCTACAAATCTGCCCTATGCTCCTATAACACCAGCCTTTCCCAAGCCAAACAAACATACTTTACTTCACTCATTAACTCCCTTTCTAAACAAAACCAGCATAACTTTTCTACACCTTTAACACTCTCCTTTCCCCTTCTCCACCCCCTCCATGCCCATTTGTCTCTGCTCAAGATATTGCGGAGCACTTCAAAAACAAAATTGATACTATCAGAAGTGACATTACACTACTCAACACCTCTAGACTTCCATCACCCTCCACACTCCCCAGTCTCTCCTGTGCTCCTTCAACCCTGTCACTGATGAGGAAGTCTCAAAACTGTTGGCCTCTTCTCACCTTACCACCTGCCTGCTTGATCCTATTGAACTTCTCCACAATGCCAATCCCTGTCT
Organism: Xenopus petersii; assembly: GCA_038501925.1. Lineage (NCBI taxonomy): Eukaryota > Metazoa > Chordata > Amphibia > Anura > Pipidae > Xenopus > Xenopus petersii. The sequence goes on along the minus strand of CM076672.1, from coordinate 237,737,417 downwards.
AATCAAAGCCTTAACTCATCTATTTAATCTCTCACTCTCAATGGGAATCTTTTATTCACCTCCATTCTTTGATCCCTCTCTTGATCATTACAATCTTAATAACCTCTGGCCTAACCTGACTAACTAATGCCCTTCTAACAGCTAAAGCCAAGCAACCCCTTCTCACTACTAATACTACATGATCTCTCTGCTGCATTTGACACTGTGGACCATCCTCTTCTTCTGCCATTCACTTGGCGTTTGTGACACGGCCCTGTCCTGGTTCTCTTCTTGAATGCAGTCTGGGAATATACCCCTTTTATTATGCCACCAGTAGCAAAAGGGTGGCATAATAAAAGGGGTATATTCCCCAACTGCATTCAATTGAGTGTGTGTGGATCTGTTTCCAAACAATTGCTGTTACTAGGGGACCTGGCTGGGCCTATGGATGACCAGCACCACCATTGCACTGGAAGTGGAGTACAGGTGTACACTGTTCTCTTCTTACCTCTCTACAATTGCTCCTCCTCTACCATGCCACTCTGCCAATCCCTACACTGGCATTCTCTACCTTTCAGAATAAAATAAAAATTAATGACTCTGACATTCAAAGAACTTGATAACTCTGCCCCACCCTACATCTCTGATCTTATCTCTATATATTCAACCAACTGCTTGCTACTCTCCTCTACTGACCTGCTCCTCAACTCTTTGCAAGGGCTGCACCATTCCTCTCGAATTCTCTCCCACGGTCTGTCCGACTTTCTCCCAACCTTTCTGCTTTCAAAAGATCTCTTAAAATGCACTTCTTTAGAGAAGCCTACCCTCACTCTGCTTAACTACCAAATGCAATACCACATACAGTACTACATCTCTCACTCACTTAATTCTGATCCTGCCCACTCACACACCTTATGTCTTATTCCCCTCCCTTTAGAATGTAAGCTCCTTTGCACAGGGCCTTCCTCACCTTTTGTTCCGGTATTGGTTGTGATTTATGTAACTCCATATGTTCCATGTATGAAATTAATGTGATTTATTTGTATAAACACATTTACTTTACAGCGCTGCAAAATATGCAGCACTATATAAATAAATGTTAATAAACAACAATAATAATAATTCAGTAAATAGATCCCAATAGAAACATGTGACTCTATAATAACCAGTCATCCCCACTGCAGGAAAGTTCATGTAGGAGACTCATATCATTCAGTAAATAGATCCCAATAGAAACATGTGACTCTATAATAACCAGTCATCCCCACTGCTGGAAAGTTCATGTAGGAGACTCATATCATTCAGTAAATAGATCCCAATAGAAACATGTGACTCTATAACAGTGGTCCCCAACCAGTAGCTCGCGAGCAACATGTTGCTCTCCAACCCCTTGGATGTTGCTCTCAGTGGCCTTAAAGCAGGAGCTTATTTTTGTATTCTGGGCTTGGAGGAAAGTTTTAGTTGTATAAAAACCAGGTGTACTGCCAAACAGAGTCTCAATGTAGGCTGACAATCCACATAGGAGCTACTAAATGGCCAATCACAGCACTTATTTGGTACCCCAAGAACATTTTTCATGCTAGTGTTGCTCCCCAACTCCTTTTACTTCTGAATGTTGCTCACGGCTTCAAAAGGTTGGGGATCCCTGCTCTATAATAACCAGTCATTCCCACTGCTGGAAAGTTCATGTAGGAGACTCATATCATTCAGTAAATAGATCCCAATAGAAACATGTGACTCTATAATAACCAGTCATTCCCACTGCTGGAAAGTTCATGTAGGAGACTCATATCATTCAGTAAATAGATCCCAATAGAAAGATGTGACTCTATAATAACCAGTCATTCCCACTGCTGGAAAGTTCATGAAGGAGACTCATATCATTCAGTAAATAGATCCCAATAGAAACATGTGACTCTATAATAACCAGTCATTCCCACTGCTGGAAAGTTCATGTAGGAGACTCATATCATTCAGTAAATAGATCCCAATAGAAAGATGTGACTCTATAATAACCAGTCATTCCCACTGCTGGAAAGTTCATGAAGGAGACTCATATCATTCAGTAAATAGATCCCAATAGAAACATGTGACTCTATAATAACCAGTCATTCCCACTGCTGGAAAGTTCATGTAGGAGACTCATATCATTCAGTAAATAGATCCCAATAGAAACATGTGACTCTATAATAACCAGTCATCCCCACTACTGGAAAGTTCATGTAGGAGACTCATATCATTCTGTAAATAGATCCCAATAGAAACATGTGATTCTATAATAACCAGTCATTCCCACTGCTGGAAAGTTCATGTAGGAGACTCATATTATTCATTAAACAGATCCCAATAGAAACATGTGACTCTATAATAACCAGTCATTCCCACTGCTGGAAAGTTCATGTAGGAGACTCATATCATTCAGTAAATAGATCCCAATAGAAACATGTGACTCTATAATAACCAGTCATCCCCACTGCTGGAAAGTTCATGTAGGAGACATATCATTCAGTAAATAGATCCCAATAACAGCTGATGTTCCAAAGTTCATGTAGGAGACTGATATCATTTAGTAAATAGATCCCAACCTTTATAAGAATAGGAATTAAATTACAGTTAGAAGATTAACCAGGTGCGCTCCGCCAATGAGGCAAGCTGAGGCGCTCGCCTCAGGCGGCAGCGCCAGATGAGGTTCTAGGGGCGGCAAAAAGCCACTCCTGTCACTTTAAAGTAGGGATGCACCGAATCCAGGATTCGGTTCGGGATTCGGCCAGGATTCGGCCTTTTTCAGCAGGATTCGGATTCGGCCGAATCCTTCTACCCGGCCGAACCGAATCCGAATCCTAATTTGCATATGCAAATTAGGAGCGGGGAGGGAAATTGCGTGACTTTTTGTCAGAGAACAAGGAAGTAAAAAATTTTTCCCCTTCCCACTCCTAATTTGCATATGCAAATTAGGGTTCGGATTCGGTTCGGTATTCGGCCGAATCCTTCACGAAGGATTCGGGGGTTCGGCCGAATCCAAAAAAGTGGATTCGGTGCATCCCTACTTTAAAGAGCTGAATTTCCGGTTTTGAAACTGGAAATTCGGCTTTACTAGTGCGAGAGAGCGCAGTTGCGCTCTCCGCACTAGTGTTTCTGCGAGGGGAGGGGTGGCATTTAAGGAGCCGTCTCAGGCGGCTTCTTCATTAGAATCCGCGCTGAGATTAACATAAGTCAAGCAGTAAACTCGCCTCACACTGTATGAAAGCAGGAGATAAAACAACTCCCACTGGCTATAGAGAGAAAGAGGAGCTTTCAGTTTCATTTCTTGTTCCTGACTTCTGTGATGGCGACTGCTGATCTGAGAGCTGAGCTGAGCTGCTCCATCTGCCTGAGCATTTATACTGATCCTGTATCCCTGCCGTGTGGCCATAACTTCTGCCAGGGCTGTATTGAGAGTACATGGGACACCCAGGAGGGATCTGGGGATCATTCCTGCCCTGAATGCAAAAAGACATTTCGAAAGCGCCCTGCCCTGCACAGAAACAGAACTCTGGGTAACATAGCAAAGCGATTCTGTCCAACTGAGACAGAACCAGGTGAGACTGGGATCTTCTGCACCTACTGTGTCCTCTCTCCTGTACCTGCTGCTAAATCCTGTCTCCTGTGTGAGGCTTCTCTGTGTGATACCCACCTGAGGGGGCACAGCAAGTCAGCAGAACATGTACTGACCCAACCCACCGACTCCTTTATAGGGAGAAAATGTTCTGTACATCACAAGGTTCTGGAGTATTACTGCTGTGAGGAGTCTGTCTGTATCTGTGTCTCCTGTTATATGGTTGGAGAGCACAGGGGCCACAGGGTGGAGCTGCTGAGCGAAGCCTCTGAGAAGAAGAAAGAGAAACTGAGGAAAGTTGTGGAGAAACTGAGGCGAGAGAGCGAGAAGACTGAGAGAGGAGCCCAGAGACTGCAGGAGCGCAGGAGAGAAGTGGCAGAAAAAGCAGCCGGTGAGACAGAGAGAGTCACTGCCCTGTTTAGAGACATCAGGGAACAGCTGGAAGCCCTAGAGAAGCGACTCCTGAGTGACATCTCCAGCCAGAAAGAGGAGATTTCCCTCCAACTCCAGGGTCTAATGGAGCAGCTGGAAATAAAGAAGGACGAGCTGTCCAGGAAGATCCGTCACATTGAGGAGCTGTGCAACATGGCAGATCCACTCACTGTCCTACAGGAATGGGAATCACATGGAGCTGCAGATAATGAGGGGGGCAGAGAGAGACATGATATAAAGGTCCCTGCTGTAGGGGATCTGGATATGGATCTGATCTCAGAGACATTATTTAGAGGCTTAGCTGAGATTGTGACTGGGGTAAAGGAATGGTGGATCTATGGGCAGGAGGCTACAGACCTGTTACTGGATATAAACACGGCTGGGAATCATGTATCTGTATCAGGGGACAGGAAATCTTTTTCTTACTCACTCACAGATCAGTGTCACCCACAAACCCCAGAGAGATTTCTAGATGAGCCTCAGGCTTTAAGCACCAGGAGATTCCCCTCAGGGCGACATTACTGGGAAGTGGAGGTCAGTGAATCAGGGTGGTGGGGGGTAGGGGTGGCCTATCCCAGTATAGAGAGGAGAGGGGGTCAGTCCTGGATTGGGAATAATAACAAGTCCTGGTGTTTGTGCACATGGAATAATAAATATTCAGTGAGATATAATATGAAAGACACAGAGTTACCCCACATCCCTTCCTGCAGGAGAATCAGGATCTCACTGGATGATAAGGCCGGACGTCTGTCCTTTTATGAGCTGAGTGAGCCAATCAGACACTTACACACCTTCACTGCCACATTCACTGAGCCCCTTCATGCTGCATTCTGGGTAGGGTGGGATAATGCTTGGGTGAGAATCATTAGTTAGGGCACTGTCCATCAGAAAACCTATGCCTTTTTTATAGCACTTTATTTGCTTTATTCAAGCTTGAAAAAAGGAGTAAAGGCATGTTACATAGCAGACAACAGGTAAAAACATTATATTATACAGAGCTTATCAGTTATCTGATATGTAATCTGTGCATTTTTGCCTGCTTTAATGTTTGCTATACAGCAGCTTGTTTATATAAATTAAAGTAGCATTTCTGAAGCAAACAGGTCCATTTTACAGTGCTGTTTATCAGTATATTATATATTAATTACCGTAAAAAACTTACATTTTTTGGTGTTACTGCTCCTTTATAGAATCCCCCAACACACAGGCATTTAGTGTATCTATCGCATTTATATTATTTTTGCAAAAGTGCATAACCTTGCATTTATTAACATTGGACCTTATTTTCCAGTTTGGGGCCCAGTTTTCCAGTTTAGACAAATCACTGTGCAAAGTGGCAGCATCCTGCATGGAACCTATAGTTCTGCACAATTTAGTATCATCTGCAAAAATAGAAACAGTACTTTCAATGGCCACCTCCAGGTCATTAATAAACAAGTTGAAAAGCAAGGGACCTAGTACAGAGCCCTGCGGTACTCCACCAACAACACTGGTCCAATTAGAAAATGTTCCATTTGCCATCACTCTTTGTAATCTATCCTTCATCCAGTTCTATATCCAGGTACAAATACTATGTTCTAGGCCAATATTCCTTCATTTAACCAGTAACCTTCTGTGTGGTACTGTATCAAATGCTTTAGCAAAGTCCAAGTAGATCTCATCCACTGCCATCCCAAGTCAAGGTTCCTGCTCACCTCCTCATAAAAGTCAAAGCAAGATCTGTCACACATAATGCTGCACAAACTCATAGTATTATGATTTATAAGTAGTCAAGTTTCTTATCCCTTATTAACCCTTCCAAAAGCTTTCCTAACATGGATGTCACACAAACAGACCTATAGTTTTCAGGCTGAGACAGTGTCAGACTGAGATGCCAGGGGCCACCAGAAAACCTTAGACCGTGGGCCCACTTTCCAAACTATTATTCCTCCTCTCCTCACTCAACCTCTTTATTCTCCTAGTCTCTTTTATCTCTACATACTATACTCTATTCTTCCATTATTAAGCCCCTTAAATAAATACAGAAAGTACCATGAAATAAGCCAAATCTTTAGAAGCAGGAGGGCCCACTGACACCTGGGCCCACCGGGAGTTTTCCTGGTATCCCTTTGGGCCAGTCTGACACTGGGCTGAGAACAGGATCCCTTTGGGGAAACCTTTATAAGTTGTTTCTTCAGTTGTGTAGACAGACAAAAAATAAGTTCAGAATCTCTGCTTTTTCCCAGTCATAGACCAACTAACTCCCCTCTGATATTAAGGTTCCCAACCCTTCCTGATCTTTTTTCAATTTACATAATATTTAAATAATTATTGATTAACCCTTTCCCTGCCAGCCGTTTTGTCCTAGATGTGAACATCTACTGCCAAGCAGTTTTTAGACATTTTGTACTCTTTCACTTTAAGGGCCTTTCCTGGGGCAGTCTTTTAGTTTACCCAGGAAAACAATATATTGGTTTTATAAGGACAACCTAAACTTTCAAAATATGCAAGAATTTTGGTGTAATTCTATTTCTGTAAAAAAAATATAGGCTTCTAAGTGTCTAATAAAATGAAAAAAATCATGTTTCACAAAGAACAATCACATATATCAGAAACATCATTTATTTTATGTACAAGTGCACAGCTGATTTGGAAAGGTCTATGTCTCCTGAATGCAGCAATACCAAATATATATCGTTTTATGGAGATTTCTCACTTGTATAGATCAAAATCTACAAGCAGTACACAACCAAATTTCCAAAGCACCACTCCCCAAACAGCATACTTCTGATTTCAAGGCCAAACATTCCACTAACGGTAGGTTTACCCTAGAAAACTACCCATTATTTGAAAGAACAGATGCTGGTGGATCAAAAATGGGTAAATATATCTTTGTACTCCAAACTACCAAGTTGCAATTGTTTCCTACAGTTATAATGTTTTATAGAAATTGGTGAATTTTTTGAAACATGACCTCAAAGCTTCCACTCTACAGCATCATATCTCCCACACATCATTAGGTATCAATGCAAAACACCCAAATATGAAAGCCTGTGGTCCACTGAACAGTGTGATGCCCAATATGTATAGGTGTACCCAAGCATGTGTTATATAGGGGCCCTACAATGTAGACACCCCATTTGAGCTATCAGTTCTGTAATACCAGATACTGCAAAATCAACACATTCACATAGTTTGGGGGGGGCAAAGTTAGAGTATGTTCACCCCAGAAACCCATATATTTTTGGAAAGTACACATTCCCCCGAATCCAAATTGGGTATGCATGTCTTTCTACTCCAAAGTACCTAGCCACAAACCATTCCTAAATTTGGCAATTTTGGTGCCATTTTCTAAAATCACCTCAAAACTTCCAACTTGCAGCGTCGTATTTCCAACATACTATTATGTATCAATATAAATCACCCAAAATATGAAAGCCTGGGGTCCTCGGAACAGTTTGATGCCCAATATGTATAGGTGTACCCAAGCACGTTGTATATAGGGGCCACAAAAGGAAGACCCCCATATGGTCTGTCATTTTAGGTACTGCAAAATCAACACATTTACATCATTTTGGGGGGGGCAAAGGCAGAAAAAAGTAAGTTCACCCCAGAAAACCATATATTTTAGGGAAGTACACATTCCCTCGAATCTAAATTGGGTATGCATGTCTTTTGTCTCCAAAGCACCAAGCTGCAAAACTTTCCTAAGTTTGCCAATTTTGGTTACATTTTCAAAAATCACCTCAAAACTTCCACCCTGCTGCATCCTATGTCCCACATACTATTGAGTATCAAGATAAATCACCCCAAATATGAAAGCCTAGGGTCCTCTGAACAGTTTGATGCCCAATATGTATAGGTGTACCCAAGCATGTGGCATATAGGGGCCCCAAAAGGAAGACCCCATATGGTCTGTCATTTCAGGTACTGCAAAATCAACACATTTACATAGTTTGGGGGGGCAAAGGTAGAAAAAAGTAAGTTCACACCAGAAAACCATATATTTTCAGAAAGTACACATTCCCACGAATCCAAAATGGGTATGTATGTCTTTGTACTACAAAGTTCCAAGCCGCAAACTATTCCTAAATTTGGCGATAAAAACAGCGGTTTTTATATTTCTGAAAATTGCCTAAAAATATTTCAATTGCCTACATTTATCTCACCCAATGTCTTACATACAATTGTAAAACACCATAAATATTGATGCCAAGGGTCTACTGAACAGTTTGATGCCCAATATGCATTGATATACCAAGGCAGCTGGCATGTGCGGACCCCAAATAAAAATAGTGCATATCAGGTTTCTCTGCTGCCAATTCACCTTCTGTGAACATAGACCCTTGACTTCATATTATGTGCCTCAAGTCCCTCCAAACAGAAAAGACTACCCAAAATCATATATTTTTGGAAAGGACACATTCTGATGAATCCAACAAAGATAACAACGTCCTTTTTACACCAAACTATCAAACTGCAAATCTTTTTTAAACGTAGAGGTTTTTACAACATTTCTGAAAATTGCCTAAAAATGTTGCATTTTGCCACATTTTTCGCACACAGTGTTTTATGTACAAAGAAAAATCACCCTAAATATGGACGTCAGAGGTCTAATAAATAGTTTGATGCCCAATATGCATAGATTTACCAAAGTATGTGGTGTGTATGGACCCCAAATGAAAAATGTACATATGAATTTTCACGCTAGCCAACTCAGCTGCTGAAAACAGTACCCCAACTTTGCATTATGTGTTGTAAGACCCCCAAACTGTAAAAAGACCCCTGGAACACCATATGTTTTTGGAAAGTATATATTCTGACAGATCAAACTAAGTAAAATATATCTTTCTATACCAAAGCACCAAACAGTAAAACTATACTAATGATACATAAGGAAAAATAATGCAGGGATAAAATTGCAATAAAACCATAAAAATTGTGTAAATCAATGAAATAACAAAATTACTGATCCAACAGCATAATTAGTGCCCAAAATCGATTACCCAATAGTCATGCTGCCAAAACAAACAGTTTTTAGGGGTATAAAAACACAAATTAGTGAAATGAAAAAGTAAAAAAAAAAAAACAAACTCTTTGTGAGTTTTTTTTGTGTATACATGTGTATATACTTCTAAAACTAGTGTGGCAGTGTGTATATAAATGTGAAATGAAGTGAAAATAAGTGTACATAACTTTACAAAAGAAAAAGAATCTTTACTAAAATGAGTGTGTTAGTGTGTATAGATGTATATAAGTGTGTGTAGTGTGTAAATGAAGGCCACTTACTGTTCCTGGAGCAGGAGGAACAATCTGATTGCTGTAAAGTCTTGCAGCAGTGTGTATGCTGAGTCACTGCAGGCAGAAAGTACGTGGGCATCGCCAGTGGAAGAGAAAGAAGAATCAAGCCGGAGGAACTGGTACATTTTATAGCTGCTTCTTCTTGCAATTTTAGGACGGCCCTGCGACAATCCTGTTGCAGGACCGGCATGACAGCCCCCCAGCCTTGTTGCCCGGGGGCTGTCAGCACTGCTAAGTCTCTGCAGAGGCGGCTAAAGCCACTGATGCAAAGTTCAGCACTGATTTCTGCCAGATCGTACTAGGTACGTTCTTGGCAGTTAAAGCCCTTTAACTTTAACTTCTTACTGCAATACCCCTTCCCATCTCTATTTTATCTTGTCTGTTATTTTGAATACTTTTTTGCCCTCCTTGTACCTGATAAAAGTGCTAGCTGTCCCAGTTCTTACCAACCTCAGCACCAACAATTCTAGCCAACCACAAAGGTGTTGCATTGTGACAATGTTCCTTGCTTACAAGGGGAATATACTGGCATGGCAATATACTGCCGGAGCAGTTAATAATAACAAATTTATATACCATTACATGACAAATTTATGGCACAGGTTGTGGAGGAGCCAGAAACCATGATATGCTGGATCTAGTGATCGCTAATGACCTGGAACATACAGTTTAGTGATCATAATGTGATCTCATTTAATTTCTGATGCAAAAAACAAATGCATTGCCACCAAGTCAAGGTAGACTCTTTAAGCAGATACCTACTCAAACCTCAATCCCACTTAGCACATTTTTCTGCGTTTCTAATATGTAAATAAGAGCCATTTGGTTCAATCCCTTGGTCAAAAAGTAACCAATCCTATACCTCCCAACATTTGAAAAATAGAAAGAGGGACAAAAAGATCTGCCACAGAAATATTTTTGACCACACTCATTTTTGACCACACTTAAATACATCCATTTTACAAAATTTGGCAGGTTATCTTTGGGGGTTTTGCTAATGTCGATCATTAGATTTAAATTGAATGATTTGAATGATGTTTCGTTGTTCAAAGAATAAAAGCTGCTTGTCTATGGGCAGCTTTACTGTCGCACTAAGCAACCCTATTTTTTAGTTATAGTATTGGTTTGTAGACACGATCTCAGGTCATTTTGCCTGGTCATGTGTTTTGAGCCAGTGCTGCACTATTTGACAGGCTGTTGTTTCTCCTACTCAATGTAACTTAAGGAGTCACAGTGGGACTTGGATTTTTACTATTGAGTGCTGTTCTTATATCTACCAGGGTGCTGTTATCTTGTTTCCTTCCCATTGTTCTGCTGATGGGCTGCTGGGGGGAAGGGATGAAGCTGAAATCACTCCAACTTGCAGTACAGCAGTAAAGAGTGACTGAAGTGTATCAGAGCACAAGTCACATGACTGGGTGCAGCTGGGAAACTGACAATATGTCTAGCCCCATGTCAGATTTCAAAATTAAATATAAAAAAAAATCAGTTCTTTTGAGAAATGGATTTCAGTGCAGAATTCTGCTGGAGGAGATGTGTTTTGAAAAAAAACATATTTTCCTATGACAGTATCCCTTTAGCATATGAAAATACAAACCTTCAAAACTGTTATGATATATCAACTACTATAAAGCCAAAACCAACAGTAGATATTATAGTAGTGTTATTATTCAACAGGAAACTGAAGCATCACAACAGCTTTAACTCAACGATTAATAAAATAAACCAATTTCCAGCTTTTGTCTTTAATTACTTTAGCAGGGGGCTTCAAGGCTAAAAAATGCATGTAATGCAGACAGCCAGGCTTCTCCCAATGCGTGCTCACCTTGAACTGTGACTGTTCTTTAGAAAAGTGAACATTTTTGCTCAGTGTAACTTAGTGAAACAGTTAAAAATATTATTGGCCATGGACCATAATGGTTAAAGAATATGACATTTGCGGCTAGGAGCCAGAAAGGTTAAAATATTATTGGTGGTCATGTGTTCTAACCGTTAAATACAATGGTAGCTAAGGGCCCCTAGAGGTTAAAAAATGTAATTGGTTGCCAGAGGCCCTAATAGTTGAACAAAATGGTAGGTCAGGCCGCATTTGTAGCAAGGCCACAAGGACTAATAAATTAAAATGTTTGCCAGGGCCCTAACAGTTAAAAACATGGTGGTTAGGGGTCTCTAAAGGTTAAAAATATTACATTGGTGGCTATGGGCACCAAAAAGTATAAGAACAATATTGGTGGCAAGGGGTCCCTAAACATTGAAAAGAAAAATTGTGTTCAGTGGAAGTTACCTGTCCAATTCTCTGGGCTCCTGAGCTGGCAGCTTCCTTCATCCTGCGCTGGTGACTTCATTATTCTTGGGTTGGCAGCTTCCTTCCTCCTGTCTTAGTGTCTTCCTTCCTCCTGGGCTGGCGGCTTCCTTCTTCTTGGGCTGGCGGCTTCCTTTCTCCTGGGCTGGTGGCTTCATTCCTCCTGGGCTGGCGACTTCCTTTCTCCTGGACTGGTGGCTTCCTTCTTCCTGGGCTGGAGGCTTCCTTCCTCCTGGGCTGGTGGCTTCCATCCTCCTAGGCTGGTCACTTCCTTTCTCCTGGGCTGGTGGCTTCCTTCCTCCAGGGCTGGTGACTTCCTTAATCCTGGGCTGTTGGCTTCCTTCTTCCTGGGCTGATATCTTCCTTCCACCTTGAATGGCAGCTTCCTTCCTCCTGGGAGGGTGGCTTCTTTCCTCCTAGGCTGGTTGCTTCCTTCCACCTGGGCTGGTGGCTTCCTTCCTCCTGGGCTGGTGGCTTCCTTCCTCTGGGGCTGTTGGCTTCCTTCTTCCTGGGCTGATATCTTCCTTCCTCCTTGAATGGCAGCTTCCTTCCTCCTGGGATGGTGGCTTCTTTCCTCCTAGACTGGTCACTTCCTTCCTCCTGGGCTGGTGGCTTCCATCCTCCTAGGCTGGTCACTTCCTTCCTCCTGGGATGGTGGCTTCCTTCCTCCAGGGCTGGTGGCTTCCTTCCTCCTGGGCTGGTGGCTTCCTTCCTCCTAGGCTGGTGGCTTCCTTCCTCCTGGGCTGGTGGCTTCCTTCCTCCTGGGCTGATGGCTTCCTTCTTCCTGGGCTGATAGCTTCCTTCCTCCTTGAATGGCAGCTTCCATCCTTGTGGGATAGTGGCTTCTTTCCTCCTGGACTGGTAGCTTCCTTCCTCCTGGCAGGCAGTTCCCAAAATTCCAAAATGTCCTACTCTCATGGTGTTCACTACTTTCTGCCTGCGGTCAGCTGCAGTTGGTCTTATGCAGATGTGTATGATGTCAGTACACATGGGACACAAGCAATTAGCTGCTTGCCACCAGGACAGTAGATCTGCAGCTAATCTGAGGTTGAGTACAGCCCCCCTTGAGACTCTAAATCCACCGGGACCAGGACAATGGTGTCCTCTGTCCCCCTGATGGTGGCTAAAGGTACAAGAAGGGGTTGGATGTTTTTAGCAAGTGAGGGAATTCAATTACATAGTGCTGATCCTTGTAATAGTGGAATTAAAAAATAGGCATTTAAAGGGGACCTGTTACTCACACATAAAAAAGCTGAATAATGAAGTCCTTTTCAAGTTAAATATGAAACCCAAATTCTTTATTTTATTAAAACAACCAGACCTGTGCATAAATATCTGAGCTATCAATCATATATTGCTTGTCCATCTTCCATGCCTGAGGCATACAGGTGGAGCAATCAATTACTTTTACTTTCCATTCAACATTTCTTAGATGTCACTGCCCTCCTTACAACCCCCCTCCTCCTCACATGCTATAATTGTGTAGGGCACTGCAAAAGGGCATTAGTTTCCGGGGCATATCCAAGAAGATGTGTTACAAACAAACAGCTGCAGATGAAATCGAAAGATTTGACAGCTTATACACATGACGGAGAAAGAGAACAAGGTGAAGGAGGCCACGGCGAGCGCAAGCACACTGCTTCAGTTGAATCAAAGGATGGAGATGTTTCAACAGGAGCATTTACAGATAAGGCTCTAAAATTACAGATAAAGCTCTCGCGACTACGAGAAAGGGGAGTCTACAGCCAGATGTGACTATTGTGACTATTGTCGATGCAGAACTCCCTTGTATGTGGCACAGGAAACTTCCACCCCACACTCACCCGAGCCAGATACCTCTTTTCCGACCTCTTCACAAGGGTCTATGGAATCCTCCTCTTCTTCTTTTTAAGGTGTGGGCCAAGTAAAAAGAAGGGCCAGACAAGGTGGGGGGCAAGAAATCGGCAAACACCCAGGCGCGGCGGCTTTCAGAGACAGAAACATCAGTAAATAACATTTTCAATCTATCTGACTACAATTTGTCTAGCACTGAGATTGCGGTTCTCAATAAGGGATTTAACTGTGTCCCTCTGCATACGAACTGTTTATTTAACTGTTCCATTGACCTCTTTAAATTCACTAGAGCTTTGAAGCTCAAAGCATATTTTGCTGATAAACAGCAGGCTGTTAAAAATGAAGCCGCTATGTTAATGAGAATCAAGCTAAATGTAAAACGTTACTTCATGCCACCAGGTAACTATCTCTCTATTGATGCCTTTGAAACAGCAGTGATGTTGAAATTAGAGAAAAACTTAGCAAAATAATCTATGTCCAAATTGCAGAATTTGTCATTTTGTGAGAAATAGGCAATTAAAGAATTAAGAAAGAATGCTACCATCCACATCACAAAAGCTAACAAAGAAGGAGGGACTTGTCTAAGTCCAGTCATCCAAATTTTAAAATTCACTTTATCTGTAAACTGCTGGAAATGGTCTTAACAAATAATTATTTCTGCTTTAATAATCAATATTTTTTACAACTGCTAGGCTGAGCGATGGGCGTGAATATGACGCCAGCATACGCGGACATATTTATGGATTTTATTGAAAATCAATTATGAATTTTAAAAATATCTGAATGCTATGCATTTCACCATCAAGTGCACTTTAAAATACCATGATACTACTCTGCAATTTCTAGATGACTTATACTGGTATGGGCTTTTCAACCTCACTATATTGTAAACTGGCTGATAGAAATAATTTTTTGCAGGCAACTAGTTTTCACCCCCCTGGTGTTTTTAGAGGACTGCCTAAAAGTCAGTTCACCAGAATCAAATGGATTATGTCTAATGACGAGTTATACAAACAGGAATCCTTGAAAAGGTGAAAAAATTTCAGAAGAAAGCATACAAAAAAAGTGATTTGACGAGGGTTATGAATGAGACACAACACATTCTGAGAAGTGAAACACAAAAAAAACAAGGGAGATAGGAGACAGGGAAAAGGTATACCATTGGTCACAACGTTTGACACTAACTCATTAAATCATTAAGAGAACTGTCTTGAAATAATGAGGAGTAGTCAGTGCAGATACTAAATATGGTAAACTGTTTAATACACCCCTGTTGTTCTCTTATAGGGCAAACAGTGGGTGACTTGGTGAAATATAAAAGTTCAATTGACCCAAACAATCAGCAAACCCTTACAAGTACTAAACTTCAAGGTTCATTTCTTTGTCACAACTGTGCCCACTGTAGTGGCATTATTTTGGGTGCCAGTGTGACACACCCCTTGAAGGGATCTAAATTTAGTTTAAGAGGATGGTTCACTTGTGACACCAAAGCAGTAATTTACTGTATAAAATGTCCGTGTAGACTCGCTTATGTCGGGCAGACAAGCAGATGAATAAAAATACATCTGAACGAACATAAAAGTACAATACAAAATTACCAGCCATCCATTGAACAGAAAGATAAGGAGACAAATTAGAAGAAACGATAAACTACACTTTCTAGGCACTTTTTTGAACAGGGACATAGAGTTGCTCAGTTAAGACGGCAGATACTTGAAAAGATTTCCCCAAATGATCAACAGGATAGTAAAACACGGCTCGGCTACTACAGAGAGAGAATGCAATTGGATTTGGGTTTTACTAACAAGGCTCCCACAGGGACTTAATGAGGAGTTTAATCTTGCCTGTTATCTCTAAAAATTGTTTATATGTTGTCTCTTTCCCTTACATTACAGAAATGAGAATTGAATCATTGTGTTGCAAGGGCAAGGTAAAGTAAATTTTATTTATGTAACATTGTTACTTCTATAGAAGAGGGCAAGGTAGTGTTTTAAGCCTTGATATTTTGATACATTGTTTTTAAATTTTCCCCTCAGGTTTTACTGAATGTAATGTGGAATTAATTATGTTACTTTGGTTTACTATTGGATTATAAAAAACTTCTTTTGGTTGGTTTTGTGGACAATTATTTAGACTATTTTTCCCCCCGATATATTTATTCCCTTATATATTTTTGTCTATATTTTTTTCTTGGATTCCAGGTCAAAAAAATCTAAAAATGGATGGAATTATGGACATTTTACACATATACATCAATTGGATTTAATTGTATGTTAATGATTATACAATTAGGTGGGTTTAAATGTTCACTATTGATGTGGGTTTGCTTGTCTGATGAAGGGGCATGCGTCCGAAGTGTTACTTTGTAATAAACATGCAGGGCTTGGCCCACTTGCATTGAGTCCTGGTAATCTTCTTCTTTATCTAAGTCCATTTATGGGTGCCCTTTTTTACTGAGCACCGGACCCAGTGTCGGACTGGGATGCCAGTGGCCCACCAGAAAACCTTAGACCGTGGGCCCACTTTCCAAACTATTAAACAACTCTCCTCACTCAACCTCTTTATTCTCCTAGTCTTTTATCTCTACATACTATACTCTATTCTTCCATTATTAAGCCTCTTTTTTCCTATAAATAAATGAGGAATGACCATAAAATAGACCAAATGGTTAGAGACAAGAGGGCCCACTGACACCTGGGCCTCCCGGGAGTTTTCCCTGGTATCCTGGTGGGCCAGTCCGACACAGACCGGACCAATATCCTTTGAAAGGCCAGGGTGTGCTGGTGGTTTTTACTTTTGGCCAAACACACATGAAACACAAGAAATGATGTGGCTTGTTGTGGTATAGACTTATGTCCAGGCTGACAAATGGCTCATGACTTGGAACAAAATAAAAATGGCCATACATGGGCCAATACAAGCAACTGATGGACTGAGTCAGCAACTTATTGGCCCTCAGATGGGTCTGCCTGACTAATCTGGTTGAAATTGAGCAGGTTTAGAAAATCTCAACAAAGCAGGGACCACATAAGCTCATTCATGCATTCCATGGCCCAGCAGACTGAATTTCTTTCACTGTGATCCAATCAGTTGGCCCCATGGCTAAACAATTGAATTGGCCTGATATCACCCACCTTAATGTGGCCATATGGGGGAAAGATCCACATGTTGGGTGACTCCATCAGACAGAACATTCATTATATGGACATCTTAAATGGGACCTGTCATCTAGACATAAAAAGCTGTGTAATAAAAGTCCTTTTCAAAAACCAAAATAATTATTTTATTAAAATATCCATACAATGTCTATACCCAATATCTTGTTACAGTAAAATTATACAAACTCCCATAAGATTTTGTAAAGCTCAGGCAAGCTCTGTAAACTAAAATTGAAAGGGATATGCCCCTAAAGTAAAAGAGTACAAAATATTGTTTGGCAATAAGTATAACTAAAGTGGAAAATTCTTCTGGCAGTGAAAGAGCTAAATGAGCTTCCCTCCTGTTGATTTAAAGTGTTTATTTAATGGGAGGAAATATTCACCTGGGCATGTAACCCTTGATTGGCATGTTCCTTTAGAACAGGTTCACCAGAAGTGTAGAGGGTCCAGTGAGGCCCTAATTAATGATTTTTAAACCTTTCTGAACATCTTGGTAGAGTAGGTCAATGTATCAATATTTTGGGGACCTAAATTGAATTTGCTGTGGGGCCCAGTAGTTACACAAGAAAAAGGACTGAGGCACTTCAGTGCTCCATTGTCCTGAACTCTTCTCACCAAACATGTTTTGTGATGTTTTATACTTTATCAGAAAGAGTGTTCAGTGATGCAAAATGCATTAGGATGTAGGAGTTCAGGACTATGGAGCACTGACATAACTCTTTTTGGTATGGTTATTTTTTTGGATAAATCTATGATTGTTTTGTGCACCCAATAAATGTCTCATTTGTGAAACTACCTACTACTTTCACATCTGTCCATCTATTGGTCAGATATTTATTGCAAACAAGGGAAAGTTTTTAAAACTATTACGCGGAGGTGCAATGAGGCTGTGACCACAAAATACATATAGTCAAATACAAGAGTCCTCTGCACTCAACCCATTATCAATATATTTAAGACAGAGACATTTTGTGCTACTGCTACTGAAAAATGCCTTACCCTTTAAACAAAACAGGGATTGTTTGTCCATTTATTGCAATATATTTAAGCTACGTCAAAGACTTAGTCCCTTTGTAAAATGTATAATGAAGCAATAGAATTGTTAATGAATCAGATGAAAATTGAGCGTAGGACTGGCCAGATATGGGATGACTTTGACGTAGTCTCCCAACCCCCGCCTAATGGTGTCTAAGGAAGAGATCTTGCTAAATAAAGAGAAAAGCAGGTATGGTCTGTCTCCCCCAAAGGTAATACTTTCTTTTTTTTCACTTAGGATAGGACTGACGCATGGACACTGCCTTGACAGGGCGCGTCAGCTTATGTACGAACATTGTAACTAAAAGTGTCTTTTTTTAAGAAAGTTACAGTTCAGTTGTGCAAAAATAGTTTTTTTAGGGGGTTATATGTTGAGAGTGCTGGGGTTAACTTGTTTAGTATATATATATATATATCTATATATCTATATATATATATATATATATAGATAGATAGATAGATAGATAGATAGATAGATAGATAGATAGATAGATAGATAGATAGATAGATAGATAGATAGATAGATATCATGATATAGGGATTTATTTTATTTAAATTATTTTACTTTATGCAGAAAAATTCAACTCATTTGGAAAGCCTCAAGCACATACAAATAGTCGAAGTCACGTCAACTCCATCAGAATGGAGGCCAAATGGAATGTTGCTGCAGTTTTGGAATCTTATGGATCATCAATACTTTGACAACTAAATAAAGTTAATGGAATAATGTATTAAACATAATTTGTTTGTTTAATGCTACCATCCACATCACAAAAGCTAACAAAGATGGAGGGACTTGTCTAAGTCCAGTCATCCAAATTTTAAAAGTAACTTTATCTGTACACTGCTGGAAATGGTCTTAACAAATAATTATTTCTGCTTTAATAATCAATATTTTTTACAACTGCTAGGCTGAGCGATGGGCGTGAATATGACGCCAGCATACGCGGACATATTTATGGATTTTATTGAAAATCAATTATGAATTTTAAAAAGATCTGAATGCTATGCATTTCACCATCAAGTGTACTTTAAAATGCCATGATACTACTCTGCATTTTCTAGATGTAAACATGACTTATACTGGTATGGGCTTTTCAACCTCACTATATTGTAAACTGGCTGATAGAAATAATTTTTTGCTGGCAACTAGTTTTCACCCCCCTGGTGTTTTTAGAGGACTGCCTAAAAGTCAGTTCACCAGAATCAAACGGATTATGTCTAATGACGAGTTATACAAACAGGAATCCTTAAAAAAGGTGAAAAAATTTCAGGAGAAAGCATACAAAAAAAGTGATTTGACGAGGGTTATGAATGAGACACAACAAATTCTGAGAAGTGAAACACATTAAAACAAGGGATAGGAGACAGGAAAAAAGGTATATCATTGGTCACAACGTTTGACACTAACTCATTAAATCATTAAGAGAACTGTCTTGAAATATTGAGGAGTAGTCAGTTCAGATACTAAATATGGTAAACTGTTTAATACACCCCTGTTGTTCTCTCATAGGAGTGTAGGGCGAACAGTGGGTGACTTGGTGAAATGTAAAAGTTCAATTGACCCAAACAATCAGCAAACCCTTACAAGTACTAAACTTCAAGGTACATATCTTTTTCACAACTGTGGCCACTGTAGTGGCATTATTTTGGGTGCCAGTGTGACACACCCCTTGAAGGGATCTAAATTTAAGGTGGCCATAGATGCAAAGATCCGCTCATTTGGCAACATCGCCAAACGAGCAGATCTTTCCCCCATATGCCATTGACAAACATGGCTATATCGGGTGTAATCTGATTGTTCGGCTCTATGGCCGAACGATCCAATTACGATGTGCCGTGGGCTCCGGCGGGATCGGTCGGGTCAAAATCAAACCTGACCAAATGACCAATCTCCGACGGACAAAAGATGTCGGCACACGCCACACACAATCCGAAAATCGTACGAATCCTCGATTCGTACGATAGGATCTGTGTGGCTATGGCCACCTTAGTTTAAGAGGATGGTTCACTTGTGACACCAAAGAAGTAATTTACTGTATAAAATGTCCGTGTAGACTCGCTTATGTCGGGCAGACAAGCAGATGAATAAAAATACATCTGAACGAACATAAAAGTACAATACAAAATTACCAGCCATCCATTGAACAGAAATATAAGGAGACAAATGAGAAGAAACGATAAACTACACTTTCTAGGCACTTTTTTGAACAGGGACATAGAGTTGCCCAGTTAAGATGGCAGATACTTGAAAAGATTTCCCCAAATGATCAACAGGATAGTAAAACACTGCTACTACAGAGAGAGAATGCAATTGGATTTGGGTTTTACTAACAAGGGTCCCACAGGGACTTAATGAGGAGTTTAATCTTGCCTGTTATCTCTAAAAATTGTTTATATGTTGTCTCTTTCCCTTACATTACAGAAATGAGAATTGAATCATTTTGTTGCAAGGGCAAGGTAAAGTAAATTCAATTTATGTAACACTGTTACTTGTATAGAAGAGGGCAAGCTAGTGTTTTATGCCTTGATATTTTGATACATTGGGGCTCATTTAACAACACAGGGCACATTTGCCCATGGGCAGTTACCTATAGCAACCAATCAGTGATAAGCTTTTTAAAGCCAGCTGCAAGTAGAACAATGAATGCAGCAATTTGATTGGTTGCCAGGGGTTACTGTCCATGGGCAAATTTGCCCAGTGTTTATAAATGACCCTCATTGTTTTTAAATGTTCCCCACAGGGTTTACTGAATGTAATGTGTAATTAATTATGTCACCTTGGTTTACTATTGGATTAAAAAAACTTCTTTTGGTTGGTTTTGTGGACAATTATTTGGACTATTTTTTCCCCCAAGATATTTTATTCCCTTATATATTTTTGGCTATATTTTTTCCTTGGATTCCAGGTCAAAAAAATCAAAAAATGGATGGAATTATGGACATTTTACACATATACCTCAATTAGATTTAATTGTATGTTAATGATTATGCAATTAGGTGGGTTTAAATGTTCATTATTGGTGTGGGTTTGCTTGTCTGATGAAGGGGCATGTGCCCTAAGTGTTAATTGAGTCCTGGTAATCTTCTTCTTTATCTAAGTCCATTTTAGGGTGCCGACCCTTTTTTACTGGGCACCAGACCCAGTGTCGGACTGAGATGCCAGTGGCCCAACAGAAAACCTTAGACTGTGGGCCCACTTTCCATCCTATTATACCAACTCTCCTCACTCAACCTCTTTATTCTCCTAGTCTTTTATCTCTACATACTATACTCTATTCTTCCATTATTAAGACTCTTTATTCTCCTAGTCTCTTCTCTCTACATGCTATACTCTATTCTTCCATTATTAAGCCTCTTTTTTCCTATAAATAAATGAGGAATGACCATAAAATAGACCAAATGGTTAGAGACAAGAGGGCCCACTGACACCTGAGCCCACCGGGAGTTTTCCCTGGTATCCTGGTGGGCCAGTCCAACACTGACCGGACCAATATCCTTTGAAAGGACTGCTGGTGGTCTTTACTTTTGGCCAAACACACATGAAACACAAGAAATGATGTGGCTTGTTGTGGTATAGACTTATGTCCAGGCTGACAAATGGCTCATGGCTTGGAACAAAATAAAAATGGCCATACATGGGCCAATACAAGCAACTGATGGACTGAGTCAGCAATTTATTGGCCCTCAGATGGGTCTGCCTGACTAATCTGGTTGAAATTGAGCAGGTTTAGAAAATCTCAACAGGGACCACATAAGCTCATGCATGCATTCCATGGCCCAGCAGACTGAATTTCTTTCACTGTGATCCAATCAGTTGGCCCCATGGCTAAACAATTGAATTGGCCTGATATCATCCACCTTAATGTGGCCATATGGGGGAAAGATCCACATGTTGGGTGACTCCATCAGACAGAACATTCATTATATGGACATCTTAAATGGGACCTGTCATCTAGACATAAAAAGCTGTGTAATAAAAGTCCTTTTCAAAAACCAAAATAATTATTTTATTAAAATATCCATACAATGTCTATACCCAATATCTTGTTACAGTAAAATTATACAAACTCCCATAAGATTTTGTAAAGCTCAGGCAAGCTCTGTAAACTAAAATTGAAAGGGATATGCCCCTAAAGTAAAAGAGTACAAAATATTGTTTGGCAATAAGTATAACTGAAGTGGAAAATTCTTCTGGCAGTGAAAGAGCTAAATGAGCTTCCCTCCTGTTGATTTAAAGTGTTTATTTAATGGGAGGAAATATTCACCTGGGCATGTAACCCTTGATTGGCATGTTCCTTTAGAACAGGTTCACCAGAAGTGTAGAGGGTCCAGTGAGACTCTAATTAATGATTTTTAAACCTTTCTGAACATCTTGGTAGAGTAGGTCAATGTATCAATATTTTGGGGCCCTAAATTGAATTTGCTGTGGGGCCCAGTAGTTACACAAGAAAAAGGACTGAGGCACTTCAGTGCTCCATTGTCCTGAACTCTTCTCACCAAACATGTTTTGTGATGTTTTATACTTTATCAGAAAGAGTGTTCAGTGATGCAAAATGCATTAGGATGTAGGAGTTCAGGACTATGGAGCACTGACATAACTCTTTTTGGTATGGTTATTTTTTTGGATAAATCTATGATTGTTTTGTGCACCCAATAAATGTCTCATTTGTGAAACTACCTACTACTTTGACATCTGTCCATCTATTGGTCAGATATTTATTGCAAACAAAGGAAAGTTTTTAAAACTATTACGCGGAGGTGCAATGAGGCTGTGACCACAAAATACATATAGTCAAATACAAGAGTCCTCTGCACTCAACCCATTATCAATATATTTAAGACAGAGACATTTTGTGCTACTGCTACTGAAAAATGCCTTACCCTTTAAACAACACAGGGATTGTTTGTCCATATATTGCAATATATTTAAGCTACGTCAAAGACTTAGTCCCTGTGTAAAATGTATAATGAAGCAATAGAATTGTTAATGAATCAGATGAAAATTGAGCGTAGGACTGGCCAGATATGGGATGACTTTGACGTAGTCTCCCAACCCCCGCCTAATGGTGTCTAAGGAAGAGATCATGCTAAATAAAGAGAAAAGCAGGTATGGTCTGTCTCCCCCCAAAGGTAATACTTTCTTTTTTTCACTTAGGATAGGACTGAAGCATGGACACTGCCTTGACAGTTTTTTATTGTAACTAAAAGTGTCTTTTTTTAAGAAAGTTACAGTTCAGTTGTGCAAGAATATTTTTTTTAGGGGGTTATATGTTGAGAGTACTGGGGTTAACTTGTTTAGTATATATATATAAATGACAAGTATTCAGCAGCACTCACTGTATCCTCAGCTTAACAAGTGTGGTTGGTGCAGTGACTTTGGGGAAACTTCCGTGGGCTTCCCATACATATACAAAGTAGACAAGAAAAAAGGCAGCACTCGTTGTATCAAAAATTGAAAAAAGTGTATTTAAGATCAAAGTTCATTACATGACCTGTTAGTGGCAGAACATCTCTCCGCCTGCGACGTTTCGGGCCTGCAGCGTGCCCTTTCTCAAGCATAACAGGAGAAATTATGCTTCACTTTTTGATACAACGAGTGCTGCCTTTTTTCTTGTCTACTTTGTATATATATATATATATATCATGATATAGGGACTTATATCAGAAAATTATTTTACTTTATGCAGAAAAATTCAACTCATTTGGAAAGCCTCAAGCACATACAAATAGTCGAAGTCACGTCAACTCCATCAGAATGGAGGCCAAATGGAATGTTGCTGCAGTTTTGGAATCTTATGGATCATCAATACTTTGACAACTAAATAAAGTTAATGGAATAATGTATTAAACATAATTTGCCTGTGTACCTCTATATATATATATATATATATATATATATTTATATATAATGAATATTGAATTGAATCTACTGTAATTTATAAAGATATTAAAAGTCACGAGGAGTTTCATGACCATATAAAACTACGAGGCTGCAGGCCAAGTGCTTTTATACAGGTCACGTAACTCTGAGGTGACTTCCAATATCTTTATAACTTTCAGTAGGGGGTGCATTATCCTATATACTAATCGAAGGCCTATCTATGTCCCGAGTGGCGGGGAGGCAGATGCGCACGCAACTTCGGTTAGGATCTATGAGATGCTCAGGCCCCGACAGACCCGCCCACACTCGGGCTAAACTCGCCGCCCGGCCGCACACCCGCCGTAACCCAAACATCTTCCCAATGTCACTGCCGGACTTACTGACTGATTTACTGACTGCCCCTGGCGCCGGCAATATACGTCACTGCCCTGCTCCTAGACGTTACCGGCCAGCACTTCCGCCCAAGCCGCCCGGCCGCACACCCGCCGTAACCCGAACATCTTCCCAATGTCACTGCCGGACTTACTGACTGACTTACTCACTGCCCCTGGCGCCGGCAATATACGTCACTGCCCTGCTCCTAGACGTTACCGGCCAGCACTTCCGCCCAACTCCTACAGGCCTTCTCATTGGCTACGCCGAGTCCATGTGACGGCCTATCTATGTCCCGAGTGGCGGGGAGGCAGGCAGATGCGCTCACCGTCTCCTTCTGCCTCCCGCCGCCTCTTCTTTCCTGCTCACTCAGGCGGCGACCGCTGGAAGGTTAGGATCAAGGGAGGCAGATGCGCTCACCGTAACACTAGGGGAACCGGTTGCGTACCTGCACGAAAGTCTGTATAAGCGTCGGCCATCTTGCTACTCCTCTGCGACTTTGTCATCCGCCCACTGCCAAATCCGCCCACTAAAGTCTGTATAAGCGTCGGCCATCTTGCTACTCCTCTGCGAGTTTGTCATCCGCCCACTAAAGTCTGTATAAGCGTCGGCCATCTTGCTACTCCTTTGCAAGTTTGTCTAATGGCGGCGCTAGCGTCACTCTAGGAGGGGAACCGGTTGCGTACCTGCGTGGGTGGCACCGCGCTGCCCAATCAACACGCACCATTCAGGTCACAAGGGTCAAAGCAAACTAATCCGCCCACTGAACGTCTGTATATTCCATTGCGCCCTTTCTCCTCAGTTAAATCTCCTCAAGACTGTTCATACAGTGTGTTGTTCCTCACTACATCTCTCTGCTGAAGCCATCAGGGGCACCATTTGGAGATACAGCTACTAAACTAGCACAACCACTGCCAGCAGCTACTCCACTGCCTCTGTCACACCAGTTAATAAACTGTCTGCCTCTGTCACCAGTGCCGGCAGCTACTCCACACTCGACAATGCTTAGCTATTGTTCCGCATGCCATGCGTTCCGCTATTGTTCAGTCAAGTTTGAAATATGCTGAAAATTAGCATTACTTTGAGAAAGTAACCTTGGTAGAAAACATGCGCTGTGCAGACCCCCAATATAACAATTGGTTATTGCTACTTGGAAATGGAAAGCTTACCAATGACTTTGAACTTCACCCAGATATTATTCAAATCCCAAAAGAATTTATTTGTGAAGATTTGGTCACAGAAATTTTTGGTAAAGAAATATCATTAGACCAGATACCATTTTTAGCAAAACGGGCTATATTATCTCCAAAAAATATTGATGTTGACATGATAAACAACCAAGTGATTGCATTACTTCCTGGACAAAGCTGTGTCTTTCTGAGTACTGACTGTATTGATTCTGAAGACGAAAGTGAGAAACTTAATTTCCCATTAGAATATTTAAACACTATCAACCCTGCTGGATTACCACAACACAATCTTATACTCAAAGTAGGAACAATAGTCATGCTGTTAAGAAACCTTAACACTAAGCAAGGTTTATGTAACGGTACATGGTTGGTTGTGAAGAGCATGAGACAAAATGTTATCAAGGCAGAAGTGCTTACAGGATCCCATAGCGGTGATACTGTTTTGATTCCCAGAATTGACCTTACCACTTCTGACCAGGAATTACCTTTTAAACTTAAACGACGACAATTCCCCGTTAAGGCTGCATTTGCCATGACAATCAACAAATCACAAGGACAAACATTGGATAAAGTCGGCATTTACCTATCTGAGCCTGTGTTTGGTCATGGTCAACTTTATGTTGCATTTTCAAGAGTGCAGCGTTCATCTGATGTTAAAGTCAAAATTTTAAGTACAGCTCACCAGGGAGAACTCATTCAAGGACAGGAGAACATTTTCACAAAAAATGTTGTTTATAAAGAAATTTTTCAGTAACACTTTACTACCAATAAACTCAAAATTTAAGAATTCTAATAGCAGATAGGTAATAACAAGCAATAGGCACAGATTCACTCTACATCCCCACAAATTAGCGTCGCCAGTTGCTGCCTGGGAATGCAGAGTGAATCAGCACCCATCGCATTTTGCTGCCTCACTGTTGTTACCATTCTTTCATTATCGATTCTTTAGAGAATCGGGGGTTTACTGGTCCATTATAATCTACAGTGTTTCTATGTGCAGCGTTTCAAGGAGTTCTACTCTATATTAGTCTACCCAGTGTCACACTTTGTTCCCCTTGTGGTTTTTCATTTTATTATTGTGTCTCCCTGTAGCCCCTCTGCACCCTCTGAGGTATTTTTGCGTGATTCTTCTCCTTTGATGTAAGTTTCTGACCATGCCATGTCACACTCATATTGCTGTAGGTTAAAGGGGGTTTTCCACTTTAAATTAACTGTTAGTATGATGTTGAGAGGGATATTCTGAGACAATTTGCAATGGGTTTTTCATTTTTTATTACTTGTGATTTTTGTTATTCAGCTTTTTTATTCAGCAGCTCATTAGTGTGCAGTTTTAGCAATCTGGTTGCTAGGGGGCAAATTCCCTTAGCAACCATGCAATAATTTGAATAAGAGCCTGGAATATGAATAGGAGAGGTCTGAATACAAAGATGAGTAATAAGTAGCTATAACAATAAATCTATAGTTTAACAGAGAATTTGTTTTTTAGATGGGGTCAGTGACCCCCCCCCATTTGAAAGTATGACCCCCCCCCATTAGTAATTCTATAAAATACTGCAGCCAGAACAAGAGGTAACAGTGACAGGGTGTGGGAGGGGCAGAGGGAGTTGCCTGGAGAAGGAGGGGGAGCGAAACTGTGAGTGAGAGGCAGACAGAGCGCAGAAGGAACACAAGGTAAGAGTGACAGGGTGTGGGAGGGGCAGAGTGGCTGTGATGGAAGAAGGAGGGGGAGCGATAGAGACAGACGCAGAGAGACTAGAGATGGATGGGAAACAGAAGAGGACACTGAGGGAGCAGCAGCAGAGGGTGGGAGACAAAAGGAGAACCGAGTGGTAAGAAAAGGCAGTAAGATCTTAATAGGAGGCGCGAGTGAGCGAGCGCAGTGAGGGGGGAAATGGGGCAGACAGGCAGGAAGAAAACCGGTAGGGAGAGTGGGGCAGTGACAACTGCTGACACATTAAGTTATAAACAGCGCGTTCTGATGTCAGAACACCCCATTTATAAGGATATAGATTACAGTCTGGCCCATAAGGAATTACCTAGTCTGTAGATTATATATATCTATATATGTAGGGACCCCTAGGGTTAAATGTGTCCCTAGGGCTTTAATTCCCTATTCCTTTTCCCTAGTTACTGGGGAAAAGCTCATGTATCTAGTTTAAGTATTTATTTGGTGATTGAAGGACTGTGCACTGTTAGAATAGTGGGTTGTTCTGCTGTATGCCTCAGGAGAGGGTACCAGAAGAGGATGTGATGGTACGACGAAATGGATTTCAGGACGAAATGGATTTTTCCTCTGGGTGTATGTAGGGTTAAATGTGGCCCTATTCCTTTTTTTTCTAGTTACAGGCTCATGTACTCTATCTATCCGACCTTTCCTGATAAAAGTCCTTAACTATAGAGACAGAGACCCTATCCTCAAAGCAGCCCGCCAAAAAGTCGACATAAAATACAACGGCAACCGCATCTCCTTCTACCCAGACTTCTCCACAGCAGTACAAAAACAATGGGCAACATTCCAAGGAGTTAAAAAGCGCCTGCGAGATGCACAGATCCAGTACAGCATGCTGTTCCCTGCCAGATTGAGAATCCTGGATGACGACCGAGACCACATTTTTGTAACCCCAGTTGAAGCCAATAACTGGCTAGATGCAAAGGGCCCAAGGAGACAATCTCCACAGAACAGCCCAAGAAGAGAATAACCACTTTTCATCAAGACCTATCTAAGATTATCTACTTATATAACCCATCATTCTTCAACAGATACTGGTGACTCAGTAACCAACAACTGATCCATCCAAGAACATAATGAGTAATACTTGCACATATTATACCCCACTACCCAGATACATCTCCTCACCCACCTGTACAGTTATCAGTGACATTGGATTAGATAGTTCTTTGGATGGAAACTGAACATTCATATAGGGTGGGAAGTACATTACCAAAACGAATCTTTATCCTGGCAGATCATCAACTTGCAATCTAACCGGGCCGGGAGGGAACAAAGATACACAAGTTCTGGGTTTAAGCCCCACCACTGACCGCTTCCAAGGTCTACAGTTATGGGTATTAGACCCACCCAAGTTTTGGGTAGGGTGGGAGTCGGGGAAATGTTTAACTTCTGTCTTAACTACTATTTTATATTGTCAACAAATGTCTCTGGTCGGACCTTTACAGCAACCAGTGGTGCTCATACTGCTCACTCAAGTATACCCCTTTAAATATGTCAATCTATAACATAATTTCATGGAATATCAGGGGTCTTAACTGTAAATGTAAGCGTAGCCTGATGCACAACTACCTCAAAAAGCACAAACCCTCCATTCTCCTTCTCCTTAAAGAAACAGATCTTACTGAACAAAAAATTCTTTCACTTAAAAAACCTTGGGTGGGATGGTCCTATCATGCTACATTCTCCACACATGCTAGGGGTGTATCAATTCTAATCAGGAGAAACAAAAACAGACCATTACGGTCGTTACATTATTCTCCAAGGCTTACTGTGTAATAAACCTATCACTATTGTTAATATATATATGCCCCCACCATACAATGGGGCCCTGTTAGACCTGATCAATACCAAGAAAGCAACCTTGCCACCATCCCCCCTATGTATCATGGGTGATTTTAACCCCACAATGCACCCCCTGGCAGATCATCTTCATTCTCAGGAACCTAGCCCAACTAAACTAGTAGAGCCTTTAACCTAGTAGATACCTGGAGGTGGAAGCACCCAGGGGCAAAAGAATACTCTTGCCATTCAACCACTCACCACACCTTCTCAAGAATAGATCTAGCACTTGTGACTACTGACATTCTCCCCCTCGTTGAGAAAACGCAGTTCCTTCCAGGTATTCTCTCTGACCACTCTCCACTCTGCTCTCCCTTCGCTGGTCCACTCCAATGGAGTCCCCTATGGCTGAATAATGATAAAGTGCAGGAGGCCAACTTTGAAGGATATACAGACTATTGGGTACAAAATGCAGACACTGCCCCCCAGGCAATTCTATGGGACGCGAGTAACACAAGCACGCCGACAAACACAAGACATAATAGAACACGAGGAAAAAGAAGTAGAACAAGCAGAAAATGAACACACTGCAAATCCAACTTCACAGACTTATGCACTATTACAAACAAAACATAACACCCTAGAACACCAAAATACTCTCTTAACAAAGAAAGCACTACTATACCAAGCCCAAAGAATGTTTGAACATGGAGACAAAAATGGGAGATTGTTGGCATACTTTGCGAAGACCCAAAGCCCTACAACAGCCGTATCAGATATAAGAAGGGCAGACGGGACATTAGTTACAGATTCTAAACACATAGTGGAAGGATTCGCAACCTATTACCAGAACTTATATCAATCTACTATACCACACACAAACACTGTGCATCGATTCTTAGACAACATAACAATTCCCAAAATGCACGTCCAAGATAGAATTTCCCTAAATCAACCAATAACCATAGAGGAAGTCAAATCAGCTATAGCATCTCTTCCTGCCAACAAAACACCAGGTATAGATGGTCTTCCATCCAATTGGTATAAGGCCCTAGCAGAGCAACTAGCCCCTCACCTATTAAATACGCTACAAAAATCATTTGATGTTGGGGCCCTTCCCCCCCTCATTTGGAGAAGCCCTTATTGTAGCGATTCCGAAACTGGGAAAGGACCCCAGTCTGTGTAGCTCTTATCGCCCAATTTCCCTCATAAATACGGACGCAAAAATCCTTGCAAAAATACTGGCTACAAGACTACAAAGTTATATAATAGATCTCATCTACCCAGATCAATCAGGCTTCATGCTAGCTTAGATCCACGAACATTAACATTAGGAGACTCTACACCAATTTATCTATCCAACATGAAAAAATGGGAAATAGAGCAGTGGTCTCGCTAGACGCAGCAAAGGCATTAGATTCCATAGAATGGCCCTATCTCTGGGAAACCCTCTGCAGGTTTGATCTGGGCAGCCAATTTATTAAATGGCTTCAGATGCTGTATCACCAGCCAATGGCAAGTAACAGAGTTAACAGTCTAATGTCAGAGCCTTTTTGCTTAGGCAGAGGCACCCGGCAGGGTTGTCCCCTCTCCCCTTTTCTCTTCGCGTTAGCAATAGAACCCCTAGCCATTGCAATCCGAGCTCGGACCAAATAATCGGCCTCAAAACATAGAGGTAGAAGGCGCACACTCCCCAATAGAAAATCAAAAACTAACAAAAGTAAACATAAGCGAGGTGCTAAACCTCCAGGACACTACTCATCTGTAGTTTCCAAAAAATCATGCATGAAAATCAAAAAAGAGGAAAGCACACTCTATAATTAAATAAAAACGAATTTTATTGCATGCTAGTTACCCCACATGGCAACAGCATGTCGCCCTACGCGTTTCGACCTATAGAGGTCTTCATCAGGGGCACAAAAATCAAAAAAAGGCCTTTTTTTTAATTTTTGTGCCCCTGATGAAGACCTCTATAGGTCGAAACGCGTAGGGCGACATGCTGTTGCCATGTGGGGTAACTAGCATGCAATAAAATTCGTTTTTATTTAATTATAGAGTGTGCTTTCCTCTTTTTTGATTTTCTCAAATAATCGGCCTCAACAGAGGTCCTATCACGGAAAAAATATCCCTATACGACGACGATATGCTCATCTACCTAGTGGACACCCAAAATTCTCTAGCCAAACTGCTCGATGTAGTGGAGCAGTTTGGATCAATATCTGGTCTCAAATTAAATTGGGACAAATCCCTATTATTCCCACTAGGGGGCATGTTTACTAACATTGGAGATAAATATCTGGAGAGATTTCTGGAGATGTTGCCCATAGCAACCAATCAGATCTTTGCTTTTGTTTTCTAACTTGGCTGTGGCTGTTTACATCTAATTGCTGATTGGTTGCCATAGGCAACATCTCCAGAAATCTCTCCAGATATTTATCTCCAATGTTAGTAAACATGCCCCTAGATCATCAAGCCCTCCAAAACCTCCCATCCAATGCCCAGCTAAAATGGGTAAATGAGTTTAAATATCTTGGCATGAATGTACAGCTAGACCTTATACAACACATACAAAAAAAAACCTAGACCCTATAATCACAAAACTAGCTAATGACCTACAAGCCTAGACAAACCTCCCACTAACCTTATGGGGGAGAATTAATCTTATTAAGATGATCTATCTCCCCAAATTCCTATATTACCTACATAACACCCCAATCCATATTCCTCAGTCTCTCTTCAAAAGGATCAACAGCCTGGTTCTCCCCTTTATCTGGAACCAAAACGTCCCTAGAATTGCCGCGTTAAAATTGTTGGCAGAAAAAGAAGATGGAGGCTTAGCCATGCCTAATTTTCAGCTATACTACTTAGCAGCTCAACTATACTACCTACACTGGTGGTACCACCCTGACCCATACAACCCCAATATGGCGCTACAAGCCACATTGGTGGGATCACTAGAAGGCCTTAAAAACCTACCCCATCGAAAGCTTGCAGACGTGGGCACTCTCCCACCTACCATTACCACCCCACATAAAGCCTGGACTCAATCCCTGAAAATCCTCCAAAAGTGCCCGGTTAGACTTACCCGAAAACCTCCCACTATGGGGCAATTCCCACCTCACCCATTTCCGTAACCTAGAAGATTTTCTTTATTGGCCGAAACAGGGAATTAAATACCTAGAAGATCTGATAGGTAATGACACCTTCCTTACCTATGAAGCACTCCAGACTAAATGCTCTACACCAAATGTACCACTATTCACATATTTTCAGATCCATCATACATTTAAAGCACAATTTGGTAACCTTTCCCCCATCCTAACTAATTTGGCAGTGGAAGAAACTCTATTAGTGGAACTACCCAATAAACTGGTGTCTAAGTTATATCGTAACTTGCTTACTTCTGTTCCTCCCCCATTTAATCTAGCACTGGCGAAATGGCAAACACATACCCCTGTGCTCACACAAGACGACTGGGATGAGGCCACTGACAATATGTACACTAGCTTAATAGCAATACGAGATAGATTAATTCAATATAAGGTCTTTCATCAACTCTACATAACCCCCCAAAAGCTAAAGAAGATGGGTAAAAGAGAAGATGATGCCTGCCCCAGGTGTGGAGCCTATACGGCCAATTTCTTACATATGATCTGGGAATGCCCAGCTATAGCTGAATTCTGGTTGCAAGTAATGGCAACTCTAGCAAACACACTAGACTATCCACAAGTACTTTCCCCCATGGTATGTCTATTGGCAGTAGTGGACGAATTGGTACCTATGGTATATGCAAGATTACGATTCTGGGTATTGCTCTTTTACGCGAAAAAATTTGTAATAATGCATTGGATGGGGTCTAACACACCCACAAGGGACTCCTGGATTAATCTAATCAACCAGACAATACCTAAAATTAAACTTACCTATGAAGCCAGAGGTAGCACAACCAAATTTAATAAAATATGGAGTCCCTGGCAGGAGTCAGGACCTGGGGCAGAACCAAGGGATACTGAGAGTAGGATATGATGGATTGCATATACAAATCTATGACATTTACCAAAACTTGTAAAGTTATACTCCCTTATACTCCTCAGTGAACAAAACCAGAGACAAATGTAATTTTAAGAACAAATGTTTATTACTTGTATTGTTACAAATTAAAAGAAATAAAGTTTACCTTTAAAAAATTTTTTTATATATATATATATACACCCATATCTATACTAACTATAGAGTTTAGTATCACAATAGCCTTTGATATTATGTCTGTCCAAGAAATCATCCAAGTCCCTCTTATAGTCATTAACTGAATCATCACCCGGCAGTGCATTCCCCAACCTCACTGTCCTCACTGTGAAGAACCCCCTACTCTGTTCCTTTAAATGAAACTTCTTTTCCTCTAGTCTGAAGGGGAGGCCTCTGGTACGTGATTCTCTTTATGGGTAAAAAGGTCCCCTGATATTTGTCTATAATGTCCTCTAATGGACTTGTAAAGTATAATAACCCCAGCCTTGTCAGTCTCCCCTCATAATTTGTCTTCCATCCCTCTAACTAGTTTAGTTGCACTTAGTCTCCAGCTCATTTATATCCCTCTTAAGGACTGGAGTCCAAAACTGCCCCCATACTCCAGATGAGGCCTCACCAGGGACCTATAAAGAGGCATAATTATGTTTTCATTCCTTGAGTTAATGTAATTTTTTATACAAGACAGAACTTTATTTGCTTTAGTAGCCACAGAATGACACTGCCCAGAATTAGACAACTTGTTATCTACAAAGACCCCAAGATCCTTCTCATTTAAGGAAACTCCCAACCCACTGCCATTTAGTGTATAACTTGCATTTATATTATTTTTGCCAAAATGCATAACCTGCATTTATCAACATTAAACCTCATTTTCCAGTTCGCTGCCCAGTTTTCCAGTTTAGACAAATCACTGTGCAAAGTGGCAGCATCCTGCATGGAACCTATAGTTCTGCACAATTTAGTATCATCTGCAAAAATAGAAACAGTACTTTCAATGGCCACCTCCAGGTCATTAATAAACAAGTTGAAAAGCAAGGGACCTAGTACAGAGCCCTGCGGTACTCCACTAACAACACTGGTCCAATTAGACTTAGATGTTCCATTTACCACCACTCTTTGTAGTCTATCTTTTAACCAGTTCTCTATCCAGGTACAAATACTATGTTCCAGGCAAACATTCCTCAATTTAATGTAACCTTTTGTGTGGCACTGTATCAAATGCTTTAGCAAAGTCTAAGTAAATCACATCCACTGCCATCCCAGAATCCAGGTCCCTGCTCACCTTCTCATAAAAAGAAATTAAGTTAGTCTGGCAAGATCTATTATGCATAAAACCATGCTGGCACAAACTCATAGTATTATGATTTGCTATAAAGTCCAGTATCTTATCCTTTATTAACCCTTTGGAAAGCTTTCCTGCCATTGGCGTCAGGCGTCAAATAGTTTTGAGGCTGAGAACGGGATCCTTTTTTGAATAGAGGCACCACATTAGCAATTTGCCAGACTCTCGGCACTATGCCACACCTCAATGAATCGTGAAAAATTAAGTAAAGAGGTTTGGCAATCACAGAGCTAAGCTCGCTAATTACCCTGGGATGAATACCATCTGGCCCTGAACCTTTGTTAATCTTAACATGTTCTAGTCTCTTTTGAATTTCTTCATGTGTGAACCATGCATCATTAGTTGTATTACTAGAATTTGGACTATTAAGAAGGAAGCCTTCAATAACTGGTTCCTCATTTGTGTAGACAGATGAAAAATATGAGTTCAGAATCTGTGCTTTTATTTTGTTTTCATCAACCAGCTGACCCCCCTCTGATAGTAAAGGTCCCATCCCTTCCTGCTTCATTTTTTTTAATGTTGGATTTTTTTTACTGCTTGCTGCAATATTATTTTCCATATCAATTTTAGCTTGCCTTATAACTTTTGCCTCCTTGTACCTTATAAATGTTTCGGCTGTACCAGCTAACTTGAAAGCCTTAAAAGCAGGTCTTTTCTTAGCCACCTCAACACCAACGCTTCTATTGAACCAAAAAGGTTTTGCTTTGCAACGACGTTCCTTGCTTACAAATGGAATATACTGACAAGTATATTTATGAAGCAGCATTTAAAGACTTCTCATTTTTGTTCTGTGTTTAACCCTGTGAAAAGCATTTCCCACTAAATATGTTGCAGAGATGCCCTTATATTGTCAAAGTTTGCAAGTCTGAAATTTAGTGTTTAGTTACTCTACTCTATTACTGTTACTCTATTATTAGTTATTACAAGGTCCAAAAATTAGTTATTCCTAGTAGGTTCTTGAACGAGCTGGAATAAAAAGTTGTCATTCAGCATATTTACAAACCTTCTAGCTTTTTCTGTCTTAGCAACCCCATTACCCCAGTCAATGTCTGGATAATTGAAGTCACCCATAGCAACAACTAATAATTCTTACCCAGGAATTATCATCATCATTGTCATCATCAAAATCCCACCCTACCCCAAATGCAGAATGAAGGGGCTCAGTGAATGTGGCAGTGAAGGTGTGTAAGTGTCTGATTGGCTCACTCAGCTCATAAAAGGACAGACGTCCGGCCTCATAGTCCAGTGAGATCCTGATTCTCCTGCAGGAAGAGACTTGGGGTAACTGTGTGCCTTTCATGTCATGTCTCACTGAATATTTATTGTCCCATCTGTATAAACACCAGGACTTGTTATTAGTCCCAATCCAGGACTGATCCCCTCCCCTCTCTATACTGGGATAGGCCACCCCTACCATCCAGTTCCTTGAATCACTGACCTCCACTTCCCAGTAATGTCGCCCCAAGGGGAAACTCCTAGTGCTTAAAACCTGAGGCCAAACCTGAAATCTCTCTGGGGTTTGTGGGTGACGCTGGTCTGTGAGTGAGTAGGAAGCAGATTTCCTGTCCCCTGATACAGATACATGATTCCCAGCCGTGTTTATATCCAGTAACAGGTCTGTAGCCTCCTGCCCATAGATCCTTCCCTTTACCCCAGTCACAATGGCAGCTAAGCCTGTGAGTAATGTCTCTGAGATCAGATCCACATCCAGATCCCCTACAGCAGGGACCTTTATATCATGTCTCTCTCTGCCCCCCTCATTATCTGCAGCTCCATGTGATTCCCGTTCCTGTAGGACAGTGAGTGGATCTGCCATGTTGCACAGCTCCTCAATGTGACGGATCTTCCTGGACAGCTCGTCCTTCTTTATTTCCAGCTGGTGGATCAGATCAGTGAGTGTGAGTGAGAGCTTCTCTTTCTGGCTGGAGATGTCACTCAGGAGTCGCTTCTCTAGGGCTTCCAGCTGTTCCCTGATGTCTCTAAACAGGGCAGTGACTCTCTCTGTCTCACCGGCTGCTTTTTCTGCCACTTCTCTCCTGCGCTCCTGCAGTCTCTGGGCTCCTCTCTCAGTCTCCTCTCTCTCTGGCCTCAGTTTCTCCAGAACTTTCCTCACTTTCTCTTTCTTCTTCTCAGAGGCCTCACTCAGCAGCTCCACCCTGTGGCCCCTGTGTTCTCCAACCAGACAGCAGGACACACAGATACAGACAGACTCCTCACAGCAGAAATACTCCAGAACCTTGTGATGTACAGAACATTTTCTCTCCATAAAGGAGTCGGTGGGTTGGGTCAGTACATGTTCTGCTGACTGGCTGTGTCCCCTCAGGTGGGTATCACACAGAGAAGCCTCACACAGGAGACAGGATTTAGCAGCAGGTACAGGAGAGAGGACACAGTAGGTGCAGAAGATCCCAGTCTCCCCCGGCTCTGTCTCAGTTGGACGGAATCTCTCTGCTATGTTACCCAGAGTTCTGTTCCTGGGCAGGGCAGGGCGCTCCTGATACTATGTTCTACATTCAGGGCAGGAATAAGCCCCAGATCCCTCCTGGGTGTCCCATGTTGTCCCAATACAGCCCCGGCAGAAGTTATGGCCACACGGCAGGGATACAGGATCAGTATAAATGCTCAGGCAGATGGAGCAGCTCAGCTCGTCTCTCAGATCAGCAGTCGCCATCACTGAAATCAAGAACAAGAAACAAAACTGAAAGTTCCTCTCTGTCTCTCTATAACCAGTGGAACTTGTTTTATGTTGAACACAAGGTGGGGCAAGTTTACTGCTTTAACTTTAGACTCCTGTATAACCTTTAACTGTCAAGTATTTTATAGTGTAGGTGTAAAATAATAGAAATGTGATGCCAGCATTTCTTTGCAAACAATAACAAATTTATTTAATATAAAGCACCACGGGTTGATAATACTCACATCAATGAGGCAACAGCATATAATACCAGGTAAAGTCACAGGTTTAGCATATGCAGCAAAGAATGGTACCACTGAAGGAACAGCAGGGGGAGTAGAAAGTATACACCTTCCAGGTTGTCAATACCTCATGTGGCCCTGATCCCTACTATAGACATGGCACAGGGATAGAATAATAACCTGATTCCCTTGTCAGTACTGCAGTCCCTTTACTACAGGCAGCAGATCCTGTGGAGAGCTACTCTCGTCTATCCTCCTTGGTGGAGCTCAAAGCTGTTCTTGCTAACTAATACTCACTGACACTCTTACTAGAGAGTGCTATAACAGTGTGTATCCTGCACACTAGATAACCTGGTTCCTGGGGTCCCTGTTCCCCAACTTTTATAAAGGGGTTGTCCCTTTAAGGCCTAACACTTTTGGGGCCTTGTTGACTCCAGGCTCAATGGATCAACTGCTGCAGGCCAAAGAGGAAAGACCCCCCCTTCAAATCACTATGTTACAGTGAGGCAGGACATGGTCATCAACCTATGGGACAATGAACTGGTTATGTAAATAAGTACAAATGGTTACATGGGTTTTAATCCAGCAACAAGGAAACGAGGCACTGGTAGGAGCATGAAGCCATAAGGGCCATTAGACCTATGGGTCCCTACATACACTTGGTGGGGGAACATTTTTGTGGCATATAGAAAAATACACAATTTCAGAATTTGCATAAATTAGCGCAACATAAAAGTAACAATAAATCCACTTCTGGTAGTCTCTCCTATGATCTGTTATTAACATGTTATTTATTATTAACATGTATTTATAGAGAGCTAACATATTGCGCAGCTCTGTAAAGTAAATATGTTTATACAACTAAATCACATGAATTACATATGTAGTACATATGGAGTTCCATACAAAACAACCAATACTGGTACAAATGGTGAGGGAAGGCCCTGTTCAAAAGAGCTTACAATCTAAAGGGAATGGAATTAAACACTAGTTGTGGGAGTGGGCAAGATCAGAATTAAGTGGGTGAGAGATGTAGTACTGTATGTGGTAGTTAAGCAGAGTGAGTGTTGGCTTCTCTAAATAAGTGTGTAGAAGAGATCTTTTCAGAGCAGAAAGGTTGGGAGAAAGTCGGACAGAGCATGGGAGAGAATTCCAAAGGTGGGGTGCAGCCCCTGCAAAGTCTTGAATGTGGGAGGGGGAGAAGAAACTACTCCATAGTAGGAGACACTGAAGGAATGATTAGTGAGGTAAGATGAGAACCAGGACAGGGCTGTGTCACGAAGGCCAAGCGAATGGAGGAGAGAGTGACCACAGTGTCAAATGCAGAGGAGAGATCAAGCAGAATAAGTAGTGAGAAGTAGTTGTTGGCATAAGCTGTTAAAAGGTCATTAGTTAGTCAGGTTAGGGCAGTTTTAGTGGAGTTTGTTGTTTAAAGGACCAGTAATGTCAACATTTTTTATTTAAAAAATGCATTCTATATGTTAAAAATAATGGGCATGGCCTAATAATGCCCTATAATAATTTCAAAATACCCTTTCTCCATTACCTGTGTAAAAAGGGGAAAAAGCAACCAGTTTGCCACTGCGTGTG
The DNA here is from genome assembly GCA_038501925.1 of Xenopus petersii. Lineage (NCBI taxonomy): Eukaryota > Metazoa > Chordata > Amphibia > Anura > Pipidae > Xenopus > Xenopus petersii. The sequence continues at coordinate 237,698,972 of CM076672.1, read as the reverse complement.
CGCTCCCGACGCTGTTCCTCCACAAAGTGCCGGAAGTCAGGAACAGGAGAGAGAGAGAGAGGGTCGAGACTACGGGACAGAAATTGTGCGGGAGGGGGAGGAATTCTGAAATGGAAGAGAAAGGCTTGTCAAGAAAGTCTGTGGGGAGTGAGAGAAATGCTGGGGGGGGGAACAGAACAGCTGGGCAAAATAGCTCAGAGAGAGACTGCATGGAGAGAGACTTCTGGGTGGGAAAGAGACTGCTCAGTGGCAGACAGGCTGCTGGGAGAGAGACTGAATTTGTTCTGACTCACCAGTGTTTTATTTTTTATATAGCAATCCCAAGGGCAAGGTGATCTGACATGTTTTGGCAACGAGCAAGTGCGAGACAATCCAAGTGGACGTCACCATCAAAGAGCAGACAATCGAATTGGGACAACTGTGTGGTGTAGGTGTGGCAATTGTGTGGCAAGTTCATCTGACCTTTATCTATAGATTGAGGATTATGGGAATCATTTCGGTGTGTTTTCCTTATGTCAAGAACATCTGTTCTAGGCGAAACTGCTTTGTAAATGGCACAATTGGCCATGGTTTTTTATCCACTTTAGCTCCAACAATAGCCAAAACTGGTCCAAGAAAAAAGTGCAGAACCCCGGTTTGCTCCATAAAGTCCTGCCAGTGTTAGCTCTATATAAAATAATGGCACACAACCTATCCCCTTGGTGTGTGATGACCAGTGCAGAACAACATTTTTGTGCAGATCACTCATCCTCGCTTTCTTCTACAGCAAATTACGACAGACTTCCTATCGGTCATTCATCGCCTGGATTTATGGCTACTTAGGGCCCAAGAAACAGGTGCCTATTCCAGCCTGTGTCATTCAAAAAGTCCGCAGCTCTTACCCAGACCCCAAAGGCCGGTACAGAGGATTTCTACAGGCATTCGACTATAATGCTTTTGATATGGCTTTGGACTGATGTCTTTTGTGATTGTTTATTTTTCATTGATATTTGAATTTGTAGTATTTATTAATCTTTATGATTTTTTTTCCATAAAAAACATACAAACATTAGTTCTTTGTTCTTCTTTTAATCAAACACAGTGGACATAGATACACACTTACAAGTATTTGTAACAGAAGTTTCCTAAAATGCAGTTGGGAACATAGGAGTCTACATTTTATCCGTTTTTTTACAACAGGGGGATACTTACCGTATATACTCGAGTATAAGCCGAGTTTTTCAGCCCCCAAAATATGCTGAAAAACTGCACCTCGGCTTATACTCGGGTCAAGTGCCCAAGAATAGTCGCCGGCGCCCAAGAATAGTCGCCGGTGCCCAAGAATAGTCGCCGGTGTCCAAGAATAGTCTCCAGCGTCCAAGAATATTCGCCGGCGTCCAAAAACAAGACGCCGGCACCTCCAAAGGGAGCAGAAACACTCAATTTTTTGATTAAAACTTACCAGAAGCTGCTGCATTTCTCACCCTAGGCTTATACTCGAGTCAAAAAGCTTTCCCAGTTTTTGGAGGTAAAATTAGGTACCTCGGCTTATACTCGGGACGGCTTATACTCTAGTATATACGGTAGATCGTTACAATACAGAGGTTTCATAAAGTACACTGGAACACATTATAAACATCACTTAGCAACAATTACAATTCATAAGTACTGTTCATTTACTATTAGCGCCAGAGGTTGGGGGGGGGGCTTCAGCTTTTAGTGATCTTCTCTTGCCTATTACTTTATAGCTTTCGTTACTAAAGTGATCAGTGCATACACAATGAGAACTCACTTTTTTGTTATCCAATATCATTTGGGCAAATCCATCAATCACCAAAATCTTGATGTGTATGCAGTTCGATCTGACAAAGCCAACTTTGAATCTTCATTAGTAATATTTTTCAGTGATGCACTTATTGCTATAGCAGACCCCAGACCATGTGTCCCACTCATATATGAAATAATAATTGTAGCAGACCCCAGACCTTTTGGCCCCACTACAGTAATAACAGATCCCAGACTATGTTCCACCCCCTCCAAAGTGTGCAATAATAGTAGTAGCAGCCCCTCCCCCCCAAAAAACATACTAGTAAAACGCAGTTCATTGTGTCTTTAATAACATTTTATTGATATATTTACCACAAAATATGTAAAGAACAATATAATTTATTATTTGTAAGTGATGCCTTTAGTTATAGCAGACCTGCCCCCCACCCTCCAAGTGTATGCTATAATAGTAGTGGCTGACCTCAGACGTGATGAAATACATCAATTCGAATAAATGCCCATCGCACAAGTAGTACCAAAATAACAGACCACAGATCAGAGGGGACCCGAAAGTGAAGTCCAGTTGACTGTCAAGGAAAACATGGAAACAAGGAAGATGCAACAGATTCGATCTACGAAGTAACATGATCCAAGCAAAGCGTTCCAGAAGAAGTGATCCAGACGAAGTGATACAGACGAAGTGATCCAGAAGAAGTGATCCAGAAGAAGTGATCCAGAAGAAATGATCCAGAAGAAGTGATCCAGAAGAAGCAATCCAATCCCTGGGAGTGCAATATAGAAATTTATTCCGAAACGTTTATTGACATATATACCACAACATTTATCAGTAAGTAAGGGACATATAGTTATAGAAGACCCTGGACCATGCCCCCCCAAAAAAAACACTAATAAAATGTGTATTGAACAATATAATACATTATTTGTAAGTGATGCCTTTAGTTATAGCAGACCTCCCTCCCCCCAGTGTATTCAATAATAGTAGTGGTTGACTCAGACCGGATGAAATACATCAATTCGAATGAGTGCCTATCACACAAATGGTACCATAGTAACAGACCTCAGATCAGGAGGGACCCGAAATTGAAGCAGAGTTGAATGTCAAAGGAACTCTGGAAAACCAGGAAGATGCAACCGATTCGATCTGTGAAGATGATCCAAGTAACGCGATCCAAGTGATGACATGAAAAAGAAGAGAAAATTTAAATCCAACTGGCTGGTACCTGAGGAATGGGCATCAGTGGTCAATGCTGCAGTGGTCCCATCTAAAGGCAAAAAGCAAAACATCTGTTCCTCATTTTGTGACATTTTCAAGTGCTAGACTCGGTCAACCAGTGCCAGAGACTGCAGTCTCACCTCCAAACCCAGCAGAAAATTATAGCCTGATGAGCCTCAAATAGGGGAATATGGGTTTCCCCACAGCATATGGGGTGCAGCGTCTGCCTCCAACATATTTGGAGGATCTTCCTCTAGAGCAATGATCCCCAACCAGTGGCTCGTGAGCAACATTTTGCTCTCTGACCCCTTGGATGTTGCTCCCAGTGGGCTTAAAGCAGGTGATTATTTTTGAATTCCTGGTTTGAAGGCAAGCTTTGTTGCATAAAAACTAGGAGTACTGCCAAACAGAGCCTCCTGTAGGCTACCAGTCCGCATAAGGGCTACCGATAGCCAATCAGAGTGCTTATTTGGAACCCCAGGAACCTTTTGCATGCTTATGTTGCTCTCCAACTCTTTTTACATTTCAGTGTGGCTCACGGGTGAAAAAGGTTGGGGACCCCTGCTCTAGAGTATAAAGGGAAACCAAATGAGACCCCTGCAGGTTGGGCAGTCAGTATTCTGGAGGTGTAAAGCTTTGGAAACTACAACCAGCCTCAGCTATTAATGCCTCCAGGAAGGGGAGAATATTGGGATAACCCTTATACAGGACCCTGTATATGTGAGTGCAATGTTCCAGTGGAGAAGGGAAAATATCAATCCCTAGGAAGAGCTCAGAGATGAGGGGAACATTGAAGAGGTTGACAGGGGTGGCAAATTCTCCTATCTCTATCATTCCTGCTGAGGAACTCAAAAGGTTTCTTGAGAGCACCCTTGGTGTTAAATTGGAGGAGCTGCATATGGCTCCATGATATGCATGATATGCCTTTAATGATCAATTCTGCAAGACAACATCAAGGTCATAAAAGAGGCCAAAAATTATGGAACCGCAGAATATCTCTGTGTCATTAAGATCCACAAAAAGTCTGTGAGGGCTAAAGCACTTCTTAATACTCGGTAATGGCTTTGAGTATAAGCACTCTAAATACAAACAGCTACCAGGAGCCTTTCTGAAAGTTTCAGGTACTTCACCAAGGAGTTTCCTTGAAGAGACCCAAACCACTCCAGAGCTTGAAGCGACCTGGCATCTGAAGTGGAAGGGCAGGGTCTTTTTTAATCACCTCATATATACACCATGTGGGGTGGTGACCCTGTTCTCAGAATCCTTCCAGCCAGACAGGCTATCTGTTACATCCCCCAGTCTGGGAGTCAAGAAGAACATATAGTTACATAGTTACATAGTCAAATTGGGTTGAAAAAAGACAAAGTCCATCAAGTTCAACCCCTCCAAAAGAAAACCCAGCATCCATACATACACCCCTCCCTACTTTTAATTAAATTCTATATACCCATATCTGTACTAACTATAGAGTTTAGTATCACAATAGCCTTTAATATTATGTCTGTCCAAGAAATCATCCAAGTCCCTCTTATAGTCATTAACTGAATCATCACCCGGCAGTGCATTCCCCAACCTCACTGTCCTCACTGTGATGAACCCCCTACTCTGTTCCTTTAAATGAAACTTCTTTTCCTCTAGTCTGAAGGGGAGGCCTCTGGTACGTGATTCTCTTTATGGGTAAAAAGGTCCCCTGCTATTTGTCTATAATGTCCTCTAATGTACTTGTAAAGTCTAATCATGTCCCCTCACAAGCGCCTTTTTCCCCCAGAGAAAACAACCCCAACCTTGTCAGTCTCCCCTCATAATTTAACTCTTCCCTCCCTCTAACCAGTTTAGTTGCACTTAGTCTCTGCACTCTCTCCAGCTCATTTATATCCCTCTTAAGGACTGGAGTCCAAAACTGCCCCCATACTCCAGATCAGGCCTCACCAGGGACCTATAAAGAGACACAATTATGTTTCATCCCTTGAGTTAATGCCCTTTTTTATACAAGAACTTTATTTGCTTTAGTAGCCACAGAATGACACTGCCCAGAATTAGACAACTTGTTATCTACAAAGACCCCAAGATCATTCTCATTTAAGGAAACTCCCAACACACTGCCATTTAGTGTATAACTTGCATTTATATTATTTTTGCCAAAGTGCATAACCTGCATTTATCAACATTGAACCTCATTTTCCAGTTTGCTGCCCAGTTTTCCAGTTTAGACAAATCACTGTGCAAAGTGGCAGCATCCTGCATGGAACCAATAGATTAATTGATATAATCTGATTAACGTGTATGCCCCAAATACTGGATATTAATTGAGCGAGCGGCAGACCAGCTGGAACATGAAGGCTAGTGGAGGAGATCAGGGTCAAAAGATGCAGCTACATGAGGTTAGTAGAATGAGGAATGAATGCAGAATAGAGATTGTTAAAAAAATAGCTACGAAACTACAATTGCAGGGCAAAACTTTAAAAATTGAGGAGCAAATGGGAGTATAAAGCACAGAAGGTCAATGGGATAAAAAAAGTTACCAGACAAACACGACACGACTACACGTAGCCGAACACAAGCAAAAGGGTAAGCTAATATAGATACTGGGAGTTTTATTGGAATACAAAGACTGTAAAACTCTATTAGCTCTCATGTGTACAGCAATTAGTTAACTGGAGGAAACCCATGCAGCTAACCTTAGTCCTTTCTGGAGCACAGATTCTTAAGTGTTAACTGATTTCCATGCATTTGATTTATTTCTTCTTGGATTCCTAGTTTCTTCCTCAAAATTAAAAATGTGTGAAAAGTGTTTATTTAAAAATAAATGTTTCATGAAAGGCGGGGAATCCAAATCATCAGAAAATAATGTTAAAAAGATAGGAAAGAGTTAATTTAGGGCTGGGGTGTCCTGGTCAGAAAAAAAGACATAGGCATAATATATTGCCCCAGATAAGCAGGGAGGCAATTAATTATACAAGACTTGCGGGGTTAGTGTTTAAAGAAGAATTGGCTCAGTGTAAATGGGTAAGCAAGCACTAATAAATTCCCCCAAACAACCATATTGCTATAACAAGTATGGAAATAGAGAGGTGCAGCCTGTTTTATGTAAACTGCCTGTCCATATGTTTGTTCTACCCTTTGTCTGCTGTACTTGTATCAGGCTGTAAAGACAACACACCTCTCAATCATAGGCATACTCAACAAAAAATGCTTCAAAGGCTGATGATTGGTGGGCCCTTCATATTAGGTTCTCTGGTGGGCCCTTGGTATCCCAGTCCGACACTGTGTGCGTCATACTCTGCCTGCCCTATGTTCCCTGTGTGTGTCATACTCTGCCTGCCCTATGTTCCCTGTGTGTGTCATACTCTGCCTGCCCTATGTTCCCTGTGTGTTTCATACTCTGCCTGCCCTATGTTCCCTGTGTGTGTCATACTCTGTCTGTCCTATGTTCCCTGTGTGTGCCATACTCTGTCTCCCCTATACTCCCTGTGTGTGCCATACGCTGCCTGCCGTATGTTACCTGTGTGTGTCATACTCTGTCTCCCCTATACTCCCTGTGTGTGCCATACGCTGCCTGCCCTATGCTCCCTGTGTGTGTCATACTCTGCCTGCCGTATGTTACCTGTGTGTGTCATACTCTGCCTGCCCTATGTTCCCTGTGTGTGTCATACTCTGTCTCCCCTATGCTCTCTGTGTGTGTCATACTCTGCCTGCCCTATGCTCCCTGTGTGTGTCATACTCTGTCTCCCCTATGTTCCCTGTGTGTGTCATACTCTGCCTGCCCTATGTTCCCTGTGTGTGTCATACTCTGTCTGCCCTATGCTCCCTGTGTGTGTCATACTCTGCCTGCCGTATGTTACCTGTGTGTGTCATACTCTGCCTGCCCTATGCTCCCTGTGTGTGTCATACTCTGTCTCCCCTATGTTCCCTGTGTGTGTCATACTCTGCCTGCCCTATGTTCCCTGTGTGTGTCATACTCTGCCTGCCCTATGTTCCCTGTGTGTGTCATACTCTGCCTGCCCTATGTTCCCTGTGTGTGTCATACTCTGCCTTCCCTATGTTCCCTGTGTGTGCCATACTCTGTCTGCCCTATGCTCCCTGTGTGTGTCATACTCTGCCTGCCGTATGTTACCTGTGTGTGTCATACTCTGTCTCCCCTATGTTCCCTGTGTGTGTCATACTCTGCCTGCACTATGCTCCCTGTGTGTGTCATACTCTGCCTGCTCTATGCTCCCTGTGTGTGTCATACTCTGCCTCCCCTATGTTCCCTGTGTGTGTCATACTCTGCCTGTCCTATGCTCCCTGTGTGTGTCATACTCTGCCTGTCCTATGTTCCCTGTGTGTGTCATACTCTGCCTGCCCTATGTTCCGTGTGTGTGTCATACTCTGTCTGCCCTATGTTCCCTGTGTGTGTCATACTCTGCCTGCCCTATGTTCCCTGTGTGTGTCATACTCTGTCTGCCCTATGTTCCGTGTGTGTGTCATACTCTGTCTGCCCTATGTTCCCTGTGTGTGTCATACTCTGCCTGCCCTATGTTCCCTGTGTGTGTCATACTCTGCCTGCCCTATGTTCCCTGTGTGTGTCATACTCTGCCTGCCCTATGTTCCCTGTGTGTGCCATACTCTGTCTCCCCTATACTCCCTGTGTGTGCCATACGTTGCCTGCCCTATGTTCCCTGTGTGTGTCATACTCTGCCTGCCCTATGTTCCCTGTGTGTGTCATACTCTGTCTGCCCTATGCTCCCTGTGTGTGTCATACTCTGCCTGCCGTATGTTCCCTGTGTGTGTCATACTCTGTCTGCCCTATGTTCCCTGTGTGTGTCATACTCTGCCTGTCCTATGTTCCCTGTGTGTGTCATACTCTGTCGTATGTTACCTGTGTGTGTCATACTCTGTCTGCCCTATGTTCCCTGTGTGTGTCATACTCTGCCTGCACTATGCTCCCTGTGTGTGTCATACTCTGTCTGCCCTATGTTCCCTGTGTGTGTCATACTCTGCCTGTCCTATGTTCCCTGTGTGTGTCATACTCTGTCGTATGTTACCTGTGTGTGTCATACTCTGCCTCCCCTATGTTCCCTGTGTGTGTCATACTCTGCCTGCACTATGCTCCCTGTGTGTGTCATACTCTGTCTGCCCTATGTTCCCTGTGTGTGTCATACTCTGCCTGTCCTATGTTCCCTGTGTGTGTCATACTCTGTCTGTCGTATGTTACCTGTGTGTGTCATACTCTGTCTGCCCTATGTTCCGTGTGTGTGTCATACTCTGTCTGCCCTATGTTCCCTGTGTGTGTCATACTCTGCCTGCCCTATGTTCCCTGTGTGTGTCATACTCTGTCTGCCCTATGTTCCGTGTGTGTGTCATACTCTGTCTGCCCTATGTTCCCTGTGTGTGTCATACTCTGCCTGCCCTATGTTCCCTGTGTGTGTCATACTCTGCCTGCCCTATGTTCCCTGTGTGTGTCATACTCTGCCTGCCCTATGTTCCCTGTGTGTGCCATACTCTGTCTCCCCTATACTCCCTGTGTGTGCCATACGTTGCCTGCCCTATGTTCCCTGTGTGTGTCATACTCTGCCTGCCCTATGTTCCCTGTGTGTGTCATACTCTGTCTGCCCTATGTTCCGTGTGTGTGTCATACTCTGTCTGCCCTATGTTCCCTGTGTGTGTCATACTCTGCCTGCCCTATGTTCCCTGTGTGTGCCATACGCTGCCTGTCCTATGTTCCCTGTGTGTGTCATACTCTGTCGTATGTTACCTGTGTGTGTCATACTCTGTCTGCCCTATGTTCCCTGTGTGTGTCATACTCTGCCTGTCCTATGTTCCCTGTGTGTGTCATACTCTGTCTGTCGTATGTTACCTGTGTGTGTCATACTCTGTCTGCCCTATGTTCCCTGTGTGTGTCATACTCTGCCTGCTCTATGCTCCCTGTGTGTGTCATACTCTGCCTGCTCTATGCTCCCTGTGTGTGTCATACTCTGCCTGCTCTATGCTCCCTGTGTGTGTCATACTCTGCCTGCTCTATGCTCCCTGTGTGTGTCATACTCTGCCTCCCCTATGTTCCCTGTGTGTGTCATACTCTGCCTGTCCTATGCTCCCTGTGTGTGTCATACTCTGCCTGTCCTATGCTCCCTGTGTGTGTCATACTCTGCCTGTCCTATGTTCCCTGTGTGTGTCATACTCTGCCTGCCCTATGTTCCGTGTGTGTGTCATACTCTGTCTGCCCTATGTTCCCTGTGTGTGTCATACTCTGCCTGCCCTATGTTCCCTGTGTGTGTCATACTCTGTCTGCCCTATGTTCCGTGTGTGTGTCATACTCTGTCTGCCCTATGTTCCCTGTGTGTGTCATACTCTGCCTGCCCTATGTTCCCTGTGTGTGTCATACTCTGCCTGCCCTATGTTCCCTGTGTGTGTCATACTCTGCCTGCCCTATGTTCCCTGTGTGTGCCATACTCTGTCTCCCCTATACTCCCTGTGTGTGCCATACGTTGCCTGCCCTATGTTCCCTGTGTGTGTCATACTCTGCCTGCCCTATGTTCCCTGTGTGTGTCATACTCTGTCTGCCCTATGCTCCCTGTGTGTGTCATACTCTGCCTGCCGTATGTTCCCTGTGTGTGTCATACTCTGTCTGCCCTATGTTCCCTGTGTGTGTCATACTCTGCCTGTCCTATGTTCCCTGTGTGTGTCATACTCTGTCGTATGTTACCTGTGTGCGTCATACTCTGTCTGCCCTATGTTCCCTGTGTGTGTCATACTCTGCCTGCACTATGCTCCCTGTGTGTGTCATACTCTGTCTGCCCTATGTTCCCTGTGTGTGTCACACTCTGCCTGTCCTATGTTCCCTGTGTGTGTCATACTCTGTCGTATGTTACCTGTGTGTGTCATACTCTGCCTCCCCTATGTTCCCTGTGTGTGTCATACTCTGTCTGCCCTATGTTCCGTGTGTGTGTCATACTCTGTCTGCCCTATGTTCCCTGTGTGTGTCATACTCTGCCTGCCCTATGTTCCCTGTGTGTGTCATACTCTGCCTGCCCTATGTTCCCTGTGTGTGTCATACTCTGCCTGCCCTATGTTCCCTGTGTGTGCCATACTCTGTCTCCCCTATACTCCCTGTGTGTGCCATACGTTGCCTGCCCTATGTTCCCTGTGTGTGTCATACTCTGCCTGCCCTATGTTCCCTGTGTGTGTCATACTCTGTCTGCCCTATGCTCCCTGTGTGTGTCATACTCTGCCTGCCGTATGTTCCCTGTGTGTGTCATACTCTGTCTGCCCTATGTTCCCTGTGTGTGTCATACTCTGCCTGTCCTATGTTCCCTGTGTGTGTCATACTCTGTCGTATGTTACCTGTGTGTGTCATACTCTGCCTCCCCTATGTTCCCTGTGTGTGTCATACTCTGCCTGCCGTATGTTCCCTGTGTGTGTCATACTCTGCCTGTCCTATGTTCCCTGTGTGTGTCATACTCTGTCTGCCCTATGTTCCCTGTGTGTGTCATACTCTGCCTGTCCTATGTTCCCTGTGTGTGTCATACTCTGTCTGCCCTATGTTCCCTGTGTGTGTCATACTCTGCTTGTGGAACATAAGGCTGCTGTTTTCTCTGGCTGTTTGTTCCCATTTGAAAATTATTGTTAGGGGCCCCAAAGGTGTTTAATCGTGTGCAGGGAGGGCTGTGTTATCTACAGGGGAGGATGAGACATATGGATTTAAGGGTCTTAATGATAAGTGATATCCCTGCAGTGAGCACCAACTATTTGTTTGGTGTGCTACCATCATTAATGTGGGCATGGTCTTGTGGTAACATGGGTGTGGTTTTAAGTGGGTGTGGTTTAAAAACAGGGAGTGGCCAACACTGGCTTCCATTATCAGCCCTCCACCATGTAGGCCAGAACAATTCCAGCCCTCAGTAGCACAGAAGTTGGACAGCACTGACTTAAATGAAGGGAATGTCAATGAGAGCAGATTCTGTGCGGGATCCGGGATATTCACTTATTTGGTGCATTTTCTGTGTCTTCCATGATTGAAATCCTCAGTCTCTTCCTCCTTCTCTACATTTCACAGCACAAAACCCTCTCATTTCTATGAGTTGGTACCAAGTACCTGATATTCACAGACCCCCTGTCATCTATAGTACCCCCCAGTACAGCTGCATCAGTGGTGTAAATATAGAGGAAACAGGGGTCACGGTGGGGACCTGGTGGGGCAGGGGGTTTCCAACAGGGGTGGGTTGCGGGCGGTAGCGACTGTGTGTGACGGACCCTCCAAGTTTTTCTGGTGGGGGCCTGGAAAGCACTTAATACATTCCCAGCCTGTCAATTCTTACCCAACCAATACATTCAGAACTCTGTATATGATCCGTTCCCTCAGAATATCAACTGTACCCCCTGATCATTACACTTTCCCTTATTTGTACAATACATTGACACATTACTGACCAGACTCTTATTACCCGGCACCAGTAATACATGGATTGGCCCCTCCACTTTAGTTTAAGTTTGGCTCAGCCAATGCCTCTCCAGACAAGAAGGGGAACTGGGAGCACCCACTCATATTTATTCATTGCTTTCTCTTAAGCAAAGAGGTTTGTCTGGATCCTGCCCCCACTATGTGAAGAAGAAGCCAAAGACCATGTCTCAGGTTTATTAGGAGAGCAGAACATACTTATAGATATGACTCACTGTAGGGGCCCTTAGATGGAAGGGAGGAGTCTGGCAGATTATTTTAATTGGACCCCACCCAGTTGCAAGGACCTCCCACCCTCTCTGGTTGCCTTTTTATCTTTCATTACTTTTCCCACCTTGTTCCCATCCTCCCCTAAAGCCCCTAAAAGGAGGTGAAATGTTATTTGTGTTCATGTTTGTCATAGCAGCAATATACAAGATTATTCAGTGAAGTAATGAGAACTGAATTAAAGAAAAGGTACGAGGCAACAACCGCATTCTCTTTCAGGTTGTTATGTGGAAGACCATAGAGTGGAACCATGAGGGGAAATGAAATTCCCAGAGCCTACTCCAGTCACGACCATGGTTTCTCCCAGAGCCAAGACTGGACAGTGAAAACTCCTGTGGCTTGGAGGGAATGGTGAAGGAGCTGCGGGAATCTCAAGCAGCGATATGAAATACATATCTCTCAACTGTCCCATGAGGGACAGTCCCAATTTTGACAGCTCAGCCTCCAGTCCCGGATTGTTACTGAAATGTCCCAACTTTCTCTTTGATCTCCTGCACTGAACAGCCAGAAAAAGAAAAAAAGTTTCTAACAATTTGCAGAGAGCCCGGAATACATGGCAGCTGCACTAGATACATTTGTAACAATTTAAGATAAGCTAAGAAATGTATCTGATGTGCCTGACACCTCACCAGTGACTATTCCGACCAATGCTATTGTGGCTATTGTGTTTGCTGTTATGGCCGATGATGTGTTGGATGTCATTGCGGGGAGATATTTTCACAGGAATCAAGTCTGAACAACTGGCCCAGGCCTGGAATTCAGATTCACAGTGGCAGGACCTGAGTATTGTGCTGTTGTGACATTTGGTGCTATTTGCCTGTGGTGATGGGGACTATTGTTTTACCTCTGTCACTGATCTCTAGTGATGGGCAAATAAATTAGGCAGCCGCGAATTCGCAGTGAATTACTGCCTTTCAGCGAATTCAAAAATTTTTGGACGCACGTCGGAAAAGTCACTCATGTCAAAACCAATGGAACAAAACGAAAGGAGGAATCGGCACACAGGAACATAAGCAAAATGGGGTAAACCCCTTACGTGTTTATTACGTCAAATGATACACAACGTTTCAGGGGCACGCCCCTATGTCCTGCGCAAACCATTCTTAATTAAACACGTAAGGGGTTTACCCCATTTTGCTTATGTTCCTGTGTGCCGATTCCTCCTTTCATTCTGTTCGATTGGATTTCGGGGAATGCCGTCTCCCTAGAGGACAATGCACCAGGCGATTGAATAAGGAAGGCTAGTGTGTGTGCTCACACTGTTTCTACTCATGTCAAAACCAGCATTCATTTGCAACATATTTTCTTCATCTGCATAATATTTGTTGTCATTTTGATTTCATTTGTTTAATATGAAAATCAAATAAAATATTTTAAACACTGAAAACCAGCATTCATTTACATGATTTGGACACCCATTGACTTTACCGCCGGCATCAAAATTGGCACATGCATCAAAAATCTAATTTGGCAGGAAATTCGCAAAACTTTCGGCGAAATGGGACATATTCGCCCATCACTACTGATCACTCCATCGAGACGCAACTCCCCCATTAAATGATAGTACAGAAACATCCCCCAGCTTAAAGGAATAGTTCAGTGTGAAAATAAAAACTGTGTAAATAGATAAGCTGTGCAAAATAAAAAATGTTTCTAATATAGTTAGTTAGCCAAAAATGTAATATATAAAGGCTGGAGTGAACAGATGTCTAATAAAACAGCCAGAATCCAACTTCCTGCTTTTCAGCTCTATAACTCTGAGTTAGTCAGCGACTTGAAGGGGGGCCACATGGTACATTTCTGTTCAGTGAGTTTGTAATTGATTCTCAGCATTCAGCTCAGATTCAAAAGCAACAGATATGACCCATGTGGCCCCCCCTCAAGTCTCTGATTGGTTACTGTCTGGTAGCCAGGGCAACCAGTCAGTGTAAACAAAGAGAGCTGAAAAGCAGGAAGTAGTGTTCTGATTGACTTGTTATACATGAAATCACTCCAGCCTTTATACATTACATTTTTGCCTAACTGACTATATTAGAAACATTTTTTATATTGCACAGCCTATCTATTTACCCAGTTTTTATTTTTATACAGAACAATTCCTTTAATACCAGGCAGTCAGGGACCTTTTGTGCAATGTGAGTATTATCTAAGAGAGTCAAAAGCCATGGGCAGCCCCCTGAAAGGCTGCTCTGATGTTCTTCTGCTTTGAGAAAGGTTTTTAATTAATCATTTCCTAAGCAGAAGAACATCAGCCTCTTTCTTTCTCCTGACAACTTCCTTGACTACTTGCTGGTCAGACTGGTGGGAAACTGACCAGCAGGTGGCGCTGTTGTAACACAATTCATTCATATTAACAGTACATGTATCCCTTAATATCTTGGAATTAAAAACATAATAAATAATAAATGTACATTGCAAAAGTGCTTAGAATAGCCCCCTCATCAATTTTACATTCACTTATTTTAAAGGTTACTTTGCTTTCTGGCTGACAAATGCCCCCAGCACTTTCCAAAGAAAGAGAGATATGAACTACAACAAGGTCTACCGAGACAATGTAGTTATCTTCTCCCGTACATTTGAAGAACATGTCCCACACTTGGACACTGTGCTAAGTCAACTGGAAGCATTTGGGTTAAAGTTAAAGCCCACAAAATGCTGGTTGGCCCAGAATCAATTGGCCTACCTGGGACTTGTCATTAAATAGGGTGGTTCTTGACCCCAGTAAGGTGCAGGCCGGCAGCATTGGCCCCTCCTACTAATGTGGGGTAACTGTGATCCTTTTAGGGCCTTGCCATATACTATGTGTGTCACATTAAGAAATTCACCAGCCGGTTACATTGACTAACCTACTAGAGGGCCAACCCATTCCGATTAGAAGAAAAGAGGTTCCGCCTAAATATTGGGAAGGGGTTTGTTACAGTGAGAGCTGTGAAGATGTGGAATTCTCTCCCTGAATCAGGGGTACAGGCTGATACATTAGATAGGTATAAGGAAGGGTCGGATGCTTTATTCACCAGTAGCTCCTCCCAGCAGACAGGAGGGAGCCAATGAGATTAGAGGAGGGAAAGGGGTGTTACAGGGAGAGCTGGGAAGTGAATCAGTGGTACAGGCTGATACATTAGATAGGTACAAGAAAGGGTCGGATGCTTTATTCACCAGTAGCTCCTCCCAGCAGACAGGAGGGAGCCAATGAGATTAGAGGAGGGAAAGGGGTGTTACAGGGAGAGCTGGGAAGTGAATCAGTGGTACAGGCTGATACATTAGATAGGTACAAGGAAGGGTCGGATGCTTTATTCACCAGTAGCTCCTCCCAGCAGACAGGAGGGAGCCAATGAGATTAGAGGAGGGAAAGGGGTGTTACAGGGAGAGCTGGGAAGTGAATCAGTGGTACAGGCTGATACATTAGATAGGTATAAGGAAGGGTTGGATGCTTTATTCACCAGTAGCTCCTCCCAGCAGACAGGAGGGAGCCAATGAGATTAGAGGAGGGAAAGGGGTGTTACAGGGAGAGCTGGGAAGTGAATCAGTGGTACAGGCTGATACATTAGATAGGTAAAAGGAAGGGTCGGATGCTTTATTCACCAGTAGCTCCTCCCAGCAGACAGGAGGGAGCCAATGAGATTAGAGGAGGGAAAGGGGTGTTACAGGGAGAGCTGGGAAGTGAATCAGTGGTACAGGCTGATACATTAGATAGGTAAAAGGAAGGGTCGGATGCTTTATTCACCAGTAGCTCCTCCCAGCAGACAGGAGGGAGCCAATGAGATTAGAGGAGGGAAAGGGGTGTTACAGGGAGAGCTGGGAAGTGAATCAGTGGTACAGGCTGATACATTAGATAGGTACAAGGAAGGGTCGGATGCTTTATTCACCAGTAGCTCCTCCCAGCAGACAGGAGGGAGCCAATGAGATTAGAGGAGGGAAAGGGGTGTTACAGGGAGAGCTGGGAAGTGAATCAGTGGTACAGGCTGATACATTAGATAGGTACAAGGAAGGGTCGGATGCTTTATTCACCAGTAGCTCCTCCCAGCAGACAGGAGGGAGCCAATGAGATTAGAGGAGGGAAAGGGGTGTTACAGGGAGAGCTGGGAAGTGAATCAGGGGTACAGGCTGATACATTAGATAGGTATAAGGAAGGGTCGGATGCTTTATTCACCAGTAGCTCCTCCCAGCAGACAGGAGGGTGCCAATGAGATTAGAGGAGGGAAAGGGGTGTTACAGGGAGAGCTGGGAAGTGAATCAGTGGTACAGGCTGATACATTAGATAGGTACAAGGAAGGGTCGGATGCTTTATTCACCAGTAGCTCCTCCCAGCAGACAGGAGGGAGCCAATGAGATTAGAGGAGGGAAAGGGGTGTTACAGGGAGAGCTGGGAAGTGAATCAGGGGTACAGGCTGATACATTAGATAGGTATAAGAAGGGGTTGGATGGTGTTTAGCAAGTGAGGGAATACAGGGATATGGGAAATAGCTCATAGTACAAGTTGATCCAGGGACTGGTCCCATTGCCATTTTGGAGTCAGGAAGGAATTTTTCCCCCTCTGAGGCAAATTGGAGAGACTTCAGATGGGTTTTTTGCCTTCCTC
This sequence comes from Xenopus petersii, assembly GCA_038501925.1. NCBI lineage: Eukaryota > Metazoa > Chordata > Amphibia > Anura > Pipidae > Xenopus > Xenopus petersii. Next base: position 237,682,712 of record CM076672.1, on the reverse strand, counting down.
TGGATCAACTGGCAGATCGGTAGTTAATAAAAAGTAGTGTCTTTTTTCAACCTTACTTACTATGTATGAAGTGAAAGGGAAGAGAAACCAGGTGACCCATTGGAGTTGGGGTTCAGAACAGCAGAAAGCGGTTGAGCATTTGGGGACCTGTCTATCCTCTGCGCCAGTGTTTACATATGATTTGACCTGCCATTCAGGGCCTGTGACTCAATGAATGGAAACCTGACAATTATAGTTGTTCAAGCTGGAAGTACTGGATGAGATGTAGTGCGTTTATTTTCTTCTGATATTACTCAGTGTCAGGGAAATGCTTGTTCCAAAACCTCCACCATACGGCTAAAGTGCCTACTTACAAACCACTAGTTCTATTTATTGCATGTAGTTTTCTGTCAAGACAAGCTCAATCGTATAATACTGTTTTTTTCTATATATAAAACTATTTGCTCTCACATTTATCCTGAGATCAGTCACTTATATGTAAAAGTCTTAGCAGGTTTATCTGTAAAAATAAGTCAAATCAACTGGACTTGCTGTGTTTTTCTTGAAGACGTTTCACTTGATATCTTAATCCATTAGTGCTGAAACGTCTTCAACAAAAACACAAGTCCAGTTGATTTCACCTCCGCCTGACACACTTCACTGAACAAATCAGCTGCCTCTGAGGCATATAATAATAATAATAATAATAATAATAATAATAATAATAATAATACACACCAGCTGGATCCTTCTCTGGAATCCAAAGCAAACCTTCAAAGACTTTTACATATAAGTGACTGACCTCAGGATAACAAATGTGAGTGCAATGTGTTTGATATCTGAAGAAATTAAACAAACTACACCTTATTCATTTCTCATTTCTGTTGCCATTGGCGCTCATCTACTTTTAAACTGTGGGACTTCATATACAGCTGAGAGACTGTGAGAGAATCGGCAAGGGAAAATAAACCTGAAGGACTGACTTTTCTATTTTATTGTGTTTATTGGATGTAGAAGAGCTTACTCTCCAAGAGGGGGATCTTAAAAACAGAATAGAGGAGACACAGAACCACTCAGAGGAGCATACAGATGCACACTATCTGCTGAGATCAACCTGCAACCAACTGCAGAATATAAACTGTAGAGTTAATCTTACATGGTTATTGGGGTTAATGGTGCTTTTTTTAGCCAACTGTTGTGACCTCTCAGAAAAGGATGTTTTGGTTAATATGTAATAGTGAGTGTAACAGTGTGGGTAGGAGTTGATTGAGAATGGGAGTGGATGTTGGGAGAAGGATCTGGTGAGAATGGGAGTGGATGTTGGTAAAAGGATCTGGTGAGAATGGGAGTGAATGGTGGGAGAGGGATCTGGTGAGAATGGGAGTGGATGTTGGTAAAAGGATCTGGTGAGAATGGGAGTGAATGGTGGGAGAGGGATCTGGTGAGAATGGGAGTGGATGTTGGGAAAAGGATCTGGTGAGAATGGGAGTGAATGGTGGGAGAGGGATCTGGTGAGAATGGGAGTGGATGTTGGTAAAAGGATCTGGTGAGAATGGGAGTGAATGGTGGGAGAGGGATCTGGTGAGAATGGGAGTGGATGTTGGGAAAAGGATCTGGTGAGAATGGGAGTGAATGGTGGGAGAGGGATCTGGTGAGAATGGGAGTGGATGTTGGGAAAAGGATCTGGTGAGAATGGGAGTGGATGTTGGTAAAAGGATCTGGTGAGAATGGGAGTGAATGGTGGGAGAGGGATCTGGTGAGAATGGGAGTGGATGTTGGGAAAAGGATCTGGTGAGAATGGGAGTGGATGTTGGAAAAAAGGATCTGGTGGGAATGGGAGTGAATGGTGGGAGAGGGATCTGGTGAGAATGGGAGTGGATGTTGGGAGAAGGATCTGGTGAGAATGGGAGTGGATGTTGGAAAAAGGATCTGGTGAGAATGGGAGTGGATGTTGGGAGAAGGATCTGGTGAGAATGGGAGTAATTGGTGGGAGAGGGATCTGGTGAGAATGGGAGTGGATGTTGGAAAAAGGATCTGGTGAGAATGGGAGTGAATGGTGGGAGAGGGATCTGGTGAGAATGGGAGTGGATGTTGGGAAAAGGATCTGGTGAGAATGGGAGTGGATGTTGGTAAAAGGATCTGGTAAAAATGGGAGTGAATGGTGGGAGAGGGATCTGGTGAGAATGGGAGTGGATGTTGGGAAAAGGATCTGGTGAGAATGGGAGTGGATGTTGGAAAAAAGGATCTGGTGAGAATGGGAGTGAATGGTGGGAGAGGGATCTGGTGAGAATGGGAGTGGATGTTGGGAAAAGGATCTGGTGAGAATGGGAGTGGATGTTGGAAAAAAGGATCTGGTGAGAATGGGAGTGAATGGTGGGAGAGGGATCTGGTGAGAATGGGAGTGGATGTTGGGAGAAGGATCTGGTGAGAATGGGAGTGGATGTTGGAAAAAGGATCTGGTGAGAATGGGAGTGGATGTTGGGAGAAGGATCTGGTGAGAATGGGAGTAATTGGTGGGAGAGGGATCTGGTGAGAATGGGAGTGGATGTTGGAAAAAGGATCTGGTGAGAATGGGAGTGAATGGTGGGAGAGGGATCTGGTGAGAATGGGAGTGGATGTTGGGAAAAGGATCTGGTGAGAATGGGAGTGGATGTTGGAAAAAAGGATCTGGTGAGAATGGGAGTGAATGATGGGAGAGGGATCTGGTGAGAATGGGAGTGGATGTTGGGAGAAGGATCTGGTGAGAATGGGAGTGGATGTTGGTAAAAGGATCTGGTGAGAATGGGAGTGAATGGTGGGAGAGGGATCTGGTGAGAATGGGAGTGGATGTTGGGAAAAGGATCTGGTGAGAATGGGAGTGAATGGTGGGAGAGGGATCTGGTGAGAATGGGAGTGGATGTTGGTAAAAGGATCTGGTGAGAATGGGAGTGAATGGTGGGAGAGGGATCTGGTGAGAATGGGAGTGGATGTTGGGAAAAGGATCTGGTGAGAATGGGAGTGAATGGTGGGAGAGGGATCTGGTGAGAATGGGAGTGGATGTTGGGAAAAGGATCTGGTGAGAATGGGAGTGGATGTTGGTAAAAGGATCTGGTGAGAATGGGAGTGAATGGTGGGAGAGGGATCTGGTGAGAATGGGAGTGGATGTTGGGAAAAGGATCTGGTGAGAATGGGAGTGGATGTTGGAAAAAAGGATCTGGTGAGAATGGGAGTGAATGGTGGGAGAGGGATCTGGTGAGAATGGGAGTGGATGTTGGGAAAAGGATCTGGTGAGAATGGGAGTGGATGTTGGAAAAAAGGATCTGGTGAGAATGGGAGTGAATGGTGGGAGAGGGATCTGGTGAGAATGGGAGTGGATGTTGGGAGAAGGATCTGGTGAGAATGGGAGTGGATGTTGGAAAAAGGATCTGGTGAGAATGGGAGTGGATGTTGGGAGAAGGATCTGGTGAGAATGGGAGTAATTGGTGGGAGAGGGATCTGGTGAGAATGGGAGTGGATGTTGGAAAAAGGATCTGGTGAGAATGGGAGTGAATGGTGGGAGAGGGATCTGGTGAGAATGGGAGTGGATGTTGGGAAAAGGATCTGGTGAGAATGGGAGTGGATGTTGGTAAAAGGATCTGGTGAGAATGGGAGTGAATGGTGGGAGAGGGATCTGGTGAGAATGGGAGTGGATGTTGGGAAAAGGATCTGGTGAGAATGGGAGTGGATGTTGGAAAAAAGGATCTGGTGAGAATGGGAGTGAATGGTGGGAGAGGGATCTGGTGAGAATGGGAGTGGATGTTGGGAAAAGGATCTGGTGAGAATGGGAGTGGATGTTGGAAAAAAGGATCTGGTGAGAATGGGAGTGAATGGTGGGAGAGGGATCTGGTGAGAATGGGAGTGGATGTTGGGAGAAGGATCTGGTGAGAATGGGAGTGGATGTTGGAAAAAGGATCTGGTGAGAATGGGAGTGGATGTTGGGAGAAGGATCTGGTGAGAATGGGAGTAATTGGTGGGAGAGGGATCTGGTGAGAATGGGAGTGGATGTTGGAAAAAGGATCTGGTGAGAATGGGAGTGAATGGTGGGAGAGGGATCTGGTGAGAATGGGAGTGGATGTTGGGAAAAGGATCTGGTGAGAATGGGAGTGGATGTTGGAAAAAAGGATCTGGTGAGAATGGGAGTGAATGGTGGGAGAGGGATCTGGTGAGAATGGGAGTGGATGTTGGGAGAAGGATCTGGTGAGAATGGGAGTGGATGTTGGAAAAAGGATCTGGTGAGAATGGGAGTGGATGTTGGGAGAAGGATCTGGTGAGAATGGGAGTAATTGGTGGGAGAGGGATCTGGTGAGAATGGGAGTGGATGTTGGAAAAAGGATCTGGTGAGAATGGGAGTGAATGGTGGGAGAGGGATCTGGTGAGAATGGGAGTGGATGTTGGGAGAAGGATCTGGTGAGAATGGGAGTGGATTTTGGGAGAGGGATCTGGTGAGAATGGGAGTGGATGTTGGAAAAAGGATCTGGTGAGAATGGGAGTGGATTTTGGATGAATGATCTGGTGAGAATGGGAGTGGATGTTGGGAAAAGGATCTGGTGAGAATGGGAGTGGATTTTGGATGAATGATCTGGTGAGAATGGGAGTGGATGTTGGGAAAAGGATCTGGTGAGAATGGGAGTGGATGTTGGAAGAAAGATCTGGTGTTGGGAGAAGGTGTAAATAAAACAATGTGGGAAGTTTAGGAGAAATGCAAAATGTTTTGTTTCTAAATAGGGAAAGGTATAGGTTATAGAGTTGGTGTTAACCAGATCTGGTTTTGCAGCGGTCATTGTGCCATGTCTCAAGAGAGACTGCTGAAGATATTGTGAACCGTGATGATGTGTTAGAGATAAGATGTGAGATGGTATTTTGATGAAATATTAAAGAAAGTGAGATGAGCTGGTGCTGCATGGGGTGCCTGTGGCTTTTATGTGTTGTTGGCTGACAAACAAAGATGTGTCTGATTTTCAAAGGGAAGAACATAAGGAGCTTAAATGTTACTTGTGTTAATGGTTAAGTCATAGCCAGTCTGGCCACTAGGTGGCAACAATACACAAGGTTGTTGTTCAGTGAAGTAATAAAGTCAGTTTTATTTTTCAGTTCCCTGACGATCATGTGACCGAGGGTGAGCACCGGTGCCGGATTCCCTCCCAGCCTAATAACCTGCTGGTTTTGTCCTGAGCCGAAAGTGGAGACTCCTGCCATTATTTCATGCACTTTACCCTGTAGGCTGTAAAGGGAAAGGGCTTCTTCCACCCAATCCAGTCACTGACTGAAATAACCTGCTGCCCTAGATGCAAAGGAATGAGGTGTATGGAGCCAAATGCCAAGTCCCTTGGTTGTTCTAAGATGGAGCAATGACTGTAATTAAATATTGAGTTACTGAAATGTCCCAACAAACCTTTGTGTCTCTATTACAGGGTCACCACCATAGAAGAGGCAAAGTGGTCAATATCACACGGGTAACGTATCTTTCTAGTTCCGCTCTCCCTCTCTTTCCCTTGTGTGGGACCTATGGGAGCAGAACTCTTTTTCTTATTGACCCTCAGGATAAAGAATCCGTCTGGAAAGAACTCCATTTCCTCCAGAAGTTCCATAAGAACATAGTCGTAAGTATAGTAGTAAATATAGTAGTAAGTGTTCAGGCACCATAGAAATCTCCACTTGGGGGATCAGAACCTGCTGCTGGAACTACAGTACTGAGGAGCTGAGGATTCTAAACTGACCTCTTCTCTGTATATTATATATTTATCCTTTCTGGGTGCCGCCTGCTTCCTTGTTTCCCAGTGACACTTTGGGCAAATAAAGCCTAAACCTTTTCTTTCTATTGCAGATAGTCGTGCAGTTCTGTGGGGGAGACTCCTTGCAGAGCCTCATTGAGAACACGAGGGCCAATCCCTACCTGAGAGCTGGATTGGTTACATCTGTAAGGAGACCCTGAAGGTAAGTCCGGCTTAATCCAACTCTGAGCTCCACTAGGATCTGACTTTTCTGTTATTGGCTGAACCTCTTCCTTTGGTTGGTTCTATTCTTATGAACATTCCATTCCATCTCCTCAGGTTCTCAATCATCTACATAAGAACCGGGTCATACACTGGGGTATTAGAGTAGGAACATCATGTTGACGTCCAAAGTCAAACTGAGTAAATGTAAATATGGACTGAGAGGGATTCATAGTTCAGTCTGTTGCTTCATACAAATAAATTCTCCATCGTTTTTATTTTATCCTATTGGGAAACTGAAATCGTCCTTCATGTGGGTGATCTGTCATTTCAGTTTTGGAATCAGCCAAAGTTCTGTTTAATTAGCCCCCCCCCCAGCACTTCTGATCAGAACAGACATGAGGAAGCAAAGAAGCTGCTAAAAGATCATTTATTACAGGCTAAACTAAGTATATTAGTGACAATGGCACTTAACGATGATTACAAATCTATAGGATACAATGTTTCCACTGATCTGTGTGTGGTGACAAATAATACAGGCCCATCCCACCCGCTGCTGAGGAGGCGGGGCAACTGCCAGTCATTATAGCAGTAATAAGTCATGGAGACCATTCCACTGGCCACATGTAACATGTATGTCAGACTCGTCCCACAATTGCCCCCTCCCTTGATCTGGGACTGTTATAGGGTCTGGAGCCAAAAACCAGACCCCATGAGACGATCCCATGTGAAATAAATAGCAGCCTCCTGATTGGCTGTTACGGCTCATGTGCAAATTTATCATCAGTTTCACATATTGAAGAAAAAGACCCAGATCTAGGAATGTAGCCCACAAATCCCTGCACCCCCCCAAATCACACACATTATGGCACATTTAGGGCACAGCACCCCTTATTAATAGTAGCAATAATAATAATAATAATAATAGCGGGTTTGGGACTCCTTTGAAACACCCTGTAAGAAGTTACTGAGGGGACTCATATGAAAGGCAATAGTTTGTTGGGTGCTGAGGATGATGGGAAGTGTAGTTCAGTCAGGGCGGTGGGTGTGGCCAAGCTGTGCATCAGTGCAGGCTAAAGTTCTGAGGTGGAACAGCACAGGGATTAAAGGTTCTGTAACAGTCACATAAATAAGAGGAGTTTATGGGCAGAATTCCCAAGCTCTGTAACCATGGAGACACAGGTAAGATTCCCTTATCAATAAATCATTTACATTAACCGGAATCCTGGAATATTTGCTGGGACACAAGGGGAAGTATCTAAAGATAAATAAATTCCTCTCTGTTAGAGCAGCAGTGACATTCCTGACTGGCACTGGGCATTGCCAACGGGTCTGGCGGCTGCTGGAATTGGCACAAAGTAGCCCACTGTGGGGTGGGAAGGGATTTTCCTGCCCCAGTTCAGCTCCCCTCCTCCGTGGAGCGAGTTTCCGACTTTAGCTTGACAAATTCCCGAGCCACCTCATCGTTGGTTCTCTGGGAGAGGATCCGGAGTACAGTGAGACCCGTGTCATCCATGTGGATACGGCGACCCAGGGGGCACCAGCAGGCACAACTGCCCTTATCTACAATGTCTCGTAGTTGCATAACTGCAATGCCCAACACTCGGTCCTCTCTGGCGAAGCAGTAATCCTTCACACTCACCTGCAGCTCATAGCAGTCTGGTCCATCCTCGTTCCCCAGGATGCTGCAAGACACAAGATGGGGGGTCACTACTGGGCATGTGCCTGTCACCCCCCAACTGATACAGAACAGTAAAACCCTTATATATTGTACCCCCCTCTATGTTATGTAGAAGTGGAACATCCCATTGCCCTGTCCTGGCAGGTGCAGAAAGGAAATACATATATAGGTCTAACTCCATACTTCCCAACTGTCCCTTTTTCGGAGGGACAGTCCCTCTTTTGACAGCTCAACCCGCAGTCCCTCATTTGTACAGGATTTGTCCCTCTTTTCTCTGCACTGAACAGCCAGAAAAAGAAACAAAGTTTCTCACTTAATTGGCTTTTAGCAGAGAGCTCAGAACAGGTAACAGGTGCAAATAAGATACTTTGTAACAATTTTGAGACACAAAAACACAGTTTAGATAAGGAGAAATATTTTCAAACTTTCATAACCTGCCAAATTTTGTAAAACAAACATGGTAATTAGGGGGTGTGGCCACAGAAAGGGGTGGGGTCAAAAAATTGCTGCACTACATGCGGGAAAAAAAAATTTTGTCCCTCTTTTTACTTCCAAAATGTTGGGAGGTATGTAACTCCCCTCTGCGCTACTTACAAGTGGAATGTCTCATTGTATTTGGGGGCCCAGTTATTGCTCTTGGATTTGGTGGTGAACTTTCTTTTCTTGTCACTCTGGTGAGGTCCGATCATTGTCACCTCCACAAACGGTCTGAACATTCCCGTTGTCTGCCACTTTAAGTCATTTGCTGCCACCACTAAAAGTGGAGAGAGAAGAAGGATGAGATGGAATTGCACAAAGACTGGTACTGATTCTATGAACCAAGGTGGGATTTGGGCCGGGCCTTTTAGTGGGTGATTTGTCCAATCGCAGGTTTAGTAGATCCCTCAGGCAATTCAATCGCAAGAGCTGCAAGGAGTCTACACATGAGGAGCTTCAGCAGGTACTTTGATTCCCCGGCCCAATGTGACTGCACAAGTGATAGAAACGGAATTGTACCTTTCACTGTCACCTTCTGCTCCCCAGTCCCTGGGTGTGTGAACAGATCAATCTGTATAGAAACTTCTCCCACTGGATCTTCAACACCAGAACCTGAAACATAAAGTAAGAACTATCACAGGGCACCAGCAGAACGGTCATCCTATCTCTACTATGGGAAACGAGCAATGAGCTCAGCTGGATCATCATCACTTTGTAGCAGTTTAGTCCATGCTCTTAAACCCTGCGATTAGTTTCTCTACTTACCCCAAAAAGTTGTAGTATAAAAGTATATGTAATAAGGTAAAAATGTATAATTTCACTTGGCATTCTACAAATCCTGCTCCATCTGCCTTCTATACTGGGGCAGATATAAACAGTAACTTCTGAGGAACCATCTAGGAGAGGGATTCTAAGCAGGTTTTCCATCGGTGAAGAATGGATGTAGCAATGGTCTATGCTGGGCTTGGATGAGGCAGGGGTCTATGCTCTGCTTGGATGGGGCAGGGGTCTATGCATGGCTTGGAAAGGGCAAGGGTCTATGTAATCCTTGGAAAGGGCAAGGGTCTATGCAGGGCTTGGATGGGGCAAGGGTCTATGCAGTTAATGGATGGGGCAGGGGTCTATGCTGGGCTTGGATGGAGCAAGGGGTCTATGCTGGGCTTCAACGGGAGCTGGAAAGAAAAAGCTCAGAAGAATCTTCTAACCATATTTGTGTTACGTGCAAATTCATGGCATGAGTGGAGTGTCTTCCAACAATGTAAGCAATGTGGGTTACAAGTCTATTTTGCTAAAAGAGGTGGAACTGGACTATATGCACGGTATGGATAGGACTTAGGTAGGAGCAGGAACAATCCAGGGCTTGGGTGGAGCTTGGTGAGTGCATGCAGGTTATTGGGTGGGACTGGAAGTAAGTAGGACTCAGGTTGGAAGCTGTTCAGGGTTCAAATGAGAGAGGGATGTTTTCGGGGCTCAGTTGGAGTTGGTATTTATGTAGGCCTTGGGTGGAGCTTATTGCACCATATACTTCATACTGATGCATCACATACCCTTGTCAGGAAGGATGTCCTCATTAGCCGTATACCTAATACCCTTCCCATCATGCACTGAGCCATGACACAAACAGAAAGCAAGAGAAGAGGAAGAAAAACAATTACAACAACAGATGCAGGGCAAGTGAACACAGAAGGACCCTAAAATATAAGAACATAAGAATACAAGATATAAGAACATATGGGGGTTGCATGGTTGGACTTGTACAATAATAATAATAATGAATGTAAAGAAATACACAATGCCCGACTGCATAATACTTTGAAGGAATAAAAAGAAACAAGAGCCACACTGAATATGGATTGTGGGTTTGTCAGTTGTGTAAAAAAAAAAAAAAAAAACAGGTTTTCCTCTGGTCAGTAGGGGGAGCTATTGCACAACAATGTGAGGGATTCTGCCAGAGCTCAGATGGAGGAGCAGCGCGGGAGCTGACACTTACCCTGTGACGTCTGTGTTTGCACAAATGTTTTGATGAGTGTGTCTGTGGTCTGTGTGTATAAGGACAAGGCATAACGGAGCGACTGTAACTCAGAGCTTTTCTCCAGAAAGGTCTTCTTCAGGCCATTGCCACCAGCGTGGAAATATTGCTGGAGGGAGAGAAAGAAAAGGCTGTCACTGACAAAAGAGTGCAAGCTCTTGTACTGAATATGTGCATAGTTGCACCACAACCTACCTTGATGGTATCGAGAGCGAGATCCATGACAGCACACTGCTTGGGAGTCAGGCTGCGGGTCTCTTCTCTCACCATGTGATCCTGGGACAACAACGGGCAATAAAGTCAGTAACTGGGCATCACATTGTGTATATGGACACTTCCAACTCCGCCGTGTCTGAGACGCCCTCCAGGACATCCCACCATTCATATGCTCAAGGCCTACTGATGAGACCGGTCTGAGATGCACTCCAGTGCATCAACACCAACTCAACAGTCTTATGTGATAGACCCTCTACTTCCTCAGCTATTTACAAAGCGACCTCCAGCTCAACAACGAGTGTTTGTAGAGAGAACTTCTAATGCATGAAACCATTCTTATCTCTGAGCCTCACTAGTCCAACCAACTATCCATATTGTCAACTCCAAGAGAAGAGACATGACGGAGAGACCTCCCAGTGCATCCAGCCATTGATATACCAACTAAAGAGTGGTGTTGGGGAGAATGTCTAGAGCATCAAACTGTTCCATTTTATCTATTGGATTTAAATATAGAATATTCTGACATGTAGGAGAAAGTACATAACTTTTTTTATGGCCAACTGTGAGAGACCTCCCAAGGCATTGAGCATTCATATATCCAACTGTAACAGATGTGTCTGACAAAGCGATCATTACATCAAAGTATTTAAATGGGCAACTCAAATGGGCACGTCTGAGAGACTCTCCACTGAATATACCCACCTATACAGCTTCATGCAATGTTACCCTACAGTGCCAACGCTTATGGCCATCTCATCTCATTAACCATGTCTTAGACCCTCCAGAGCATCAACCAATACCTGCAGTCAAACAACCATCAATATCTGTGACCCAATTATGTCCAATCAATAACTATGTCTGTGACAATGGAAAATGCATGGGATCCAAAATGCATGGGATCCATGACCGGGACCATATGTAACTGGTCAACAAGTATGTCTGGCAAAGGCTCATGGGTGTAACCAACACCAAAGTATCCAATAACTACCCCCCAGTGTTACCAGGGAAATCTCATGGGTATAACCAACACCAAAGTATCCAATGACTACCCCAGCGTTTCACATGAGTGCTCCCTTACCCTAGGGCACACCGTACACCATATATTAATGAGTGTAAGTGCAATGAGACGGGTGCCATGTTTGCACCCACCAATTATAAATGAGCCCCTTTATGAGGGAGAAGGAGCTGGATAAACTAAAATAGATCTCTCTTTGTTAAACTGCATGATAATTCCAGACCTATAGACTCTGCAGAAACACAACCACCTACATATTCACCTACCAGCTCAATGGCTTCTGGGAGTTGGAATCCCTGCACCCCAATTAACATGAGATACAAGCTGACGGCACAGACGCTGCTTATGAATAAATAACTTCTTGTGTTTTTAGCCCACGTTCCAGAAATCTCATCCCCTCTGTAACTATTGTGTCTCTCGCCGGCCCAGATCAAAGCTCCGCATGTTCCACTTCAAACGATCAGCGCCGGCCCAGTAATATCTGCCCAGAGCCACTGGCTTTTTCCTTCTCATGTTTCCTATTTACATAACAAGCTTTTCCCTCCTGTGCGGGGAGTGAATATTAAACACTGGGCCAAGCAGGAGGCACAAGCAGAACCACTCGGGATCCATTAGAGCAGAGCGTTTGGGATACAGACACACACTGGGTTACTCTAAGTACCACCATCAGGGGGCGCCACAACAGCAGTTCTAATGTGAGGATTTGCTTAGTCAGGGGGAGGCAGCTAGTGTATTGGTTTTATTCTCATATATTGGTTTTATTCTCATGTTTTGGTTTTATTCTCCTGTATTGTTTTTTTTGTCATGTTTTGGTTTTATTCTCATTTATTGGTTTTATTCTCATTTATTGGTTTTATTCTCATATATTGGGCTCTGTGATAGGAAGGTTCTGATTTAACCCCATGTGCTGGCCTATTATACATTAAAGGGGCCCAAGTGGGACTTCTACGGTGGCCCCAGTGGGACTTACACTTGTATAAAGAAGCAATCATTCAATATGGGAATATATAATCCAGCAGCACAACCAGTTGGCTCATATTCTGTGCCAATTAAAAGGGAATGATTGCTCTTCTAAGTTAAAGTGGTGGTTCACTGTTAAGGTAACTTTTAGTACATTATAGAATGACCAATTCTAAGCAACTTTTTATTTGGTCTTCATTATTTATTTTTTATTGTGTTTTTATTATGTCCCTTCTTCTTCTGTCTCTTCCCACCTTTGAAACAGAGGTCACTGACCCCATCTAAAAAACAAATGCTCTGTAAGGCTACAAATGTATTGTTATTGCTACTTTTTATTACTCCTCTTTCTATTCAGACCTCTCCTATTCATATTCCAGTCTCTTATTCAAATCAGGGCGTGGTTGCTAGGGGAATTTGGACCCTAGCAACCAAATGGCTGAAATTGTAAACTGGAGAGCTGCTGAAGAAAAAGCTAAATAAGTCAAAAACCACAAATAATAAAACATGAAAACCAATTACAAATTGTCTCAGAACTCTCTACATCATACTAATAATGTTAATAAAGGCAAACAACCCATTTAAGCAGCAGGGTGCAAAGAGTGGGCAAATGAATCCAATTCTGGCTATAGAGCTTTTATTAACACAGTATAACAGAGACTCAGGCTCCACCCTGTTCTGGGTCACCTGTTTCAGGATAATGGGGCGTGGCTAGGGTGAATCAGGGGTGTGGTCATGAGTTGCTGGGGGTCATTTTACTTAATTGTGGCCTCATTCTTCTTGTTGGCAGACCCCCTGCTAAGAGGATAACATTACCAGTGGGTTAATAATTGGGGTCCTGCTAATACATAAGGGAACTGTGATTACTGACAACTCTGGGCATGATATTATTTCTGAGTAACCACAACTGACCAATCAGTGACCAAATTCAAACTGACACTCACATAACTAAGCAAATCCTCAACTGGTAAAGGGGAACTTCACCTGAAAATGCAGTTTAGAATGCTGTAGACTTCCTGAAACACCTGCAGCTGGTTGTTAGGGTCAGTGCACCTAGCAACCAGGCAGACTAGGAGATGCATAACAAAAAAAAATTACAGCAATTTACATATAGTGTACGAATGATGCTGTTTTCTGGTTGCTAGGTGTCATTGCCATAGCAACTAGAAAGCACGTGCTCATGTTGCAGAGAGTTTGATTAGAAATTAAAAACTACAATTAGCAGTTGGCCTATGTAGTGTGACTACAGGATACTAAATGCATTTCGGTGAAGATTTAGGCAGGTTTTAGTGCTCCGACAGCCAAAAGCTCATACTGTGGGGGGTCAGCACAGAACATGCACCACGAGTGTCGGGGGGGGCAAGCGTCCACTCCCAGTGCATCTGGCGCAGAGCTCACACTCCATTGAACATGCAACACTAACACACACACGAGCAGTACCTTCAGTTTGGATAAATGGCCCAACTCCTTGGCTGCACTGAAAATCAGCTGAGTCCCCTGAGACATCAGGGTGGGAGAGAGAGATGAGAAAGTGAAAGAAGAGAGAGACAGACAGAGTGAGAGCGAGAGTGGAGAGAGAGAAGAGATAGATACATAGAGAGAGAGAAAGAGAGGGAGGGAAGAGAAAAAGAGTGCAAGAGACAGATTGAAATATAGAGAGATACACGGAGAGAGAGAGACATAGAGAGAGAGAGAAAAGAAACAGGGGAGGGAGAGAAGAGAGAGAGGTTACAGGCAACTCAATGGGAACAGTTAAGACCTCATTCTCATTTCCAAGTGTCAGGGATCATTAGGAGACAGTTTCACCCATGGGCTACTAGAACTGGCAACAGGTTGGGCTTACAGTATAGTAGGGGTTGGATTATACAGGGATCCATACTGTGCACTGTTCTCTCCTGGGCTGTTCTCTTCCCCATGGTCAGACAGTGAAATGTAACTTGGACCCTGCTGGAAAGACTGCATGGGGTTTCCTTTCTATCTCAGTGTTAGAGAGTCAACGGGATCAGGGCACAGTACTGTAAGGCCAGTGGCATTAACTTGCCACAACTACATCTTAATCTCTGTCACCTGAAGTCAGGGCAAGAGCTTAGAACTATACCCTTAATAATGCAAAGCTTTCCTGGTGGCTATAGTGATATTGACCTGAAGCAGCACCTGCTTGTTGTGAGGGACTTCTGGGTAATGTAGTCCGTTTATAATGAAGCTAATCTGTAGCAGACCTTTAACTCCCATCATCCTCAACAGATTGTGCTGCTTTTGTCAATGTGATGCTCTGGTGTCGAGGATTCCTAGTGACATCCAGTGGTTCTGTGACACAGGGTCCTGCCCAGCACCCAGAGGGTTAAACTGACTGAATGGGCAGAAGAGACCAATCCCCATGTCTAATGTATCGACAAATGGGGAATAAGACTGGGAGTTCTGTAAATCCTATAGATGTTCCCCCCAGTTCCAGGAATGAAGATTGGGTGAGGGTCTGGCCCTGAGCAGTGAATATCCAGGAGCCTGTGCTGCTCTTTCCTATAATATATAGTAATACATTGCTGATCCTATCCTTACCTGTCCACTGAGTGTCAGCTGCTGGGGCAATGTTAGGAGCTGAAATGTGAGAAGCTGCTTCCTCTCCCTGTGCGCAGGCTCTGGCTGGACTACTTCCCCTCCCCACTGGCTGATACTGCTCCATGTCAGTGCAACCCTATATATAGAACTCCAGAACCAACAACATTGGTCTTCATACCTAGTGATAAGCGAATTTATTTGGCTGCCGAGAATTCGCAGTGAATTTCCAAATTTCACCATGTGCAAATTTTATGTAATGAAAATTCATCACGGAAAAAATTGGCTGCGGAAAAAATGCCCATAAAGAAAAAAACGCCCGTTGACTTTATTGTATTTAGAGAGAGAAAAATTGTTGCATGTGAGTAAATACGTCGTGTAATTAGGCCCATTGACTCCAATGCGTTGTGTGAAATTTCACCGTTTCGGGAATTTTTTGCCAAAACGGGACAGATTTGCTCATCACCTACTCGTCCATTCATTTAGTTTCTCACCTCGTGCGTGTGACTGAGGAGGAGGCAGATGTGTCAGACATTTATTCCCCCCCGCTGCCCCATACAGCTGCGCCCCATTCTCTGACACTCATATCCATGAGAAATGGCTCGGGGGGGGGTGTGGGGGGGATTCATATTCTGGAAATATCAGTCATGTCTGAGATGAGAGAAGTCCAACAGATGGGCCCCTGCCCAATGGCATCTCATTTAATCAAAGGGCAGTGACTCCCCTCCCTCATATACAAAATTCCCCACAACCCACAGCCATTTACTTTCCCCAAGCAAATGGGGGGGGGAGAATATTCAGTTTTGGCTAAAAACTCACCGACTGGTCCGTTAGGGGCGGCAGCACAATCATCTTCTCCATCGTGTTCATCACAACTCGCCACAACTCCTTCAGCACTCGCTTCAGCACCGTCTTCTCACACACCGTCGCAAACAGTGTCAGACTGGGGGCAACAGGGAGTTGTGAGCAGCAGGGAGTTGTGAGCAGCAGGGAGTTGACAAGAGCAGAAGGAAAGAATAAGTAAGAAAAAGGGAGTTAAAATGAGAGGGGAGCAGGAAGGAAGGAGTTAAATAGAGAAGCAGGGAGTTGAACAGAATGTGAGAGGGAGAAGGGTGTAAGTTTAAAGGAAGCAGGGAGTTGAAGAGAGCAGGTGTAAAGAGGACAGAGGCAGGGAGTTGAAGAGAAGAGGGAATAAACAGGAGGAAATCAGGGAGGAAGGCAAGTAGGAAGGAAGAGGAAACAGGAAGGAAGGCAAGTAGGAAGGAAGAGGAAACAGGAAGGAAGGCAAGTAGGAAGGAAGAGGAAACAGGAAGGAAGGCAAGTAGGAAGGAAGAGGAAACAGGAAAATCAAAACAAAAGACTTCCTATCTCTCAACACATGACATGACCTGAAGTGACTCTTAGCACAAGGTGCCCAGTGTGATGCCCAGAAATGTTTTATCACCCCACTCTCTATCGCCTCATAAATGTCCCCCCCCCACAGCACCCCATAACTTCCTCAGTGTAAAAGAAGGAAATAAAATCACAGAAAAAGAAAAAAAACTTGCCTCCCACCCAGGTATCAGGCCATAGAGGTGACAGTATGAAGGTTTCAGTGGCCGCACCCGAGAAACGATATAAAATAAATATAAATGCCCCTCTGCCACTGCCTCTATCTGTCAGGAAATGACTGTCATACAGCGAATCACTTACTTCCCATCCAAGAAATCCATCAATGGGCGCAGAACATTATCTGCATCCTGGGCCACCGTGTTCCTGGCATTGGCTGGTACATTCCCCGTGCCCTTCACATGTCCCAGGATCTCTGCCATTTGCTTTATACACTCATCTATGCGGAACTGGAAGCTGGAGAGACAAACAGTTGCTTACACTGCTGATAATCACATATTCTATATAATCACTGCCTGGAAGTGCAGCACCGGCTTTATCCACCAGAGGGCAGACTCCTACTGTCAGAACATCTATAAAGTGGCACATTAGTGGGAAACCTGTGTAAAGCAGAGAGGAGTACAAGGGGTTAAAGGGCTATCGAATACCTATTGTAGGGCTGTGATTGGCTACGGCAGGTGATAGTGCTACCGCCTCCCCTGAATTTACCAGTCTGGTTGGGGAAAAGAGAAGAGAAGTTGTGCAGGAGGAGAGGAGCAAAGTCTCATGATGATTAATTAATGTTAGAGACAATAGGGTGCTAATTAATCAGTATGTATGGAGAGTAAAGGCATAAGGAGTTACTGTGACTGTATAGCAAATGTAGGGGTTAATGAGAGCTAATGAAGGGCATGAGCAAAGCAGCAGCACTTAAAGGGTTTAATGACACAACAAGCTATTGGTAAAGCAAAATAAGGGGCTAATGAGAAATGAATGAGGATTGTAAGAAGTCAATGAGGGAATAGAGGGTACAGAGATAATAAATGGAAATTAGGCGCTAGGGGTTAAGGACCAGCTTCTGAGGAGGATAAAGAATAAGGAGAGAATGTAAAAGAGATTAACAGGGAAGCAAATATATAGATGAGAAGGCTATAAATGGTTAAGAAGCCATCAGGATAATGAATAATGTGTAAATGGTTTGAAGGGGTTAAAAAGCAACAAGATTCAATTAAGTGGCAAACGGGAAGAGAAGGTTTAATACTTGATAATAAAGAGAAAGTACAAATAAGGTGTTTGTGATCCATAAATAGGGAGTAATGGGTTAATAAGAAGAGCGAGAGCCGTGTAATGGGTTAAGAAGTAATAGTATATCAGTGAGCAGTGTGTGGGAAGGGTTGGGTTAACAAGCAGTGAGAGGATAGTAAGTGGTTAATGATACTCATCAGCAGAAATGCCCAAATCAAGCTGTGCCCCCTGTCATT
The DNA here is from genome assembly GCA_038501925.1 of Xenopus petersii. NCBI lineage: Eukaryota > Metazoa > Chordata > Amphibia > Anura > Pipidae > Xenopus > Xenopus petersii. Next base: position 237,665,005 of record CM076672.1, on the reverse strand, counting down.
GGCAATAAAGGAAAATAGTGGTACCAGGCAGAGAGGGGTCAGTAGAAGAATAGTATGGGGGGGGGGGGGTTACAGTAATGAGACCAGTCCTGTTTCATGTGACACAATGATCTGGTCTTTATTTTACACCTGAATTTCTCTTCACACAATATTATTATATGAAATAGAGTCTCATAAAGGGAAATAGAGTCTCATAAAGGGAAATAGAGTCTCATAAAGTCCCGGAGTGGATCATTATACCCACAGGACACGTGATTGGTTGGCTCTTCTACATTGGCTCCTGGTGAGCAGATTGGGATTTTGGGAGCACAAGTGATTTTATCTGTATAAACAATGTGTCCTGATCCCCTCTGACACCCACTGTGCCGCACAAAAGTCTTACACAACGAGGTGCAACACAGCCGGGAGTTGCTCGGCAGCTACAGAAAGTCTAAAACTGGAACAGTGGGAAGATCTGACCCGTTTAACCACAAAGATCTGTGTCGGCTCCAAAGCTCCAGCCTATTAATGAGAACTTCCCACTGAGCACAAAGCAACACGGCTCTTGGGTAATTGGGTAACGGCCCCTCAGCTGTTGTTTTCATTGGGTAAAGGCCCCTCAGCTCTTCTAATGGTTAATGGTGGGGTAATTAACAGTTTGATCAAAAGCAGAGGGCTCTTCCCAAACAAGTCCTTTAAGTTCTGTAAATCTTCTAAGTCCAGTCTGGACACCTGACTCCTCCCCTTAAAAGAGCAGTGTTTGGGTTCTGTCTATTCATTTAATTATTTCGGGGGTCCATACAAACCAGAGAACCATAGAATAATAGAATTATTACATAGAAAGCAAATGGACCCACATCAAGAGAAAAACAACCACAAACCAATGCCACATTCACCAGAGTGCAGTATAGAGTAGTGTGGCGGGCTGGACCACAGAGCTTACACTCTCACCTGTTCCCAAACACAGTGCTCAGTTCATCCAGTACCGTGTTGAGTTTGACCTGCAGTTCTTTCAGTGTGTCGCTGGCCTCGGGATCCAACTGGGGAGATAAAACAAGAAAATCACACCCTTATCTGGCATCACATAGGAACATTGTCCATACTTGTGTGATCTGCAGCCTGTTAAGCACTGACCCCTCTCTATATGGAAATGGCTGCTGAGGGGGTTTATCATTCGAATGTGAACGGGGGGCCCCACCAGCTTATCTGGGGGTCAGGGCTCAGCAGCAGCTGGAGGATCAGAGGGCAGCAGCAGAATGGCAAGAGACACCCCGAGAGCTCGCCGGCACCTTTCATTTACACTTGGGAGGGGGAAGAAGAAACATCCCATAATGATCCCTCACTGAGCCAGGAACAAAGGGGGATTGTGGGAGAAATAGAGCTGTAACGATGGTGCCGGGGCCCTAGAATAGCAGCACAAATATCCAGGTTCATCTGTATCCCACAGACATGGAATATACAGTCTGGAGAAAGCCCGGACTGGATCAGCAGGTGTAAGGAAAGGGCAGGAATCTCACACAAGAGGGGGCAATGGGGAATAAGATATACGGTGAATGGGGCCATAACCAGATTATTATAAGGATGGGAGGATGAGAAAGTGCAGAGGGGATGGGGGGAGACAAACAAGAACAGTAGGGTACAAAACCCACCACCTTCCCCTGACTATCTGGCCCAACCACTCTGTAAATGGGGGGATCCAGACATCAGCTCCCAACCACAGCAATAACTGCCCCCCAATCCCACATTCCTTGTACCTCCTTTCCTCCCATGGCCTCAAACATCTTCTCCAGTTGGACTCTCAGTTGCTGCACGTTGTTCATCAGGATACAGGGCTGCAAAACAGACAGACAGCAAGACATAATGACTGACCCCTACTGTATAGTCTCCCTGACAGCCAATCACAAGATGGGGACCAAACCCTACAGCTTACACTTTCCTGACTGGGGTGTATTACAGTTATAGATGTCACCTAGCTGCTGGGAACAACAAGTCCTCCATCAGTCAAACTCATTATGGGCACTGGAGATGTCACAATGGAGAAGCACATAAATGAGATATAACAATGGAGAAGCACATAGAGGAGATTCCAGCTCAGCACCAGGAGAGTCTCAGTGCTAAAAGAGCACTCTTTCATGCTTTGATCAATAAATCTCCATAATGTCTCAAGACCCCCTTCCCCATATAGACCCAGATACAACATTTAACCCCTTGGATACATCCTTACTGCACCTGACAGGGACTCACCAGTTTCTCTTTGAAGCAGTAAGACTGGAAACTCTTGGAGATGATGTCGGAGTACTGCAGCAGCACTTTACTGATGGTCTAGAAAGAAAAGGAGAGAACAAGCCCAGATCCAGTTAATGATGTGGCTAACGTGTTCCATAAATCATATCCTTCACAGTGGCCAGCTATGCATTCTGGGAAATGTAGGCTATAGTTATATACTCACCTTAGCAAACCTGCGCATATAATGTGCCACAATGACGGGGTCGGGACACTCCAACTTCTTAATGATCTCAAAGCTTTGGTTGAGTTGAGTGAAGACGTCCACCACCGAGCAGGAGAACAGGGCATGCTCCGACGTCTGCTGGAACTGCCAGGGGGGCAAGCACAGCATCATCAATATCCACCTACCCCAAAAATACCAACTCATTTTGAGGGCAACGTGATGCGCCTTTGTTCCTTTCCTGGGATATCCCAACAACTGATTTTTATTATTATCTGAATCCAGAGCTGCTCTGTTCCCCTTTAAAATAACTGTTAGTATGATGTAGAGAGTGATATTTGCAAGTGGTTTTCTTTTTTAATTCTGGTTTTTGAGTTATTTAGCTTTTTATTCAGCAGCTCTCCTGTTTGCAGTTTCATCTGGTTGCTAGGGTCGAAATTCCCCTAGCAACCATGCATTGATTTGAATAAGAGACTGGAATAGGAGAGGCCTGAATAGAAAGATAAGTAAAAAAAAAAAAAAAATAACAATAACAATACTTGTGTAGCCTTACAGAGTATTTATTTTTTAGATGGGGTCAGTGACCCCTATTGAAAGCTGGAAAAAAGTCAGAAGAATGCAAATAAATCAAATACTATAAAAATAAATAATGAAGACCAATTGAAAAGTTACTTAGCCATTCTATAACATACTAAAAGGTGAACCACCCCTATAATGTCAGATACAACTAATCCCATATCTGAGGGGTGCCTGTTTAATACTTCTCATATATGATTTTTGCCAGACAAACTAACATGGCAGCTCCCATTTAGCACAAACACCATTACACATGAAGTCTCTGGTTATTTACAGGTATTTTATAGATTAATGAAGAAGAAGTGATTGAGTCACAGGGGTTAATGAAATAATGAGATGTAATCCTGAGGTTTGTGCGGGGGCAGGGCTGGGTAATGTAATTGACATTAATGCTCAGAAATAATGAGACAAATAGAAGTTCAGATTAGGCCGATTCAACTTGTCTTTATGATTAATCCCTGTGCTATTTCTCTGATACTCGGCTCTCCCGGCAGCCAAAGAGTTAAGCAGCACAGTGAGAGGGCAGATATTAAGTAGAGGCCGGGAAATGTCACTTTAGAAGCCGCCATTGCTTCCAATTGCCTCTATTATCAATTAATTACCTCCCCACTGAGCTCCATTCATTTGCTTTATTGGCAAAGCTGCTTGTGCTCAGCACTTACTAATGGGAAATGCTCTTTATTAGCAGTTTATATGCAGTTACTTTACTGGGCTCACAGTATCCAGCACTGCCTGTATAGTTACTCACAGTATCCAGCACTGCCTGTATAGTTACTCACAGTATCCAGCACTGCCTGTATAGTTACTCACGGTATCCAGCACTGCCTGTATAGTTACTCACAGTATCTAGCAGTGCCTGTATAGTTACTCACAGTATCCAGCACTGCCTGTATAGTTACTCACAGTATCCAGCACTGCCTGTATAGTTACTCACAGTATCTAGCAGTGCCTGTATAGTTACTCACAGTATCTAGCACTGCCTGTATAGTTACTCACAGTATCCAGCAGTGCCTGTATAGTTACTCACAGTATCCAGCAGTGCCTGTATAGTTACTCACAGTATCTAGCACTGCCTGTAGAGTTACTAACAGTATCTAGCACTGCCTGTAGAGTTACTAACAGTATCCAGCAGTGCCTGTATAGTTACTCACAGTATCTAGCACTGCCTGTAGAGTTACTAACAGTATCTAGCACTGCCTGTAGAGTTACTAACAGTATCCAGCACTGCCTGTATAGTTACTCACAGTATCCAGCAGTGCCTGTATAGTTACTCACAGTATCTAGCAGTGCCTGTATAGTTACTCACAGTATCTAGCACTGCCTGTAGAGTTACTAACAGTATCTAGCACTGCCTGTATAGTTACTCACAGTATCCAGCACTGCCTGTATAGTTACTCACAGTATCCAGCACTGCCTGTATAGTTACTCACAGTATCCAGCACTGCCTTTATAGTTACTCACAGTATCCAGCACTGCCTGTATAGTTACTCACAGTATCCAGCACTGCCTGTATAGTTACTCACAGTATCCAGCACTGCCTGTATAGTTACTCACAGTATCTAGCAGTGCCTGTATAGTTACTCACAGTATATAGCAGTGCCTGTATAGTTAAACACAGTATCTAGCACTGCCTGTAGAGTTACTAACAGTATCTAGCACTGCCTGTATAGTTACTCACAGTATCTAGCGCTGCCTGTATAGTTACTCACAGTATTAAATCCTGCCCCACTGCAATAAGATCCTGCCTTTACTACACTGCAGTAAAATTGCAGTTAACTCCTGTTTCCATCCAAAAGAGCTGAACGCTGGCCTCCACCCCAACGCGCTGAGCACTCAGCTCCACCCCAAGGAACTCAGCTCCACCCCAACGAACAGAGCTCTGGCATTGATTGTAATGAAAATCCTGCCTCCACTGCAATAACCTCTTGCCTCTACTACAATCAGCCGTGGCCTCCACTTCCTTTTATAATTCTAATTTTTTGTATAAAATATAAAGGGAACATTTTCACCATATATTACATATTATGCTATAGCTTATAGGACCTATAAAATAAACTTGATTTAACAAACATCCCGGTTAAATGATGGTCTCCATATTAGTGGAATGTGCTACTCACTACTAGTGATATTCTGTTATGTGTATGGGAAGAGAGAGATAAATACCATTACTCTGTATTGGTCCTGCTGAAGGCTGTGTCACCCCTTGACATTACAATTTCAGGCTCACGTCATTGCTTGATGCTTCTCATTGACTGAGTCTCAGGGGAAATCTCTCTCATTCATTCAGAATGAAGAAGTCATTTCAGATCTCTTCCTCTAATTCTCCCTCCCAATAACTCCCCATTCATTGAGAAGCCATAAGGAACGTGATCATGTGAAAACAGTGCTGTCAATGGACCACTGAGATTTAAATCTAAGTGAGAACGTCTAGCTTGAAATCAAAATTAAACATATACGGAGAAGATTTTTATGGAGAAGATCCATTATGAGCCATGGTTTAACCAGATGCCCTCAGAGAAGCTCTGCTGCCCCAGGCCTCATGATGTTCCTCTGTAAGAGTCCTGTCCTAGGAACAGTCTACCCTCCAGTCAGAGAACAAAGAGCAGAGCAGGGAGTCTGATGTAAATGGGACTGGCAGGAGGCGCTGGAGTAGAAGATGCAGAAATAGCACCGGGGCAGACAGAACAATGTGATGAGATGGAGACAAGATGGACAGAAATCAGAAGGAGAAACAGAAATGTCCCCTGAGATTGGCTGGGGAGCAATGTTTCACTGGAACCTTGATTTGGTATTAGAAGTGGAAAGGGACCCTAAAAAAGGGCCACAGTGAGCTCTGGGATACATTGAGCTTGGCCATAGAGAACTCTGTGATTGGTTATTTTGTGTTTTATCACTGGGGGACTTACCCCATCTTTCTTGTCTCTCTCTAAGGCGCCATTCTGGAATTCTATGGACACTTCCTCGTTCTCATCCAACCACTGCATGACAAACTGCTCAAACCACCTGCAGACAGACAGATGTTGGTTCATACACCCTGGCACACAGCATTAGGCTCCAGGAACACTGGCCATGGTGGGGCACGGCCGGCTACTTACGCTGGGTATTCTGGCACTTTTTCCTTCATGGCAGGCAGGTCCCGTACATACTCGTTGTACAACCACTTGACCTTGAAGTGGAGGTTCATGTAGTCGGCGCTCTTGCACATACGATGCTTCTCATGCTCTGCAATGGGAACCAATAAGTGATGTTATTTAAGCAGCAACAGCAAGGGAACCTGGGAACTGAACTGTGATTGGTCTGTGGGAGAGAGAAGAACTGGAACCAATCAGTGTGGTCTGTGAGACCAAGCCTAGAGACTTCTGGGTGGTTATGTCTATGACATGGGTCTAGGAGATATAATGGTCTTCTAGTGAACTGAGCCTTGGTATATAATCTGCTGGTGAGACTGGGTATAAGATGTTTCTGTCGTTGGGACTGGGCAAGTAGATATACAAAGATTCTGTCTACGGGACCAACCTAGGGACTGAGCCTTGGACATATAAAGAGGTTTTGTCTGTGGGACTGGGCAAGAAATGATGGGACTAGATCTAGGAGATATAGCTGTATATTTGTGGGCCTAGGCAATACAGGAACATTCTGCCCAAGCAGAGAGCAGTATACCTAGAATCATGGTTTGGGGAGTTTGGAACCATTTTCTGGTGATAAAATAAAAATGTTACACTTGTAAGAACACTACAGACTGTTGATGACCCAACAGCACAGCTCAATGACCCAATCAGAAACAATGTTATACGAAGAACTGATTGCGTCATGTACAAAGACTAATCTCAAAATATTATATTTTATCAGCAGTAAGAAGATGCGAGTTGCTTTTTCTCATTATATACAATACAAGAGACACAGGGTTCTTTGTGTAGTAATACAGGAGGCCAAAAACCCAGTAACTCACAGCATGGTACAGTATATGTACATTTAACCATTTCTATGCCTTACATTTAAGTACAACATAGTCACACACCTTGCACTGAATAGACGGCACTGCTATTCTTTCAATGCATTAAGACCTTAAAGGGATTCTGTCATGATTTTTATGATGTCGTTTTTATTTCTAAATGACACTGTTTACACTGCAAATAATTCACTGTACAATATAAAATGTCATTCCTGAACCAGCAAGTGTATTTAGTTGTAATATTGGTGTGTAGGTGCATCTCAGCTCATTTTGCCTGGTCATGTGATTTCAGAAAGAGCCAGCACTTTAGGATGGAACTGCTTTCTGGCAGGCTGTTGTTTCTCCTACTCAATGTAACTGAATGTGTCTCAGTGGGACCTGGATTTTACTATTGAGTGCTGTTCTTAGATCTACCAGGCAGCTGTTATCTTGTGTTAGGCAGCTGTTATCTGGTTACCTTCCCATTGTTCTGTTGTTAGGCTTCTGGGGGGAGGGGGGATATCACTCCAACTTGCAGTACAGCAGTAAAGAGTGATTGAAGTTTATCAGAGCACAAGTCACCTGACTCAGGCAGTTTGGAAACTGACAATATGTCAGATTTCAAAATTAAATATAAAAAAATCAGTTTGCTCTTTTGAGAAACAGTTTTCTGTGCAGAATTCTGCTGGAGCAGCACTATTAACTGATGTGTTTTGAAAAAAGCATGTTTTCCCTTTAAGTAAATCTGGAGATTGTAAAAAGGTGCAGTTGCACATGAGGCTGTTGATGGGGACAAATTGGGGAGACAGTAGAACGGGGACTAAACAGTGTGAGTTTGTAACACAAGTCAGAATGAGAGAAACACAAGAGAAATGTCACGTTGTTCTTAAAGGACCAGTAACATCAAAAAATTCAATTGTTTTAAAGTAATAAAAATATAATGCAGTATTGCCCTGCACTAGTAAAACCGCTGTGTTTGCTTCAGAAACACTACTATTGTTTATATAAATAAGCTGCTGTGTAGCAATGGGGGCAGCCATTCAAAAGAGAAATGCTCAAGTTACACAGCAGACAGCAGATAAGCTCTGTCTGTCTAATGGTGTTATCTGTTATCCATTACCTATCCTGTGCCATTTAGCCGTTTTTCAATTTCCGCCATTGCTACACAGCAGCTTGTTTATATGAACTATAGTAGTGTTTCTGAAGCAAACACATCCGTTTTACCAGTGCAGGGCAACACTACATGATATTTTCATTACTTTAAAACACTTTCAGTTTTTGGTGTTACTGTTCCTTTAAAGTCAGTTTGCCCCTCGGGGGCTGAAACAAAAGCGTTGTATATTGATGTGCAGCTCAGACGGCAGTTGATGTTACTCCCAGACAGGCTTGTGAGCTCCTCATTATCTCCAGTCCTGACCTCTAGTGATCCCTGTGCTGGGCACAAATGGGGGGCAGCGCTGCCAATTACATTCATCTCTCCGGCAGGCACAAGACTCGGGCTTATTAAATTGGGATAGAAAAAGGCTCAGTCCAGATGGGCAATTAGAGCCGTGCCCTGTAACATCATTTGAACAAGACCAAGAGGAAGAGTCTAAGGGTCACATGACTCAGAGGCTTTGCATTGTGCCAGGGGGGCAGCGTATGTACAAATACAGAATATTAATAGGATGAGAATGTACAGAATAACCCACTGCTGTGCTACAAGAGTCCCCTGAATGCCAATAAACATGGGGACAAATAGATATATATATACTATTGAACCCACCCATTTCTGTGCCTGGGGCAGCTCATTCCCAACATTACAAGCTGTGTATAAGGCAACATATTACCTGCCCTGAGTCATCTGCTAATGTATTAATTCTTCCGACGTACCATCTGCTGAACTACAACTCTCTGAAAAGTACCAAAGTACTGTGGGCTACAGATATCCCTTCAGCTGGGTGTAAGGATCTCTTTGTGCAGCTGATAAAGGTATTTCAATCTGAACAATAAATGGTGACGTGCTCTAGAACCCTATTGGGAAAGCAATATGGCAGCCCCCATCTACTGACACCAACAGTCTATGCTTGTGTACTTTATTGTCTCTCCTAAAGCAGCCACACAAGATTGGTTTTCTATATCCAGAAGCCAGCCAATTACAGACTGTCCCGCCCCATTCAGGTGAGCGGATAATAGGCTCAGCACAGAACCAGGAAGTAGAACAAATTGAAGGAAGAAAGCAGGTAAGTACTGCAGGTGACCATAGATGTAACATACCCACCGTTGTTTCCGAAAATATAGTCACAGAATTCTCATAAAATTCAACTATTGATTGCAAATCTAAATTACTAGGAGGCAAAGGGGGTTCTGGATTGTGGGGGGTAGTAAGTAAGATGGTCCAAGGATGGAGGCTATGGTGGGAGGGAGTGATCTATGAATAAGGGTTTTATCATAAAGAGGTTCTGCTAGGGAAGCATGGGGGGAGGGGCAGAAGGGAACACAATGACAGATGAGGTTCTTACCACCCAAGAAATGGACCATGCGTAGTCGGAAGATGGCAGGGGCTTGTGACAGAGGAGAAACATAGAAATGTCAGCGAGAAGAACAGCAACATGGGAAGTGACCAGATAAGGAGGGTGGCACTCTGGGGGTATTAGGTGTCAATGAAAGGACAGAACAGATGGAATACCCCCCTTAGTGTGATCTGCCATCCACAGAGCAGAATGTTAATAAACAGATACGGTAAATGAGAATAAGAAAGACCAACTGCAACAAGTTCTTTCAATAAAATGACGCCACTTCAGCATCACCAGCCATTCCTACTCCAAAGAGATCGTACCCTCAGGGCCATGTGACATCAAGTTGACATGGAAACCGAGTGCCAAGTGACGTCACTTTCCCATTTTTAGAGGGATGTGACATCATACCAGTTGTATTACAGAATGGCTGCCAACTGGATATGGGACTCTATTGCTGTAAATAAATAGTAAATAGGGATGCACTGTATTCAGGATTTGGTTTTTTTCAGCAGGATTCAGATTTGGACAAATCAAAAAAAAAAAAAAAGTGTCTGGCCAAACTGAATCCAATAAATGATGTCACACAAAAAAGGAAGCCCAAAAATCTTTAACTGTGCACTTTTCTCTTACACCCTTTTCTCCTGATTTAAATATGCAAATCAGGGTTTCGATTCGGTTCGGTATTTGGCCGAATTTTTCACAAAGGATTTGGATGAATCCTTAAATAGTGGATTCTGTGCATTCCTTGCTGTAAGTGATCCATTCACTCACGGAACCAGCACAGCTGAGAATTGTAGTTGAACCACCTGTGCTCTGTCCCACCCTAGTGTTGGATATATTATTGGATATATTATTGGATATATTATTGGATATATTGGGAGTGAAGCTGTATCCAAGCAGGGCCAGTGGGTGCTACTATATAATCTGTGGCTACAGGGGGTGCCAAGTCTATGTGAGAAGCAAACGCTATTGGCTACATGCAGCTTTAAGTAGCCCAGCGTGGGGGGGGGGGGCAGATTGAGAGATTCCTTCTGAGTGGGGACACTTACCGCTCAGCCAGTGCAGAGAACTTATTTTATCCAGAACTATGACATAGCGGGGAGACAGAGAGATGAAGGGGTTAATATTTCCTTGTTCAGCCCTGAATACACAACCAATCATCAGACAGATTGATACCTATGGGCTCTAGTCTAAGCCAATCAGTGGAATCTCCCCTCACTGGCAGGTGTAGGACTATGAGCTTCCCACGCTTTACCCACAAGCCATTTGTAATGGTGATATCTGGCCATGCAGGAGCTGCCAACATGATTACCAACAGATTTGTGGCCCAGGAGTCAGGGCAAGAGCAACAAGGTAAGTATAAGACAGACAGAGGATTATCCGCCTCTGTATAATGAATATGCCGGGGGCCACCCTGGGGAGACTCCAGCTCCGAGACTTAAAGTCTTATTTAAAACACTCTCATTCCCTGCGGTGGGATTTCAGGGCCTGGGGAAGAGTTAAATGAGTAACTAAGCTGAACGTTAATTAGCTGCAGTGTGGGCTGGAGACGAGACACAACATAATGGAAGAAAATCCCGTGGAGAAGATACAGATCCTGCACTTTGGGCAGTGACGGCCGACATCAGCCCCCGCAGTCACGACTCAGTGGGGCACAAACAGCAGCCCGGGGGGCCAATCCTATGGCCAGTACTGATCTCTTCATGCAGCAGAGTCAGGGTTAATCTCCTAACCCAGTGCCCATATAGACCTGCCAGGCTCTAAATCTCCTACAACCATACAATTTCCCCTTCTACACACGTCTATTGTTGCAGAGGGGCCCTGGGCAAAACAGACTTTGTAGGGCCCCATTACGTCTAAAACCTGCCCAACCTGTGTCTCCATCTTGCACTGCCATCCCCATCTTGTCGGATTGCAGCCATCTTGCACTTCTCAAAGCAACCAATCAGATCCTTACATTTCATTCTAGCTTGTGGCAGTCCATGAGAACTAATTGCTGATTGGTTGCTAGACCCACAGTCTCCATGCTGCCCCTACAGGTTCCATATTGGCTTTAATTAATGTGCTATTGAGTGACCCCACCCAATGCTTCTCTGCGCTTACCTTCCATGGCGTATTTCATGTCCTGGGCAAAAAGGTTCCACATCACCTCCGCACTGACCTTCCCCACACTCAGCTCCTGAGGAAATCTATGGAGAACACCAAGGAGAATCCAATGAAACACATGCAGATTAATACAGGAACCACTAAGGGTGGGACTCATTTCTATAGAAAAAAATTAAGGATTAAACAGCATTCCATGAATTGCCCATAAATTAATGAGGAAAAAGTCCAGATTGTGTCTCTAGGGCACTGGGGGAAATCTCAGTGGGGCCAAGTTGCCCGTCAAGAGTATGAAGTGTCAGGGTTGGTGGCAGGGCCAGAACAAATGTTGGGCATCTCATATCTTATTTTAAAGAGCAGCACATTCCATCCCCTTCAGTGGGGACAAATATAATGATACAGTGAATAAAGTGCCCCCTATTGTAAATTATAAGGATATTTTAAGTCACAGAGGAGTTTCATGACCTTATAAAAGTACGTTTTTATACAGGTCATGGAACTCTGAGTTAACTTCTAATATCCTTATATTTTCCAACAGGGGGCACTTTATTTATTATAATACACAAGTTCTAGTGAGTCATGTGACAAAAATGACATCACTACTCACCGTTTATAACTGATGACATCACTACTCACCGTTTATAAGGATATAATTTACAAGATATTCATGGCTTTTGTGTATTATATAATGATAATAGGCATTAAGTCACACCCCTTCTGAACAATGGGAGAAGAGCAGCCCAGAAGCGGTGGGTGGTGATTGGTGGGGCTTCTCTAGGGGACAGGACTCATGGTTATTGGTTTAAACCAGCGAGGAAATACTCTGGAACCTACAACAAGTGAAATCCACTAAGGTTACCAGGTAAATGTTGGGATTCATGAATACAACAATCACTGATTACAGAGCAGCAAAGACAGTAGGGGCTGGGGATACACCACATGCATTGGTGCTGTAGAAATGCAATGTATATCTATGAGAGATGTGGCCGTATATAGAGGTCGGGGGCTGGGATGTGATACGTGCAGGGGTAACATTACAGTGCTATAGGCAGGCAAAGTAACAGGATTATTTATTTACAGTCATGCACTTAATCCATCCATTTTGGATTTGCCGAATGCTGCATCCTCTACAAAGGGACCTATTTTTAGTCCATCCCCCACTCCCCCCCCCCCCCACAACTGCATCAAACCCACCCAGATCTGGGCCTTTAAAAAAAAAAAAAAAGAATCTCATCCAGGATGTGGCACCTTGCAGGGGCTTCTGGGCAAACTGTCACTCTGGGCACCTATGTGGCAGTTGGGATTCAATGTTGAGAAATCTTGGGATTGAATTATATGTTCTCACTTATATCTTATGGGACTGTGTTGGGCAAATCTTTGATGGAGAAGGACCCGACGGTGATTGTAATAAACTTCCCTGTAGCTTTGCTCTTGCCCTACAGGTGTAAGTGAATACAACGTGTGCTAATTTCATGGTGTTGAACTATAACGGTGACGGCACAGGAGAAGATTAGTCGTCCCAGTAAATCTGTGTTTTTGTGCCAAAACTTCCCCATGTGCTACATCTATAGTAATAAGTCAAATCAACTGGACTTGCTGTATTTTTGGGTTTTTCCTTGAAGACATTTCATTAGTTATTCAACTGGCTTCCTCAATTCAGAATGACTAGAGAAATGTTTGTAAAGAAAAACAAAATAAAAATACAGCAAGTCCAGCTGATTTAAATTATTACTATAGATATACCAGGGCCTGGAACAATTAGAACCTTCACAGACATCAAGGGGCAGATTTACCCAGGGTCGAATGTAAATCCTTCGACTACGAAGGATTAACCGCAAATAGATCGATCGAATGATTAAATCCTTCAAATCGTTTCGATTCGAAGGATTTTAATCCATCGATCGAATCATTTTTCTACGACCAAAAAAAGATTGCAAAGCCTATGGGGACCTTCCCCATAGACTAACATTGACTTTGGTAGGTTTTAGGTGGCGAACTAGGGGGGTAGAAGTTTTTTTTAAAGAGACAGTACTTCGACTATCGAATGGTCGAATATTCGAACAATTTTTAATTCAAATCGTTCGATTCGAAGTCATAGTTGAAGGTCGAAGTAGCCAATTCGATGGTCAAAGTAGCCAAAAAAAAAAACATTCAAAATTGAACGTTTTTTTTATTCTATACCTTCACTCGAGTTAAGTAAATGGGCCCCCAAATGTGCCATTTCACTTAATGTAGATGTATCCTGCTTCCCTGTAAATTCTTTCGGCATAACTGCAACGACTGTAGTTCTACTGCCTTTAAATGATAGTGATTTACACTAGAAGGAGTCTTGGCCCAAGAGAACTAGTGGCCCAACTGTAGTTATTCCAGACTTGTAGTTGATTTAACACCTTACATTACTCAACAACCATAACTGTAATGAAAATTATACACACTAACACGCACACAGACACTAACACACATACTCTAACATGCACACAGACACTAACACACACTCAGACACTAACACACACATAGACACCAACACACACACACACAGCCAATCCACTTGCACAGCTTATAGACTGAAGAACCCTTCCTATATTAATGTCCCTAATGCTTATGTCAAAGGTTCTTCAGTGCTTCTAATGGCCTTCACCCTACGCCCCCCAGACAGAGCTCTGTATATAGTGGAAATTACACACCGAAAAACTCGTGATGATAGGCTGGAGCCCACCAACCCCACACACATCCTAGGAATGAACTCAGATGTGAATACTGAACCACAGACACTGAAATGTGGGCCACTATCAAGTAATGTTTTTGTTTGAACATTAAAAATAAAAAGGAATGGAGATGATCTTTAGTCGTCTATATATCTTCTCCTGTCAGGGAAACCAAAGTCATGGCTGGGTCTAATCACCTCTTTAATTGTGTAGAATTAGGAGCAGTTTGTTCATGGCAAATTCTCTAAGTCGTTCAGTCAAATGGAGAATTAGCCGCAGATGGAATGCTCTTGCAGCAGTAGCAGCAGTGTGTCGCATGCAATGCACTAGCAGTCAAGCTGCATACAAGATGGCGCTATGCTTTCTCTCACTCACCATATAGTAAGGGCTGACCCCTCGGCCGATGTCAGAGTCACTTATACAACAAGGGACAAAGCAGACAGGGAGACAGACTGACAGGAGGAGACTTCTCTACAAAGCACACAAGGATTAGAGCAGAAACAGATAAAGCAGAGAATATAGACGGGTTGGTGGCACGTGGCAGGAGCCCACTTACTGGTTAAGCACAGGGGTATAGGCGTTCTTATCTTCCTCAATGATTGAAACTATGAGCGTAATGAGTTTAGGCCAGAAATCCAAGTTCTTTATACAAGGACCCTGCTCTTCAGGAGGCAGATCCTGTTTCTTGTTCTGGGGAGAAGCAGAATGTGACATCATAGTGTCATTAAGTCATCAAATACAACTGCAGCATATGATGTAACTTCTTAAACTCGCAACAAAATATCGGGCATTAAGATTACATTGATGTCCTTGATTTGGGAAGACTGACACAGAGACTCCAGAGACTATTCATGGTGCTTCCTATATTCAGATGGTCTCACTAAGGGTCTGTCACATAGTCTGGGACATTAACAGGTTAAATCATTGGTTCTTACATCAATAAATGAGGGAAAACCTTATTGGTTGAGAAGTAGCTTTGTCCTGTTTAAACATCAGGTGTAATAGAGAAAGTGATGTGGAATTGGGGGGAATGTGGCAGATACAGGTCTGTCTCAGAATGTGATGTCGGCACCACTGATAAAATCATTCCTATTAGTCATGGGTCTTGGGAATTCTGATTAATTGGTGAATATCCTTTAATTCTGACCAACTGGATCAGTGCACAGGTACAAATGATACTCACCGGGTCTGCCTGGTACTCGCGGCTGTACAGCTCATGGCAGTTGTTGAAGATGTACTCGTAGGTGGAATTCAGACAGGCCTTAACGCAGTCCCTCACTACTTGACTCGCACGGGGCGGGCTCTGCAGCTCTTGCACCTGAATGGAAACATCAAGATAGAAATCAATGCAATTTACTCAAGAGGTTGTTGAAGCACAAGCACATGCAAGTGTGGCACAAGGGTATTTAGAAGCTGGTACTGGATGGGGTAGGAAGGAAATCTGGTGGGGTTTGATGAGCGGATAGAAGATCCATTCCGTTGAAGGTAATATAAATGGTATGTGTGGGGAGAGTGGATAGAATGTCGGTGTGCTAGTCGGACTGAGTAAATAGAAGGTCCATATGTTGGAAAGGGAGAGTGAATAGAAGGTCCATGTTCTGGAAGATGAAATAGATAGAAGTAAAAATGGTATGTGGGGTGTCTGGTCTCTGTGCACTGTGTGGGCCAGTTTTGGGGCAAGGTTCGTCCCCCCCCCCCAAAAAAAAACCTATTATAAGACAAATGTAGCAGCTTGTGTTTCTCTGTATGAAGTGGGGTAAATACATTTGATTATTTTTCCAAATCTCAGCACAATTTCCCCCTGTAGTTTCCATCTCTTTATTTTCATTATTGATGCTTGAAAACAAACATTACAACAAAAATAGCCAATGAAAGTCACATTTGCACCACATCAATTGGTTATATAATCAGACACGGCAAGTTGTAGCCGTACATGTATTTGTGGCACGCAGTGAAAGAAGGTGAAAGATTGGCCGTTTATTATTATCAGAGGTATAGACTATTGGTTAATGTTGTACCTTATAGGCCAGTGATAAAACTCTAAATAACATCACCAACGCCTCCCCACCCCCATGCTACATTCCAAGTCTGAGAGAAGGACTGATCTACATTCATTTGCCCAGAGCTTGGTTCCACTAAATGAGCTAAATGCTGAGTGACAGATACAAGCAGATTGCTGCCCCCTCACTAATCTGCTTCTCCACTTGTGCTCCGACTTCTGAGCCGACAGCCCTGACCAGTTGCCCTAATGCTGTGCCACAACGGCTGTGGAACTGGCCAATCACAAAGGAATATTAAATCAAGGTGCAGCGGCCGGATCATATGAAAGCCTGGCACCCCCCCCCCGGTACCCATGAGTTTAATGAGAGTCTGCAGAGATGATCAGAAGCAAAAGTCTCTCCAGACTCTTCAGAGACCTTTATGTCAGATCCGAGTGCAGGTGAGTAGAACCCAGTACTGTATATTGGCACCTGCTTCTCTCACTGAGCCCCAGTTCCCCATCTCTGATATAAATATACACATTTCAGTGGCACAAGGTTCAGAGGCACAAGTACAGAGACTGTGAGAGGAGCCACACTGGGGGGACATTAGATTTAGGGCCCCGTGTACATCAATGTATCAATGTATAAGAGAAGTCAGGAGGGTCTGCATTTACCTTCATACGGAAGAATGTGATACTTGTAAGCAGGTCCACTGTGGATTTCAAATCCTGCAAGCGATCTGGGCTGCTGGCCGGGAAATTGTTCTGGACAAAATTAAAGGAGATATTAAATAGTGGAAAGTAGTAATAAAGAGCATGGTATTGGTTACATAGAGGGGCGGCACAACTCCAAAGTCATCAATGTGTATCCGGGAAACTAGGCTGCTTATAGGGTGAGTAAACCTTTAAAACAAGTGAATGTAAAATTGATGAGGGTTCTTTTCTAGGCATTTTTACAATGTACATTCATTATTTATTCTTTCATTCCAAGATATTAAAGGGAAACTATACCCCCAAAATGAACACTTAAGCAACAGATAGTTTATATCATATTAAGTGGCATATTAAAGAATCTTACCAAACTGGAATATATATTTAAGTAAATATTGCCCTTTTACATCTCTTGCCTTGAGCCACCATTTCGTGACTCTATCTGTGCTGCCTCAGAGATCACCTGACCAGAAATACTACAACACTAACTGTAACAGGAAGAAGTGAGGAAGCAAAAGGCAGAACTCTGTCTGTTAATTGGCTCATGTGACCTAACATGTATGGTTCGTTGGTATGTTTGTGAGTACAGTGAATCCTACGATCCCAGGGGGCGGCCCTTATTTTTTAAAATGGCAATTTTCTATTTATGATTACCCAATGGCACATACTACTAGAAAAGTATATTATTATGAAAATGGTTTATTTACATGAAGCAGGATTTTACATTTGAGCTGTTTTATGCTATATATTTTTATAGAGACCTACATTGTTTGGGGGGTATAGTTTTCCTTTAAGGGTAAGATGTACTGTTAATATGAATGAATTGTGTTACAACAGCGCCACCTGCTGGTCAGTTTCCCACCAGTCTGACCAACAAGTAGTCAAGGAAGTTGTCAGGAGAAAGAAAGAGGCTGATGTTCTTCTGCTTAGGAAAGATGTGAGAAAGGTTTCTAATTTTATTCCTAAGCAGAAGAACATCAGAGCAGATTCTCTCTTTCTCCTGAAAACTTTCCCGAGTGAAGAAAGAACTTATTATCGGGCAATCTGGTCCATAGAATTTAATCCCTGCTGTCTCCGCTCCAGCTCCTTGTGATTATTGGACAGGTATAGGATCTGTGATCGGGGAAACCCGTTATCCAGAAAGCTCTGAATTACGGAAAGGCCATCTCCCATAGACTCCATTTTATCCAAATAATCCACATTATTAAAAATAATTTCCCTTTTCTGTGTAATAATAAAACAGTCACTTGTACTTGATCCCAACTAAGATATAATTAATCCTTATTGGAAGCAAAACCAGCCTATTGGGTTTATTTAAATGTTTACATGATTTTCTAGTAGACTTAAGGGATGAAGATCCAAATGACAGAAAGATCTGTTATCTGGAAAACCCCCAGTCCAGAGCATTCTGGATAACAGGTCCCATACCTGTATTGTTACTGCTCGGCGGCTGCACAGAACTTGTGTCTGGCCGACACCAAAGTCAGAGCAGTGAGTTCTTACCTGTGTATTAAATAATGTGTTGGCTCTTGTGCCCCTCATAGTACAGTGAATTGCCCCCTCCAACCCTCAGTATGTGACCCATCAGCTTTTATTACATTTAAACCTTATCCTATAATAACTCTGGTCTGATGGAGCCATGGTTTAGCCACTCAGTTGAGCTGCTGTGTGTGTGCTTATAAAAGGCTTCTCTTGGCCGTATCCCTGCTATTAATCCTATATTTCATGCTGTGCACACTCGCTTATTCTCTGTCATTTCACCCTGCGGCTGCTCCGATTGGTCGGATTACTGGTGGCTGCTCGGCTACTCAGGCTCAATAAGACTAACATTAATATGTCTAACGTCTCCCTCAGACATGTCGTTTTTTTGACATTTTATTAAGGAAAAAAAAAAAAAAACACCTCAGTTATGCTGTAACTATAAAATGGGTTAAATATGGCAATAATACACTCAGGGGCCGATTCACTAACTTCGAGTGAAGGATTCGAAGTAAAAAATTTTTCGAAGTGTTTTTTGGGCTACTTCGACCATCGAATGGGCTACTACGACCTTCGACTACGACTTCGAATCGAACTATTCGAACTAAAAATCGTTCGACTATTCGACCATTCGACCATTCGATAGTCGAACTACTGTCTCTTTAAGAAAAAACTTCGACCCCCTAGTTCGCCATCTAAAAGCTACCAAACTCAATGTTAGAAGGTCCCCATAGGCTTTCCTAAGTTTTTTTGATCGAAGGTTATTCCTTCAATCGTTGGATTAAAATCCTTCAAAACGTTCGATTCGAAGGATTTTATCGTTCCATCGAAGGATTTTATCGTTCCATCGAAGGAATAATCCTTCGATCGCACTATTTGCGCTAAAATCCTTCGACTTCGAAGTCGAAGGATTTTAATTCCCAGTCGAATATCGAGGGTTAATTAAGCCTCGATATTGTACCCTTTGTGAATCGGCCCCTTAGTGTCTCTTTATTATATTAAGTGTATTCCCTTCAGCCTCTTTGCTGCACTTCCTTCCCTCCCCTGTGGGGTTCAACCTGCCTGGGGATCAAATCCCCATCCGGCCGTTGCTATGGAAATATTATAGCAGCAAGGAGATAATCCCCTGTCAGCCCCACTGATTTATTATACTTGGTGGAGACGTCCCCTAAGGGTAAATGAAATTCTCTGAATCTCTGGCTTTTCCTTCACAGTCGTACAAACAAGCGTCATCTGAAGTGAAGTTATTAAATGTCATCTAACAGTGTATGTGTATAGTATCACATATAGTATATAGTCTAATGCGCTCACACACATATCCCCATATTTGATCAGTATAAACTATACTGCCATTATATCACATAGTAAATAATAGTGCTGGGATCATTAGCCAACAAACACATATGCAAATCTGAACTAAATTATGTATTAGATCCCCACATTCTCCCAGTACATTCCAATTCCTTAATTATACCCAACTCTTCTCCTGTTCTAGTCCCAAATAAAACAAAGGGCATTTAATATTAATCATTATAATGTACAATTGCCTCCTGGATACAGTAATTATCTCACGGAAGTGCTGTTTAAAGCCCTATAAAAAGGCAAAGAAGGAAATACACCCCATGTTCCCCTTAGTAGATACTGACATAATTAGATCCCTCCTTTCAGAAGTAATTGAGTATTATGGGACATGTGATGGAAGCAGGAGAGATATTTATACTCTGGATTTGACAGAGACACTGGAGAAGAGAGATGAATCCTTTCCAAGCCTGCAATCAGCCCCATTGTCTGTTTGATACGTCGCCTTACCCGGTACATGGACAGATCAATGCGCAGGGAATTGTGCAGCTGGTCGAGAAGTTTGACAAATCTCTCTTTCTGCAGAGGAAAAATGAAAGGGGAGAATGAGGCAGGGGGTTAAGAGAAGGAATAAAATCTCGGAGCAACTGTTACTTACCCCAAAATTGGAGGCCGAGAAGCGGTCGGAGGCAGAGACATTGGTGGAGGCGGTGGTGTGGGCATAGTAGGCGTTTATATTGGCCAGTAAAGTGCTCATCACGGCAGGAACCCCCGGGCACATGTACTTGGATGAGAGGCAAGCAAAGTGTCTGCACAAAGAAAATGGATTAGTTATTATATGATGTGCTTACAGCTGGCGCCACTTCTTTCACAAACTTGTAGGGTAAAAGGCTAAGGAATGGGGTTCCTTCTGGATAACCCCCACCCCTCTATTATCAAGTGTTACCCAGTGATGAGTGTTAGCTTAAGAAACACAGGGTGACATCTAGAGAGGTGTCCAGAGTAAGAAACAGACATAAAGATACAGTGAGGTCATACAGAATGTCACAAGTACAAAGGGGGCAAAAGATCCTCCATACTAGGGGTCCCCAACTGCCGGGCCACAACAATTAACACAGTGTGCCAAATTGGACACCTTCCCCTCCTGACCCCCCTCAACGACCACCCCCCTGGTCCTTGGGAAAAAAAATGCCTTTTTTTCCTGACCCCCCTCACTGCCCCTCATGAATACAGTACTGCAGATTGGAGGCACCGGTGTGTGAATGGTGCAGGCTGATGATTTCTGTGCTCCAAAACTGCCAATTAATTTAAGTGGGGTGCAAAAAAATGGTTATTTGCACTTTGCACCCACGTTCCTGCTTGTAAATGAGGCTTACTGTATTTATTAAATGATTGAGTTTGCTGGGGATCCCAAACCAACAAAACTCTACAGTTCCCAGTTACTGGCCAGAAGAGGATTCTGGGAGATGGAATCTATGACTTCACATCACTCCTGGGCTTGATAAGATGACTTTTGATTTTACAACCCATGTCCTGTATTCTGAATCATTATACATGGAATGAATGTAATATGAGTTCTACAGTGCCTGGCCAAACACTATGTGTGCCCGAGGCAATTGTCTGACCCGAGTGTCCCGGCACACCATTTGTGCTGCAATGTTTTCTGGTTATTATACATCAAATAGGACCTGGGATGAGATTAAAAACTACATGTCCTTAATTATAGAAACTGAACACCATATACAAGACTTAGAGGTTCGTTCCCCCTCTGAGGCAAATTGGAGAGACTTCAAATGGGTTTTTTTTTTGCTTCCTCTGCATCAACTGGCAGTTAGACCTGACTTACTATGTTACTATGTCTTTAATTAGCTTTTGGCAAACAAGAAAATCACTCCCTGCCTATACCAACACCAGACTGTTTTCCTCCAGTACATATGGACAGCACATGATACAGTATGAGTTCTAACATCATAAACTGCCTTTCACTCCTAAATGTCAGCTTAAAGGGGTTTGTCAGCTTTAAATTAACTGTTAAATGTAGAGAGGGATATTCTGAGACAGTTTGCATTTGGTTTTCATTTTGTATTATTTGTGGTTGTTTACTTATTTGGATTTTTATTCAGCAACTCTCCAGTTTGCCATTTCAACCATCTGGTTGCTAGGTTCCACATTAACCTAGCAACCATGCACTAATTTAAAGGGGTGGTTCACCTTTAAATTAACTTTTAATAGTATATAGAATGGCTAATTCTAAGCAACTTTTCAATTGGTCTTTATTTTTTCTTTGTTATAGTTTGTGAATGATTTGCCTTCGTCTTCTGATTCTTTCCAGCTTTCAAATGGGGGTCACTGACCCCAACTAAAAAAAACAAATGCTCTATAAGTGTCATGCTAAGTGTGACATTGTGACAAGCTTCCCAAGATTCCAATGTTTTGTCTAATAAATAAATCTGTTATTCTGCAGAACCTTCTTTGTCTTGGAGTCTTGCAAATAATACGGTTCTGGTAAGAAAATAACCAACAGGCTACAAATATATTGTTAGTTACTTTTTATTACTCCTCTTTCTATTCAGGCCTCTCCTATTCATATTCCAGTCTCTTATTCAAATCAATGCATGGTTGTTATGGAAATAAGGACCCCAGCAACCGTATTATTGAAATTGCAAAACTGGAGAGCTGCTGAATAAAAAGCCAAATAACTCCAAAACCACAAATAATGGAACATTAAAACCAATTGGAAATTGTCTCAGAATATCCCTCTCTACATCATACTAACAGTTAACTCAAAGGTGAACAACCCCTTTAATCAAGAGACTGGAATATGAATAGGAGAGGCCTGAATAGAAAGAGGAGTAATAAAAAGTAGCAATAACAATACATTTGTAGCCTTACAGAGCATTTGTTTATGGGGTCAGTGACCCTCATTTGAAAGCTGGAAAGAGTAGGAAATAATTAAAAAACTATACAAAATGAAAGTCAATTGTAAAGTTATTAGACATTCTATTACAACATAAAAGTTAACTTAACGGTGAATCATTAGCCTTTAAAAGACTAGACAACCGATGTGGGCAAATCTGGATACTCTGCGTCTCTTTTTCTTTGCAAGTCACGGAGCAAAGCTTCACAAACATAAAGAAGTGAAAGGAGGCTGCCGGATCATTAAGTAAACACCAGTAATTCCCAATAAGATGAAATCATTCTGGAAGCTGCCGGGAATCCTCATGACGACACCGATCTCCACTGAAACAGACGAGTATCATTCGCTGAACCAAACGATAACCGTAAAATCCTTATTTCTCCAATACTTTCCTGGCAACCTCCCGATAAATTGGATTTTGAATGTAGCCAGTGGAATGGCTGATTAAATCTTTCCTCTGGAATAAACCCATTAGTGGAATAACGCGGTTAACTCCGAATGACACCTTAATTGTAAAACAGAAGCCGACTAATTAGCCAGAAAGCAACACGAAGGCCCTTGGGATGAAGCTCACGCAGACTGTTTGTTTGCTCTGAGACTGGAGGATAAAGAAAGCCAAGAAACACGTTGTCTTCCTTTGTAGCAGCCAAATGTATTGAGAATGAATGGGAAGCCCAACGTGTAACATTAGAACAGGAAGTAATGTTTGATTGGTCAACTGTACAGATGATGGGCCTCATTGATTAACACTCGATCTTCCAGCTCCAGCACTTGATTCCACCTCCAAATGGCACATAAAGCTGGTTGTGGTGCTTTATTTAACCTAAAAGTGTTCCAATAAACGCACCAAAACTGCCCCATAGACTAAAGCGGCCATACAAACAGAGATCCGCTTGATTTCTCAGGTCACCAAATGATCGGATGTCTCCCCGATATGTCAACATTGTGGGTGATATCATGTTGATCCCGATATGGGAGGTCGGATGGAAAACTGCATCATCAAACCAATTCGCCCCTCGATCCGGGATAATTTTAGGAAAAAAACAAGAATGTACCAGTGCTCTAAACTCATTTAGATATAGAAGGAACGTGCTTCAAAAAGCAGTGTTTCTGGTTACTACAAGTTCCTCCCATCTGTTCCACTTGCTGCTGCCTCCTCTCCCAGGCTGTGCAGGGTCCGGCAGCTCTCAGCTCCCTGCACTGTAGGACAGGAACCAATCAGCAGCTAGCAGGACCTGATAGGGAACTGAAGCATGCCTGTGCTTGTGTGACTGCAAGGCTGTGATTGGCTGTCCCCCTCCTACTGTGCTTCTGGCAGGGACCGTTAGGACACACCCATCCCTCATTTAAAACAGGGACCAGTGAACATCTATAGGGAGCTCCAATAAAGGGGCTAATTTTAAAGATATTAATTTGTAGCACAATGTGACACCAACACCATATATTATTAATAATTGCCTACAAAATTAGGCTTTTTCTGTTTATATGTCTCCTTTAAACCTGCCTGAATGACATCTGCCGGACTTTTGGGCAGATATTGATCAGGAAAGCCCGTCGGAGGGCCCCATATACTGCCAACTTAACCCGTCAGCAGCTGATATCGGCCCCTTTAAAGCAGAATACGTTGCATTATATAAATAATATAGCCCTATACTGAGCCCTCCAGTAGAGGTTGAGTGCAGCTCAATAGTTGCATGTTCCCTGGGTTATTTTGGAGGAAAAAAGGCACAAAATTCCATCACAATCTTTCTGCCCAAGTTCAGTTGGCGCTGGCAGAGACAATGGCTGCTAATCAGTGGCTTTGTGAGTGGCTTTCCTGCATGCGGCGCTGTATAAAGCCTCAGTTTGTGGAATATTAAAGGAATCATTTCCCTGAATTCTCTATGTACAGAAGTGAGCACATAACAATAACGTAATCAGCGGCAGCACAAAGATGGCTGCACCCGGCTCCCGAGGATCATGGGAGATACTCACGTCATGGCTTGGTAAATAGACTCTATACCATATCGCATGGCAAACTCGTCCACTATCTCCTGGGCCGTCTCATCAAAGTAAACCTTCCAGGCATCGTCCCCTTTGGCTTCTGGAATCTTCACCACCCCTCCACCTTGTACGTCTGTCAGGTAATGGAAGAGGTTCTGCAGCGCCGAGAACAGGAAATGAGAAATATATCGAACTGAAGCTATTAAAGGGATTCTGTCATGATTTTTATGATGGTTTTATTTCTAAATGACACTATTTACACTGCAAATAATTCACTGTACAATATAAAATGTCATTCCTGAACCAGCAAGTGTATTTAGTTGTAATATTGGTGTGTAGGTGCATCTCAGATCATTTTGCCTGGTCATGTGATTTCAGAAAGAGCCAGCACTTTAGGATGGAACTGCTTTCTGGCAGCCTGTTGTTTCTCCTACTCAATGTAACTGAATGTGTCTCAGTGGGACCTGGATTTTACTATTGAGTGTTGTTGTTAGATCTACCAGGCAGCTGTTATCTTGTGTTAGGGAGCTGCTATCTTGTTACCTTCCCATTGTTCTGTTGTTGGGAGGAAAGGGAGGGGGGATATCACTCCAACTTGCAGTACAGCAGTAAAGAGAGACAGAAGTTTATCAGAGCACAAGTCACATGACTGTGGGCAGCTGGGAAACTGACAATATGTCTAGCCCCATGTCTGATTTCAAAATAAAATATAAAAAAAAAATCTGTTTGCTCTTTTGAGAAAGCTATTTCAGCGCAGAATTCTGCTGGAGCAGCACTATTACGCATTTTGAAAAAAAAATTTTTTACCATGACAGTATCCCTTTAACTGAAGAATTACTTTGATATTTGAGGTCTATGTCATAATAAAACAGCTGCAACCCCATCTACAAAACATCCCTGCTCCCCTATACCCTGCAGGGTATCAGATGCCAAGTTCATTTGCTTCCCAATTCCCCCGAAAAGGAGCGTGAGCACAAGAAGTCAATCTGGTGCCGACGTCTAGTGCACAAGTTCCTGGTCAGCTGTGGTTTCTGATGGGTAAATTCTAATTATGAAGCACATGCTGGGGATCATTTACTAACATTGGGCAAAGTCAGTCCATGGGCAGTAACCCATAGCAACCAATCAGTGACTGGCTTCCTTGATCCAGCTGCGCGTAAAACAATGAATGCAACAATTTGATTGGTTGCCACGAGTTATTTGTCCAGTGTTGGTAAATGACCCCCACTAGATACTGGGCTCTGATTGGCTTCTTACTCCAGCCATATGAACATCCTACAGGTGTGTTCCAGCCAGTGGAAAGACTTACAGACAATATGGACTCACCTCATGCAGGCAGGTGTATTGAATATGATAAGGCGCAACCTTCTCCTCTCCCTTAATCTCAACGCTGATCTGCAGCCGAATGGCGCCCGACACAGCCGACTTGTCTGTTCTCTTCTCTAAAACCATCAAACGGAAACAAAAGGCTTTGAATGGGATCGGATATTCCCTGAGTATAAAGGACTATAATTTGCAACTCGCCAGAAAGCATTGCTGGAACTACTGGGGATATAATTGTACCTAAACCTGCCCCCCCTTGGGGCCCGCCGGTGGATCACACACATGCAAATTCGTGTCTATACGTAAATATATAAATATCAGCCCTTTTGTTTGTCTCTTATGGCTCCTGGCCTGTCTACTTTATACGTTGGAGGGACAAAAGTTGTATTTTCTGATTTTACTCCCTCTGCCAAGTTCCAACTGAAATCCCATTGTACATTCCTGATAATTCCGCACAGTGTTACCTTTGGCCTATTCCTGGCGCTAATGAGACGGAGATCTGGGAATTACAGCGTGTGATTGGCCCCAGCACAGAGAGGGCCCCGGGGAGTCTCCTGGTGTAGCCAAATCCAATGGAGTCTGTTTTATAACACAGGGTCCTCCCAATGACTGAGAAATTGGGAAAAGCTTTGTCTCAGTTTGTAGCAGACGATCATTAACACAATGACTGATGTGTTGTACAGAGCAGCTTCCCTGTGTGTGAGCGGATAATTACTGTGTGCGGAGAATAGAGGCTTTCTACTCATGTATACTCCTGCCACAGGATTATGTACCGGTTATTATTATTATTATATATTATTATTATATTATGTACTTATTATTATTATTATATATTATGTACCTGTCTGTGACATGATTAACATGATTAGAAAAGATGTGTTACAATGAGAAATGGGAAGGGGTGATACAGGGAACAAGTGAATCAGGGGTACAGGCTGATACATTAGATAGGTATTAGATGGGTACAAGTAAGGGTCGGATGCTTTATTCACCAGTAGCTCCTCCCAGCAGACAGGAGGGAGCCAATGAGATTAGAGGAGGGAAAGGGGTGTTACAGGGAGAGCTGGGAAGTGAATCAGTGGTACAGGCTGATACATTAGATAGGTACAAGGAAGGGTCGGATGCTTTATTCACCAGTAGCTCCTCCCAGCAGACAGGAGGGAGCCAATGAGATTAGAGGAGGGAAAGGGCTGATACTAGAAATAAGCTGAAATATTCCTGCAGATCAGAGTCACAATGGATAGTTGATAAAACATGAGATGGGAATATAATACAAGGAGGGTAAGTTTTTAATTAATTAATTGGCATTGTCCAGCTCAGGGGGCCACTCACCCAGGTTGTACCACACGTCCATCTCTCCGCTCAGGGTTCGGACTTCAATAATTGTCTGTCCCAGAAAGTCGTCGGATTCACGCTTCAGCCTCTGTTTCACGCGGGACTTGATGTCATCGTCTTCATCCCAAACCCGCACTTTGATGCGATCGGATGAGTTATGGCACTCGCTGCGGGGAACACAGGGCAATTCAGATGGGGCAAGAACTATGTGTGGGGGCCTCACACATGCTGCTGAACTACAAATCACTGGCTGTAGCTTTAAGGTGATACATTTAACCATTTGCAAACACTCTCCCAGGTAAATTAATTCAATCTCCCCTCTTGTACCTATCCCTGCAACAGATTTATATCATTATTCTTCCTGCTCCGGGGCTGCTCTCTCTCCCCTGGTCAGACAGGTAAAATAAAACAGTCTCTAGTATTGTATGTACAGAGCTCAGATACTCATTACTACTTGTACCTAGGCTGCTCTCTTGGCTATGGGCACAAATAGGAGGGTAATGGTAACAAATGGAAAGTTGCTATTTACTGAAGATCATTATGATTGGTGTAAAGCAGGAACTAGAGGGAACTCTTCAATTATTTTACTGCTTTATTTTGCTTCCCTTGCTCATAGTCTGTACAGAGAGATCCCATAAAACTATGGCAGCATAGGTATTCCCTGTACTAAGCACAATTCAGCAGGAACAGCCCCTAAGTTTGCTCATAGTCTGTACAGAGAGATCCCATAAAACTATGACAGCATAGGTATTCCCTGTACTAAGCACAATTCAGCAGGAACAGTCCCTAAGTTTGCTCATAGTCTGTACAGAGAGATCCCATAAAACTATGGCAACATAGGTATTCCCTTGTACTAAGCACAATTCAGCAGGAACAGTCCCTAAGTTTGCTCATAGTCTGTACAGAGAGATCCCATAAAACTATGACAGCATAGGTATTCCCTGTACTAAGCACAATTCAGCAGGAACAGTCCCCTAAGATGATATGGTGCCTCTGTGTGACAGAACACAAGGAAAGACCAAGAGGAGGGGGGTAGGAGACGGCAGAACTGACAATCACATCCTTCTCACCAAGTTGGAAAGCTGTTGCTAGGCAACAAAAATAAAAGTATCCATGCAGAATTAGGGCAAAAGGAGGTATTTATTTTCTCAAGGGATGTGACAATTAGATGCATCATTAATCATCTACAAATTGCAGTGATTAACCACTTCCTTATCCGCCCTTCTCTGAACACCCTGCGTGGGGCGCTTAACCGCCTTAAGATCTTAAAGGAGCCAAGTAATGACTCATATGTAACACTCTGGGTGCCGGAATCATGTCAATCAAATATACAGGGCCCTACAGAGTGTGAGGAATAGACCAGCAGTGGGTATCGGCTGGCATTGCCCATCTGTTATTTCTGGCACTTGATTCAGGATAATAAGATGAAGATGTGAAATTTCCATGAAAGAGTTAATAAAATAATCATTATGTGCTGTAACAACGTATGCTGGTCCACGTTCACCAATAGGGTGAAGCACTTTTCCAGGCTCAGGCCAAAGGCACAGGTACTAGAACCAGACACTAGCCAATCAGTGAGTGTCTCAAGAGAGCTGAGATTGGCTACAACTAATAGAGAAGGTTCTTTAACCAGTAAGTCATCCAATCACCGACTGCCCCCCTTTAAGAGAGCTGGGATTGGTTCAGCACAGAAGCAGGAAGTAGAGCAGGTAGGTGGGGACAGGAAGTAGGTAAGTACTGAATTATTTACCCAGTAAGGGGCCTATTTAATAAATAATAAAGTGTGAATTTTCTCCTTGTCTAACCGCAACAAAGTTTGCCTCAATTTCTCAAGTGTGTTTTTTATCATTTTTAATTTTTTTTCTTAAGTAAATTGAAGGAAAATTTGTTATAATTTCCAATTTATGTCATTGGGAAATTAGCACAGAGGAGGTTCCCTGGATAATGAAATGGACAACCATGATAATATACATTGTTACTAGCAGGTATCCTTGTCCAATCAGAAGCTCCCAGGTAACTTGGCACAATAAAACCTTTTCATGGGCGCTGGTGCCAATGTTTATCCCAACTGTACAGAATGCATTATGTGCCTGTACCCCTCCCCCCCACCACCCTAACCCTGATCTATGGAGCATCAAACTGTGGGTGAGATTCCCCTGAGTTTCCTGCTGGGGGGACATGCTAAAGACTGGGGGAGCAGTGATTGGATGAAGATTGCACCCAGGGGCTGTACTAAAGATACATCCAACACTGGTCACTAGAGGGAACTGGTGAGTTGGATGCTCATATAAACAAGGTTTGGGCACATACTGCAACAAATAAAACACAACATGGGGCTTAAGTAACCTTTGTTTTCTAACTGGGCAGATAGGTGTCGGGCAGGCTGCTGGGCTGGTCCCATACACGGGCCAATAAGCTACACACACTCAAGGGAACTAGTCTACAGCTAAGAGTAGTTATTTCTGGTGCTGTATGTGGGCATCTTCAGATTTAATTAATTATCTTAGATAAGATAGCTTGCCTGAGGCAGAGCAAAGAAAACCAGTGAACTTACACAATAAGTAAATGTAAGAAGTCACTGAATGCTCCTCGAGTGCAGGGGCAGGAGCCGGGAGACCCAAGAGCGCAGGAGCCGGGAGACCAAAGAGTGCAGGACCTGGGAGACCCAAGAGCGCAGGAGCCGGGAGACACAAGAGGGCAGGAGCCGAGAGACCCAAGAATGCAGGAGTCGGGAGACTCAAGAATGCAGGAGCCGGGAGACCCAAGAGCGAAGGAGCCGGGGAGACCCAAGAGGGCAGGAGCCGGGAGACCCAAGAATGCAGGAGTCGGGAGACCCAGGAGCCCCAAGAGCGCAGGAGCCTGGAGACCCAAGAGCACAGGGGCTGGTGCTGGAAGACCCAAGAGCACAGGGGCCAACGCTGGGTGAGGGCAGCTTGAGCAGTGATACATATAGCAGCACCAAGGAGCTCTATCAGTACAGTTGGAAGGCAGTGTGTGGGCTTCTTGGCAGCCTGGAAAGGGACCACTGTTGCAGCAGTGAGAATACTGAATTAACACCGCATGTCCCATTAAAGCGGCCGCACTTGATCTTTATATGGAGATGTGGGGAGAGTGTTAGTAAGTGAATCATTAGCACTAAATGTCACAGCACAAATAACAGTCCAGAGGAGGAAAGAAAAAGAAAATTACAGCTCATCAGTGAGCCCAGTGACAGCCATTGTACTGAACTGGGGGAAAGAGCTGGAAGCAGACAAGGCTGTACTTATTGCCACTCTGTGCCCTGTATTGCAAGCCAATTAATTGCACAGGTACAATAATTACCTTTATAAGGACCCGGTGTAATTAGCCCAGGAGCACAGACTGGATTACACAGTAAATACACCTTCCCAACAGGTGCCTCACATACATACTGGCTCAAAATTCCAGCTCCCCTGAGTCACTATTTGCCAGTCTCACCCTGCTCTGTCATTTCTTCCATCCTCCTCCAGTTTTGGGTAAAGGTTTAAGAATAAAAGTAAATTCAGTTAGAGACACTAAAACTGTATGTTTCTTGCCTTAAGGGAATGACTAAGAGATTAACAAAACATTTATATTAATAACAGAACTCAGTGGCAGAGAGACCTGATCCCGCAGCTCCGACACCCGAAATCCTGAAACTGCAGCTGAGCCTCCAGCACTGAATATTCTGACACACAATAAGCTATACCCTCATACTATACTGTCTAAGGGAATCAATATGGCACCTCCCTCCTCCCATATGTATAAATACAAATATACAGAGAAGGAATATTCTGGGCACACAATAAGCTATACCCTCATACTATACTGCCTAAGGGAATCAATATGGTACCTCCTCCTCCCGTATGTATAAATACAAATATACAGAGAAGGAATGTTCTGGGCACACAATAAGCTATACCCTCATACTGTACTGTGTAAGGGAAACAATATGGCACCTCCTCCCATATGTATGAATACAAATATACAGAGAAGGAATGTTCTGGGCACACAATAAGCTATACCCTCATACTGTACTGTCTAAGGGAATCAATATGGCACCTCCCTCCTCCCATATGTATAAATACAAATATACAGAGAAGGAATATTCTGACACACAATAAGCTATACCCTCATACTATACTGTCTAAGGGAATCAATATGGTACCTCTCTCCTCCCATATGTATAAATACAAATATACAGAGAAGGAATGTTCTGGGCACACAATAAGCTATACCCTCATACTGTAATGTCTAAGGGAATCAATATGGCACCTCCATCCTCCCATATGTATAAATACAAATATACAGAGAAGGAATGTTCTGGGCACACAATAACTATACCCTCATACTGTACTGTCTAAGGGAATCAATATGGCACCTCCCTCCTCCCATAAGTATAAATACAAATATACAGAGAAGGAATGTTCTGGGCACACAATAAGCTATACCCTCATACTGTACTGTCTAAGGGAATCAATATGGCACCTCCTCCTCCCATATGTATAAATACAAATATACAGAGAAGGAATGTTCTGGGCACAGAATAAGCTATACCCTCATACTTTACTGTCTAAGGGAATCAATATGGTACCTCTCTCCTCCCATATGTATAAATACAAATATACAGAGAAGGAATGTTCTGGGCACACAATAAGCTATACCCTCATACTGTACTGTCTAAGGGAATCAATATGGCACCTCCCTCCTCCCATATGTATAAATACAAATATACAGAGAAGGAATGTTCTGGGCACACAATAAGCTATACCCTCATACTGTACTGTCTAAGGGAATCAATATGGCACCTCCCTCCTCCCATAAGTATAAATACAAATATACAGAGAAGGAATGTTCTGGGCACACAATAAGCTATACCCTCATACTGTACTGTCTAAGGGAATCAATATGGCACCTCCTCCTCCCATATGTATAAATACAAATATACAGAGAAGGAATGTTCTGGGCACACAATAAGCTATACCCTCATACTGTACTGTCTAAGGGAATCAATATGGCACCTCCCTCCTCCCATATGTATAAATACAAATATACAGAGAAGGAATGTTCTGGGCACACAATAAGCTATACCCTCATACTGTACTGTCTAAGGGAATCAATATGGCACCTCCCTCCTCCCATAAGTATAAATACAAATATACAGAGAAGGAATGTTCTGGGCACACAATAAGCTATACCCTCATACTGTACTGTCTAAGGGAATCAATATGGCACCTCCTCCTCCCATATGTATAAATACAAATATACAGAGAAGGAATGTTCTGGGCACACAATAAGCTATACCCTCATACTGTACTGTCTAAGGGAATCAATATGGCACCTCCTCCTCCCATATGTATAAATACAAATATACAGAGAAGGAATGTTCTGGGCACACAATAACTATACGCTCATACTGTACTGTCTAAGGGAATCAATATGGCACCTCCCCCTCCCATAAGTATAAATACAAATATACAGAGAAGGAATGTTCTGGGCACACAATAAGCTATACCCTCATACTGTACTGTCTAAGGGAATCAATATGGCACCTCCTCCTCCCATATGTATAAATACAAATATACAGAGAAGGAATGTTCTGGGCACACAATAAGCTATACCCTCATACTTTACTGTCTAAGGGAATCAATATGGCAGCTACTACAATTATACCTACACTATAGACACAAATTACAGAGATGGAATGCTCTGGACACCCAGTAGACGACTGGAAAATAACATTCTAATTTAAATAAGCTTAACAATAAATATACACAAATATAAAAGGAAGTAATTTTCTTTATAAAAGCCAGCCCTGTTGAAAGTACAGAAATACAACCCCCCCCTATAATTAATTACACGGTGCTTTAATTGTATAATTATCTTGCCGTTTCTTTGGCTGCTGGATAATTAATGATTGAAGTTGAAATTTTACATTTTTGCATTTATAAAAAAATAAAAAAAAGGAAAAGTGCTGAGATGTAAGTGCAGTCGGCACATGAGTGGCACTGGGTTCATGTGAGTCAGTACAGAGGTGAATGGGTTGGAGATACAAAATATGCAAAGTACATAAATTAGATTTCTGCTGAAAAATATTGGGGGCAAAGTACATAAAGTGAGGCAGTATGGGTATCCCCTGTGGTATATCCCCTGCTGCATATTCCCTGCTGTATATTCCCCGCTGCATATCCCCCGCTGCATATCCCCTGCTGTATATCCCCTGCTGTATATTCCTTGTGGCATATCCCCTGCTGTATATTCCTTGTGGCATATACCCTGCTGCATATTCCCCTGCTGTATATCCCCTGCTGCATATTCCTTGTGGCATATCCCCTGCTGCATATTCCCTGCTGTATATCCCCTGCTGTATATTCCTTGTGGCATATTCCCCTGCTGCATATCCCCTGCTGTATATCCCCTGCTGTATATCCCCCCCTGCTGTATATCCCCCCCTGCTGTATATCCCCTGCTGTATATCCCCTGCTGCATATCCCCTGCTGTATATCCCCTGCTGTATATCCCCTGCTGCATATTCCCTGCTGTATATCCCCTGCTGCATATCCCCTGCTGCATATCCCCTGCTGCATATCCCCTGCTGCATATCCCCTGCTCTATATCCCCTGCTGTATATTCCCTGCTGTATATTCCCTGCTGTATATCCCCTGCTGTATATTCCCTGCTGTATATTCCCTGCTGTATATTCCCTGCTGTATATTCCCTGCTGTATATTCCCTGCTGTATATCCCCTGCTGTATATCCCCTGCTGTATATTCCCTGCTGTATATCCCCTGCTGTATATCCCCTGCTGTATATTCCCTGCTGTATATTCCCTGCTGTATATCCCCTGCTGTATATTCCCTGCTGTATATTCCCTGCTGTATATTCCCTGCTGTATATTCCCTGCTGTATATTCCCTGCTGTATATCCCCTGCTGTATATCCCCTGCTGTATATCCCCTGCTGTATATTCCCTGCTGTATATCCCCTGCTGTATATCCCCTGCTGTATATTCCCTGCTGTATATTCCCTGCTGTATATTCCCTGCTGTATATCCCCTGGCTGTGCAGAGAGGGTTGGCCGGGACACTGAATGATTGTGGCAAAGGGATTATTATCCGTAAACCTAGGGCAGCACTGAATTAACAGAAACAGGTGCTTTGGGGCAAATACAATCCATCTGTGATTTGGACCCTAGCAACCAGCTCTGGAGATCTGCTGAATAAAAGGCTAAATAACTCAGAAACAACAAATAAAAAAAAATTAGACCCAATTACAAATTATCTCTATTGCTTAGAGTCCCCCCATTGTCAGCTCTGAGTTACTTACAAGTAGAATTTCTCCTCCCAGACAGGATTCAGGTTCCCATAAATGGTTTTTGTTCTCTTCTTAGTCTTTCCCACCTGCACAGTGACGTAGGGGTCGGAGGAGCCCGTCTTATCCTTGGCTTGTAGACCCTGAGCGCACAGCACTGTGGGGGGGGGGGGGATACAGTAACATGTCAGACTGGGGGACCCTGAGCACACACCCCAGTAATATCCTAAAAGACATTGAATTAACAGCAGTGTAGGATATTATCTCTTCTCTACTACACGACTTTAATTCTAGTCATCAAGACATCAAAGGGGAAGTGTACCCTAAAACATTATTTTCATGCAGACAGGTTTGTTTTTTACAAAATATGGAAGGATTCTTTGTTACATATTGCTACTTTTTTATTTCAAATTGATTTCTATCCAATAGCAGCAATGGATCCTGGTTTTGTCCTATCATTAGCCTTCTGCATTTACACACCCCTCGAGGGTGAGATGTAGCTCAGGAAGGATTATAAATTGTTCCGATATACATTGGGGTTTCTAATCCACTAATTCAATGACAGGTTGGATATTTTTACTTTATACAAGTTTCGGACTCCCATTACATTAGGAGCCTCAGCAATTCTTCAGTTCTTTTAATGTGATGCTGAGTATGAGAGAGACAGACAGACAGACGGCCGTGCTACAGACACACTCCAGGGAATTGAATCATATGAACTGTAATAATAAGCAGCCCCTGGGGAGCTCCGGCTGCCACAACCTCTATGTGAGACTCACAGGCCTAACAATAAGGTCCCATCTGGCTGTCAGGCCCAATACACAAACAGGCAGTTAACAGGCATTTAATCTAATGGAGCTAATAAAGGCACTGACCTTCCCTCACATGTGGCAGGGATAATTGGGAAGCAAAGGATAAAATTATTCTGACCAGCGTTGTACTTTACAGGGGGGGCAAATATTATTGGAAACTGGCAGAGAGATCAATAATGAGGCCGACAAACTACAGCACAAATTGGCTGGAATAAAGGTTCAATACAGGTAGAGCCAATATATATAGAATATATGCACCTCTACAATCAGATCCTGACTAGAAAGCGAGGGACAGAGAGGTCAATGAGACAGTGAGGGAGAGGTCAATAAGAGAGTAACATAATAACATAGTAAGTTGGGTTGAAAACCAGAACCACGTCCATGAAGTTCAACCATTTTCTGTCTATAAAACCTGCCTAACTGCTAGTTGATCCAGAGGAAGGCAAAAAAACTCTTTAATTTGTCTCAGATGGGGTAAACTCCTTCTCCAAGATGCCAATTGGACCAGTCCCAGTAAGGGAGGAAGAGTTATATCAAGCAGTGAGGGAGGCAGAGGCGAGAGACAGTGAGGGAGGAGAGGTAAGTGAAACAGTGAGATGCAGAGGTGAGTGAGACAGAGAGGGAGGAGATGCAGAGGTAAGTGAGACATGGAGGGAGGAGAGGCAGAGGTAAGTGAGACAGAGAGGGAGGAGATGCAGAGGTAAGTGAGACATGGAGGGAGGAGAGGCAGAGGTAAGTGAGACAGAGAGGGAGGAGATGCAGAGGTGAGTTAGACAGAGAGGGAGGAGATGCAGAGGTAAGTGAGACAGAGAGGGAGGAGATGCAGAGGTAAGTGAGACAGGGAGGGAGGAGATGCAGAGGTAAGTGAGACAGGGAGGGAGGAGATGCAGAGGTAAGTGAGACAGAGAGGGAGGAGAGGCAGAGGTAAGTGAGACAGGGAGGGAGGAGATGCAGAGGTGAGTGAGACAGAGAGAGAGGAGATGCAGAGGTGAGTGAGACAGAGAGGGAGGAGATGCAGAGGTGAGTGAGACAGAGAGGGAGGAGATGCAGAGGTGAGTGAGACAGAGAGGGAGGAGATGCAGAGGTAAGTGAGACAGGGAGGGAGGAGATGCAGAGGTAAGTGAGACAGAGAGGGAGGAGAGGCAGAGGTAAGTGAGACAGGGAGGGAGGAGATGCAGAGGTAAGTGAGACAGGGAGGGAGGAGATGCAGAGGTGAGTGAGACAGAGAGGGAGGAGATGCAGAGGTGAGTGAGACAGAGAGGGAGGAGATACAGAGGTGAGTGAGACAGAGAGGGAGGAGAGGCAGAGGTGAGTGAGACAGAGAGGGAGGAGAGGCAGAGGTGAGTGAGACAGTGAGGGAGGAGATGCAGAGGTGAGTGAGACAGTGAGTAAAAGAGAGGTGAAAGACAGTGAGTGTGGGAGGAGGTGGTGAGTGAGGGAGACAATAAAAGAGGCATTAGTGAGTGAGAAAGTAGATTTCTGTGGATTCACCAGTGATAGTGATCTTGGCAGACCATTTTGAGGTCCCGTCCAACACACTCTGCTTCACAGTTTTCATCTGCTGGGCATGGGCCACCTTCCCCACATCAAACACATCCCTGATCACTTCAAAGATCTCCGGCTTGTTCCTCTCCCGAATCTTCATACGATCTTTCATGGCCATGATGATATTCTGGGTGCGGTCCTCTGCTCCATGCTTGGAGCTCTTCTCTGCTGCCCCTGTTAGGAAAACATAAACAGACCCAAAGTTACTGAACCTGGGAAAATGGAGGCAATATTATAATTAGGAACTTTCCATTGGGTCCCTGAATACCATCCCCCCTTCAGTGTTTAACCTGGTACAAAGCTCTTTTTTTGTTCTAATTTCCTACTTCTGGACTTTTCTCTTTCCTTTGATAAAGTTCATGTGTGACTATAAGATCCAACTAAAAGGGCTCTGCTTTATCCATTGAACGAAGATTTGTGTTGCAGTTACTAATGAAGCCACAAAAGGGAACTCTTGCTCCTCGACCTGGTTCATTTCTCTTCAAATTCCCCTCATACCCGTCTCAGTTGGAAACAAGCACCACCTCTTACATGACCATGGTAAAGAGAGCAGCCTGGGAAGTTGAGCTCAGGTGCAGAGTGGATGATGGGAGCTGTAGTTCAATAATCTGACGGGCTCTAGGTATAGACTGTTTAGATATGCAAGACAATTCAGTCTCCCGGTTCCAATCAGAACCTTAGGGTTGAACTTGGAGAGATGGTTGGTGTTCTACAAGTTGGAAATAACGGATATAATAATAACCGATATAAATCTCAGCAGAATGTACCACATGTATTACACAACTCTCACCTTGAGTATAAAGTACAGCCAAGGAACAAGCACAGACTGTGATACTGGATGTGTGAGGAGCCTCTAGTTAGATGCCCAGTTGTGCAGAACTGACATGTCTAACACTTTCTAATCGAGGAGCCCAGGGAATTAGAGAAGAGCAGAGCTCATGTGGCTGAGCTGGAAACAAGCACAATGTGCAGATTCCATGTGAGCAGCTGAAGGTTCTTCAAGGTAACCGGGCAGGAGTGAGTGGCCCCAGATGTTGTTATAATAAGAGCCCAGTCATTCAGCCTCAGGCACAGGGACAGCTCAGTGCACATGATACCTTCTATTTGTGTCTGTATATTACCCACCTAGATTGTAAGCTCTACAGGGCAGGGAACTCTTTCCTCTTGTACTTTGTATGTATTACTGTAATGACCCCTGCTTGTTGTATTAATTTACTGTTCTGCTGTACAGCGCTGCTATATATAGTGAATAAAGTAGCCCCTCTTGTAAAATATAAGGATATTATAAGTCACCGAGGAGTTTCATGACCATATAAAAGTACGAGGCCAAAGGCAACTGGGGGGTACTTTATTTATTATAATACACAAGTTTCAGTGAGTCATGTGACAGAAATGACATCAGAACTCACCGTTTATAACTAATGACATCAGAACTCACTGTTTATAGGAATATAATTTACAAGATATTCATTGCTTTTGTGTATTATAAGAAGTATAATAGTACTGCTATATAAATACACATGTGGCTTTAGGGTTCTGTGTGTGGCTCTAGGGGTCCGTTTGTGGCTCCAGGGGTCCGTTTGTGGCTCCAGGGGTCCGTTTGTGGCTCCAGGGGTCCGTTTGTGGCTCCAGGGGTCCGTTTGTGGCTCCAGGGGTCCGTGTGTGGCTCCAGGGGTCCGTGTGTGGCTCCAGGGGTCCGTGTGTGGCTCCAGGGGTCTCTGTGTGGCTCCAGGGGTCTCTGTGTGGCTCCAGGGGTCTCTGTGTGGCTCCAGGGGTCTCTGTGTGGCTCCAGGGGTCTCTGTGTGGCTCCAGGGGTCTCTGTGTGGCTCCAGGGGTCTCTGTGTGGCTCCAGGGGTCTCTGTGTGGCTCCAGGGGTCTCTGTGTGGCTCTAGGGTCTCTGTGTGGCTCTAGGGTCTCTGTGTGGCTCTAGGGTCTCTGTGTGGCTCCAGAGGGCTTTTGGGACTTGCAGTTCAGTAGTACAGTGCTGGCATGGCTGTGTATGATCCAGCTGAAGGAATAACATTGCTGCTAGTGTTCAGTGAGGAATGAAGGTTTCTCCAAGTACAAATCCCTAGCGAGCGTGCTGAGCACTAATAATCACTGGCAGAAATGACTGCCCTCACACACACACATAAAGGCAGAGTGGGCACCGTCGGGCACAATGTCATCTGTACAGAACAAACAATGAAATAATTCCAGGTGAGCCGAAAATAACAGCCTTCTCCCCCTGCAATTTCCATTGCTAAGTCAGCTGGGTAGGAACAGGCAATGGCATTCCTGTGCCACCTACGGGTGCCGATGAGATGTGCTGCCCACACGCCTGAGCCACATGCACGTGCCGAGTCCTCATGACTTAAACCCCTTCACTGCCTACAGAACACACACCCCCATATGTAATTTAAGGCACCAATGGGTTGATGTAACAAAAAACACTACGTTTGCCCAGGAGCAGTAGCGCATAGCAACCAATCAGCAGACAGAATTTACTGGTCATCTGTTTAAAAGCAAACATCTTATTGGTTACTGCAAACTTGGTGCCTTTTGGGGCTAAGTTTGCCCAGGAGCAGTTACCCATGGCAACCCATAAGGTGCTTGCCTTTAAACAGGTGACTAATAAATGCTACCTGCTAATTAGTTGCTATGGGTTACAGCCCCTGGGCAAACTAAATGCCTTTTATTACATATCCCCAATAGTGCTTAGTACTACTTAGTACTGGCGGAATGACAGCAGGGATGAGTATTTAAAGGAAAAGGAAAGGTTAAAACGAAGTAAGCTTTATTAGAAAGATCTATATAAATACACCAGTAAACCCTCAAAGTAATGCGGCTCTGAGTCCTCTGTCAAAAGAAACAGCACATTTCTTTCCTTCTATTGTTTACTCATGGGCTTCTGTATCAGACTAACTGTTTTCAGCTTAAACCTCCAGGGCTAGGGCTTGAGCATGCTCAGTTTGTTCCTCTCTCCCTCCATTTCCCACCCCCTCCCTCCTTCCCTCCCTGCTGTAATCTGAGCTACTGCTATAAGTGAGCAGGGAGAGACTCCGGAAGGAAGTGATGTCACACCAAGCTAATATGGCAGCTGCTATCCTAAACAAACAGAGAGAGCTTCTAGAGCTTTTTACTCAGGTATGGTAAAGCATTATGCAGAATAAATATAGCATTCTAGCTTGCACTATTGTGGCTAATCTATTGGCAATAAACTGCTTCGGTAGCTTTCCTTCTCCTTTAATGGAATGTAAACTGCATATTTCCCAGAGCCACTTTCAGGGAGAGGTCTGTACGGATTCAGATCTGGTTCAGCAAGGATACAGCAGAATTCTACAATGCCCTCAAGCACTGTAGAAACAGAAGGCTACAAACCTTGCACGGGTGCCCCGATACTTACCCAAAAGGTTATTGTTTGGACTCTTCCTTCGTGGGTCAGGCAAGTGCCGTTCAGATAAGCAGCAGTGCACCAATAGTGTCCCATTACCTTTCAGTTTAATGAAGTGGCAGTTGCGAGTGGTCTACCTCTAACCTGCTGAGCTGGCCATTATATGTTACTAACATAACCACTCCAGTGCTGAATACTCACTCTGCAAGCAGTCGGCATTGAGCAAGTCTTGGCACTTTTCATGGCACTTGACGCCGCACTCAGAGCAGCGCATCCCCTGCCGAGCGATTCCCCATAATAATCCCTCACACTCGTAGCAGTAGGTCGGGGTCGTTGCCGTCCATACCTCAAAGTTGTGGGGTGTTGTGCAGGAGATGGGGTAGATTAGGGCCTGTAGCGTTTTCTTGTACACGTGTGTTTTCTGAAACAGAATAATCATGTCAGTCACAATCTGTCCCGTGTCCTTCCCAGAGGATAGAACATCCCAACATTTGCCAATTGGTCAGATATCAGGCAGTTTGGACACACACAAATAGCCCAATTGCCTTTCCACCATTCTGACCACTGAGAACATCCCGATTCCTCCGATACTCCGATTCCTACGAACAAATCTGGCCAATTGAGTTCAGCCAGAAATGTTTGACATTAAAGCTATAAATTGAGGTCCTTACCAGGTCTTCATCCTTAAGAGACGTGCGGGTCGCCATGGCAGAGGTGATACCGGCTTTCCGTGACTGGACCAGCGACTGGAAGAACAAATAATACCAACATAATCAGGGGCTGAATGAGTCTTATTCAAGGGCCACATTATACCGCCGGCTAATAAAATGGCAAAAACATCTCTGTTTCTCACAGGCAACTGGGCACAGACTGAGCAGAGAACAGAGAGGGTACCGGGAGTTGCCAGATACTCCCAGATATCCTTACATTATAAATGCATGGTAACTACAACAAGGAGACAAATGACTGGGATGAGATACTGGATCATAATACACTGCTGTACATTTACATCTTGCAACGAAGAACTTTTTAATAACATTTTCCTCTTAAAAAGAAATTGCTGAGGAATGGGATTTCTTTAGTTCAATACTAAACAACAAGGCCGGATTTAGAGAGGAGAAAGCCACAGTGCAGTTTTATGGTGGGAGTTGGGGTAGTGGGTATTTATTTAGCAGTTATTTAATCATATCCATTTGGATCTATGGCTCCTCCTACTGAAGGGCCCCTGGGAAAGTGTCCCAACCTAAATCCGGCCCAGAATCAGGAGCTACAGGGAAGGGGAACCAACTCAAACCAAAAGGGTTCAATACAATATAAAATGAAAGGGATAGGGCACATATATGCCAGGCCTGCCATGCCATGAATATGTAGGTATCACATTCAGGCCCCATCACTGAATATAATGTATGAGAAAAAGGTTTTTCACTCACATAATAAGACCTGTGCCACCAACATACAGCAGCTCCCAGAAACGGCTCCCCCTACTGGCCGGGGAGTTTTTTTTTTTATTGTGGAACCATTTCTGGGAAGATAATGATGGGCAGATTCTGGCCCAGTTTGGTCACTGGAAATATTAGTGTTTGATCCAAACACTCACCCTTCTGTCCTTGCCATCTCATATATATGTAATTTTGTAGGGGTTGGGTCTCCACTAGAGGATTATCTGAAACACACAGGACCCTTAGGTTGGACCATTTCAGCTTTTGAAAGAAAGCCCCAAATGTGGGTTTGGCTGGTGGCAGGTAACATTTCCATTCAGGCCCTTCCCCTTTGTGGAGGTACAAGAGCTTGCCCTTCCCCTAGGGTGATTGATCTGGGGGAAACTGGGCCACGTGTGGGTCTCAACATAGAAGAGGACTTCAGGCTGGGTTGGGCGTTGATTGAAAAGTGGTTGGTCAAGGTTTGGCGGAAAAATGTCTAACCCACTCATCGCCAGTCTCCGCTACCAAAAACAATTCCCCTTTTCTTGGAGGAGACATTGTTAGAGCTCCTTTTAATTCCATTAAATCAGTGATGTACAATGGGAAAATGTAGCAAACCCCTAATATAGCAACAGAAAAAGGACAAAGGCAGGGAGGCAAGTAACTACAAACTCATAAGCCGTTGGCTCGGGGTGGGCACCACTTACCATAGCCTGTAGAATGGAGTGAAAGCAAATGAAAGGATAATAGAGATTAGTAAGAGAAACATAAGCACCCAGTTCCTGCTCATCATCCTCCATTGTAACCAACCAGTTTGGAAGCAAAGAGTGCACATCACCCCTACTAACTACCTTCATATTTATATCAGGTCTCTGCCACATGGTGCCCTGTCCTACACAGTGCCCTCGATATGCACCAGTGGCTCAGCAACCAATTGGATGTTTGCTTTGATTTTTCTCAAGGTATGAATTGGTTAATTAATGTGACTTTTCCCAGGGATGCTTGCCCTGCTCTTGCTTATAATAGATCACCATAAACTAGACCAGTGCCCGAGACCAAGAAGAATAAGGCCACAATATATCAATAAGAAAAAAACCCTACAGGTTGCTCAGCTAAGTGTCTGCATAAAGTGTAAGCAGTTCAAGGCAAGGATCTCCCCTATGGCCCAGTATATGAGGAAAGGGAACCTGCATTATATGTCCATAACATGGCCCCTGGCAGTACAGAAATCAGAAGTCTTCATTAAACAATATCACATTAATATCATACAAGAGTAAAGGTCAGGTATTTAATTGAGACTCCCCTTTGTGCAGCTTAAATGAGGAGATCTGACAATGAAAGACTCACCAGGTCGCTAACCAGAGGGATGGGCTTCTTCTTGCGCAGATCAGGCATGCTATCAATTCCATAGAGTCCTCCTGCCGGCCTGAAAAGACAGCAGATATTTACAATCTACAGCTTTTAGGGGCAGTAAATAGTCAAAGTAGGAGAATAGCTAAAAACAGTTGGTTCCCACTGCAAATATTTTTTTAGGGTCCATTTGTTCCAAATGTAGTTCTTTGTGATGGGCCCCAAGAGTAGCAGTGTCACACTGGTCTGAGTACCAGAGGATCTCCAGGTGGGTCCATTTCTTTTTGCTACTATAAGTCTATATAACCTTAATACTATGTTGCAGTTTCTTCATCTCAATTGTTACAAGAGTGAGTCCTGCAAGTTGGGTTCTCTGGTGAACCCCAGGATGCTCAGTCCAATACTGCAGGGTAGAATGGGTGCTACCAGCTTTTCTTGAGGGTGAAACAGGTGGAATTATCCATCATTCATCAGTACAAAGAGAGAAGAATGGATGGAATTACAGTGGTGTGCAAAACTATTTGCCCCCTTCCTGATTTCTTATTCTTTTGCATGTTTGTCACACTTAAATGTTTCTGCTCATCAAAAACCGTTAACTATTAGTCAAAGATAACATAATTGAACACAAAATGCAGTTTTTAAATGAAGGTTTACGTTATTAAGGGAGAAAAAAAACTCCAAATCTACATGGGCCTGTGTGAAAAAGTGACTCCACCATAAGAAAGACTGGGCAAAAACGGTCTGCATGGCACATTTCCAAGGCGCAAACCACTTTTAAGCAAAAAGAACATTAAGGCTCGTCTCAATTTTGCTAAAAAACATCTCAATGATTGCCAAGACTTTTGGGAAAATACCTTGTGGACCAACGAGACAAAAGTTGAACTTTTTGGAAGGTGCGCGTCCCGTTACATCTGGCGTAAAAGTAACACAGCATTTCAGAAAAAGAACATCATACCAACAGTAAAATATGGTGGTGGTAGTGTGATGGTCTGGGCTTGTTTTGCTGCTTCAGGACCTGGAAGACTTGCTGTGATAGATGGAACCATGAATTCTACTGTCTACCAAAAAATCCTGAAGGAGAATGTCCGGCCATCTGTTCGTCAACTCAAGCTGAAGCGATCTTGGGTGCTGCAGCAGGACAATGAGCCAAAACACACCAGCAAATCCACAAAACAAAATGAAGACTTTGGAGTGGCCTAGTCAAAGTCCTGACCTGAATCCTATTGAGATGTTGTGGCATGACCTTAAAAAGGCGGTTCATGCTAGAAAACCCTCAAATAAAGCTGAATTACAACAATTCTGCAAAGATGAGTGGGCCAAAATTCCTCCAGAGCGCTGTAAAAGACTCTTTGCAAGTTATCGCAAACGCTTGATTGCAGTTATTGCTGCTAAGGGTGGCCAACCAGTTATTAGGTTCAGGGGGCAATTACTTTTTCACACATGAAAATGTAGATTTGGATTTCTTTTCTCCCTAAATAATAAAAACCCTCATTTAAAAACTGCATTTTGTGTTTACTTGTGTTATCTTTGACTAATAGTTAAATGTGTTTGATGATCAGAAACATTTAAGTGTGACAAACATGCAAAAGAATAAGAAATCAGGAAGGGGGCAAATAGTTTTGCACACCACTGTAGTTCAGCCAGCACCGAGAGTATAGGAACTAAACTGTTCAGCCTCACTATATTTATATTTTC
This sequence comes from Xenopus petersii, assembly GCA_038501925.1. NCBI lineage: Eukaryota > Metazoa > Chordata > Amphibia > Anura > Pipidae > Xenopus > Xenopus petersii. Next base: position 237,620,237 of record CM076672.1, on the reverse strand, counting down.
AGCCACCCAACTTCTCAGGCACCAGAGGCAGATTTATGAAGGGTCAAATTGAAAATTCGCATTTTTTATGGTCAAAACTCTGTAATTTGAATTGTGAATTATCCCAACTTGATTCGAGTTTTAATTCGAATTTCGAGATTTATCATACTCTGATCCTTTAAAAACTCGAATTTGACTATTTGCCACCTAAAACCTGTTGAGTTCATGTAGTAGTCAATGGGAAAGGTTCAGCGACCATATGTAAACTATTAGTAGCCATCCTGACATTTGAAGTTTTTTCTGAGAATAAACAGGAATCGAGTTTAGTCAAATTTTCGGGTCGTAAATATTCATCCGAGTTTTAGAAGTTCGATTTTTTTAATAAATAAGCTCCCATTTGAATTTGAAGCAAAAAAAAAAACTCCCTTAAATTCAAAATTAGATTTTTAATAAATGTGCCTCCTAGTACGGGAGTCCCACAAGAGCTGGGGACTAGGAGATACTCTGCAAGACTAAGTTTCTGGTGCTGCATCTGGTAACAAATGTCCCCATGAATAAATAGCTTTTAGGTCCCTTATCCTTGCTCTCGAGGGCAATTACTGACACAATTCTGGCTATTATCTTGCAATGAGATGAGATATTAGCAGCCTGCAATACTTACTGCAATATCTAACTGCAATTTAATCCTGCTTCCCCCTTGGGAATCAAACTCCACCCGCTGTTCAATTATAGTGGAGTACAGACCAATGTAAAGCCAAAACTAGAGGAAAGCCTAATTTATATTGCGCTTATGCTTTTAAAGAGTGGTTGTCAGACTTTCAGTTCAAAGCTGCCTTTTCCTGGTAAGGGCCCCTTTAAGATAATATCAAGGTAAAAGATACATATTTCATGATCGTTTTATTAACTATAACATTCCTTTTTTTTATTGTGTATACTATGCCTTTTGAAATAGAAATATATACAAAAAACGAATGTGGTTTATATCTGTAACCGTGAGAAAAACTCATGTTCCTGGTGCTGTTCATGGAGCCTGTTCTTCCCTAATTACAGTTAGGCACCAGGCTTATCCAGCCCCATGGGAAATATCATGGCAGTAGCAGCCTACATGAAATGGCATTCATTTCACATGCTGCGGCACACGCTGCTCTAGGACTCGTCTTTTCAACCCAATTTTTTTAATGGATTCCCTTGTGTTTAATAAGTCGCTCCTTTACAACCTGCTTACTGGGCATCTAAATAACTATTAAAACCATAAGGAGCTGGAATTTATCTGAATTGATGAGACAGTTATTTGTGTAACAACGTTTTGTTTGGAGCTGAAGTCATGCCATCTTCATTTCTAGAAACAGCTTGGATCAGTCGTATATATATACAAGCCCCTGCCCATTAAGTCTCAAAGCCATTGGTTTGAGTTGAACTGTAGAGAACATTTGTTTGAGTTGAGCTATGGAGAACATGGGTTTGAGTTGAGCTGTAGGCAACATGGGTCTGAGCTGAGGTGAAGAGAACATTGGTTTGAGTTGAAGTGAAGAGAACATGGGTTTGAGTTGAGCTGTAGAGAACATGGGTTTGAGTTAAGCTGTAGAGAACATGGGTTTAAATTAAGCTTTAGAGAACATGGGTTTGAGTTGAGCTATGGAGAACATGGGTTTGAGTTGAGCTGTAGGGAGCATGGGTTTGAGCTGAGGTGAAGAGAACATTGGTTTGAGTTGAAGTGAAGAGAACATGGGTTTGAGTTGAGCTGTAGAGAACATGGGTTTGAGTTAAGCTGTAGAGAACATGGGTTTAAATTAAGCTGTAGAGAACATGGGTTTGAGTTGAGCTATGGAGAACATGGGTTTGAGTTGAGCTGTAGGGAGCATGGGCTTGAGCTGAGGTGAAGAGAACATTGGTTTGAGTTGAAGTGAAGAGAACATGGGTTTGAGTTGAGCTGTAGAGAACATGGGTTTAAATTAAGCTGTAGAGAACATGGGTTTGAGTTGAGATGTACAAAACACTGGTTTTTGTACATTATGTATGAATACATCTGGAGAACTTTAACAAGATCTACCATTTATTCAGTGCTTTCCAAGGAAGACATTATTATATTATAATAGCAGGCTTATGCCGACAACTGACTCTGGCTTTTAGAGTTTTGGAATTTTGAGCCAGCACATGAAAATGATATGTTAGGGATAACAGAGGCAGAATATCAGGGTTGTATCATCCAGCCTGTTCCCCCACACTATCTGTTTGTGTGTCAATAATCAGTAAGAAACAGTCACAGCAAGAATAATGTTCTTATACTATTGCTGGAATAAAAGAAAATCATTAAAATAACCCCGTATTTCCTCCTACATTCATCACACTAAGATTTTAGATTATCAACTTTGATCAACATTTTTTAGCAAATGAGATGCATAATTAAGCTTTATTCAAACACTCTCCCACCTGTGCAGCTCTGGCCTCCTCACTCTCCCACCCGAGCAGCTCTGGCCTCCTCACTCTCTCCCCCCCCCCCCGAGCAGCTCTGGCCTTCTCACTACTGGACTCCAATCTGCTTTAAACTTTTTACTCACAACTAACTGCACTGATTTTTTGTTCTAATAAAAATATCGTTCGGTCCCTGCTACTGCCTTATCAAACAAAACTTGATGGACATGTGCCTTCATTCAACCCTTTATTTAACCTCAACCTCATGTTTTCACTCCCAACAATCTACACAAGCAGTGTTCCCTCTTCACATAGAAGCAGGTCTTCCTACTCAACCCCCATCAAAGGAGCTTTTGGTCCTCATTCTTGTTGTGGGGAAGAAAAAGGCTACTGTGTAAGAGATGTAAGAATTATAAAACTGCAAGAATGGGGTCAGGAGAATAGACGAGCAAACTAGTTGATTGGAGTGAACAGATTCATTTCACTAGAAAACTATAACATGAAGATATCAAGCCTAGCAGTATGTGATTTTCTCTAAACTACAGAAAAAGAGCTGCTTGGTAATGGCTGTGTACGACTGCAGATCTTCCCGCCAGCAGCACATTGAAATCTCTGCCTTCTGTTTGAAGAGGATTATTATAAATACAAGCGCTGGATGCTTATCAAACACAACATCAGACAAGCAATGCCATATGGAGATCATCAAATGTACTCAAACGAAGAGGACTCCAAACTAAACAGCAATTATAGCCTTTTTCTGCATGAAAACAACTTCCAATTAGCAAACAGACTGCACGGAGCAAAGTCAGACTCTTCCCACTGGGAGATTCCTGGGGAGACCCACAGCTGGTACTCTCCACAGAGACTCCTATTGGCACAGCAATTCTACCTTCTGCTCACATGAATAAAATCACTTACTTACCCTCCTTTAAACCACGGTGGTTTGGATGGATCCCCATCATCTTGTGTCTAAGAGGAACAAAGAAAAAGAAGTCAAGGAATGAAGTGTGAGTGAGCACTTGGGTATTGGAGTGAGCACTTTGGATATTACATAACACAACACACACAGACTCCTGTTTCCAGAGGCACCAGCAACACAGACAGCAGCCAGGCAGGGTGCACCAATGAAACACCCACAGCGCAAGAGCGGGTGAAACCACCAACTTCAGTAGGACGGGTGATACCAACAATGGCAGGGAAAGTGACATCAACAGTGCCAATGTAAGTGGCACCGACAGATGTAAGGGAGATACAGGAGTCAGTTCAGTGCCAGCGATGCCTACAAAGGCCAATTGTACCAGTAGAGTTCAGCCAACGAGGCATATGCCTGTTTATAATATGATCAGTACCTCCATTATAATGTATATAATACACAAAGGCCATGAACATCTTGTAAATGATATCCTTATAAACAGTGACTAGTGATGTCATCAATTATAAATGGTGAGTAGTGATGTTATTTTTGACACATGACTCGCTAAAACTTGTGTTTTATAATAAATAAAGTCCCCCTTGTTGGAAAATATGAGGATATTAAAGTCACCTTAGCGTTCCATGACCTGTATAAAAACACCCAGCCTTCTGCCTTGTGCTTTTATACAGTCATGGAATTCCTTGGTAACTCATAATATCCTTATGTTTTACATTAGGGGGTACTTTATTCACTATAGACCTACATGGCCAAAACTCATATCTATGCTGTACTGTTATTGGCACACGACTATAGAAATCAGCAAAAACATTAGTTACAGCCAGTGCCCTCTTCTAGTTCTGAGCTTGATACAGAGGAACAACAATGAGACTAGCATGAAATGCTCTAATTCAGAGTTCAGTTGGCACCCAATGATACCAGTAAGAAGGTGACTGATCAAGAGTACAGGTCTGTGAGGACTCCATTAACTACAGAGTAAAGGTGGCCATACATGGGCAGATTAAAGTCCTTTAGACTGATTTGGCAGCTTATCTGCCAGTGTATGGTGGCTTCTGATGGGTCTCCCTCATCGATATCAGGCCAAAAATCAGGCAGATATCGAGAGGTTAGGTTTTTCTGTCGATCGAGGAACGCATTTACTAGTTGATGCAGTCCTACGATCCGTCGGCACCCATTCTCTTCATTGTAATCCAATTAACGATAGGGTAGAACGTTCGGATTGATCCGATATCACCCTGCCGTGGGTGGGCATTTTGGGAGATATCCACTAGTTTTGTGAGTTCGCCAAAAGAGCGGATCTTATTGTGTACCAGAACATATGATAAGAAAAACATGGCTATCCGGCACTCAAAAATTTAGTTAAAAAAATGTCTTTATTGGTCAAAAAATTTTCTTACATCTCCATTGGCCCAATGCGTTTCGTACCCAAAAGGTACCCAAGATCTCACAAACAGGAAATTAGTTTTTATACAGAAAACAACCAATTAGAAACAATTGGAAAAAATGAAGAAAAAAAACAAAAGAAAACATTTTTAACTTTGACTAATAAAGACATTTTTTAACTACATTTTTTTGGCATTGTGGATTCCTCTGAATTCCAGATAGTCCTAATTTTCTTCTCGTATATTCTGGTTTGCCGCTCTCTGAAGCTGAGGGGCTGGTGCGCCTGGACCACATGATCTACTTGGTGAGCTATTCACACTGATGTTCTGGAGCAGCTTGTTTTCACTTTACTGCAATTCTTATTCTATATGGCCACCCTAAGACACAATCCTTGTCTTGGACCTCAAAGCAGTCAAAGAGATGAGTAGTAAATACTAACTGCCGACTGGTTGCTCGAGGTGACCTGGCAGAAGCAAAAGTCTGCTTGTTACTACAATGTTCCTCTTCTAGAATCACTTCTTACCCGGGTTGTACGTGTGGCCCTCTGGGGCCATATAGTATTCCATACTCACAGTCTTCATTTTAGTTGGGTGGGTTAAGTTAATCAGTTTAAAGTTGAACCTTAATTTTTTTTGGTGTCAAAATTCACACATTCAAATTTTAATCCCCCCAATTGTAAATGTAAATTTGTATGTGAGATTTATCACTTCTCAACCATGGAAACAGTTCTAATATGAATATTCACTAATATGAATATTCACCACCTAAAACCTGCCGAGTTCATTTACAAGTCAATGGCTGAGGTCCATTGACCTATTTGAATATGTTAAGAGCCTTCCCGGCATTCAAGTTTTTTGGAGGAAAATTTGTTTCGAGTCTCATTCATATTCAATCCGAGTTTCGTTTGTATTCGATTCTAAACAAAGTTTTTGATCGTTCCCATCGATTTTCTAATTTCATAATTTCATTCATTTCATAACTACCTCCCAATTGAGTTGTGAGTACATTCGATTTTTTTTTAGAGTAAAAAAAAATTCACATTTATTCAAAATTAAATCTTTTTATAAATCTACCCATAGGTGTTGCTTTGCATTATGTGTAACAACACTTAAAGGCGAAGAGCACCTTTAAATGAATTTTAGTACCCTGTAGACAGCAGCAATTTTGGTGCAATTACGGTGACTGACCATAGAAACCATGCAACTGCATGACTTTTTAGCAATTCAGGTGCCGGCCGGAGACTGTAATGGATTCTGTGCTGCATCCTGTGCCATTCATATAATAGTTAATTGATTATGTAGGATTATGTGGATTCAATGTGGCCACTGTCACCCACCCCTAGCATTGAACAGACTCTGGGGGTATGGTGTAACCAATTATTTGCCACAAGGAAGAAAGACCCACACACACAGGGCAGACCCAACAGCCAAGCCAAATGCTGAACGGCACATGCCAGGACAGATGCGGGGGCCACACATACGCACACAGACAGAGCACAGTAAATAACCTGATATTCTGCTCTACTCTCCTCTGGAAAGAAGAGGAAAGGAAGGAGAGAAAAAGAAGAGTTAATGGAGCAGGTTTGTGCCCTGGGTAAGTGGAGCAGCACAGTTCTGGGCAGACATATTGATGCAATGAGCTGAATAGTCAGAGGAGACCAAGAACTTGCAATCATCTAATAGCCAGGACTATGGATCACACACTTCAACCCATTGAATTGGATGCACACAAAACCCATAAGATAAATGGCTATAGATAAACTATTTGCAGACTTCATGGCTATACAGAAAGCTGCACATGAATAACATTTCCTACACTTAATAGGCCACCTATATGCAAGCAGTTTGAAGGCAAGGAAAACATCTACGTGTCCTTCCATCTGGGGCTTGACTTTCAGGATAGAGGCTTTAGGTTGACTTTCCTATTATATGTGTTCTTATACATGTACTGAGCATATATCCAATTTATTGTTAAACATCTACTGTGCCACCACTGCCTGGTTACAAGGCCTCTCACTTACATGGGAAACCAAACATGGACACGTGCTTCTAACCCCCTTCCCTCAAACATGGTCACAAGCTTCTAACCCTCTTCCCCCAAACATGGTCACGTGCTTCTAACCCCCTTCCCTCAAACATGGTCACAAGCTTCTAACCCCCTTCCCCCAAACATGGTCACGTGCTTCTAACCCCCTTACCTCAAACATGGTCACAAGCTTCTAACCCCTTCCCCCAACATGGCCACAAACTATCTTCACTCCAAAATGAGATGTAGACAACCTTCTGATTCTCTTGGCCCCAACACAGAAGGAGGCCTCCTAACTTGCAACACTGGGAATCACAGACATTACTGGCTCTACATGTGCACTAGGAACTCCATATCAAGGTAAATATTTTGAGACCTGGTAATGTTTAGTATTTACTGTACAGAAACAAAGCAGATCTCTATAATGTTCTAAGCTGTTAAGAAAACATGACAAGATTCCAAAAGATGAAACTCCCCCGTGCCGGTCTATAGTGACAATGACACATGCATCTGTAGTAGCGACGTTCACTCCCACAAACTCATCCCGACAAGCGTCTCTGCTGGATCCTCACAGCCTGGAGGCACCGGAGTGTTAGTCATAATGTCAGAGAATTTCTCCAGACGCTCAAGCTTTTTCTCTCACTGCTCATATGAAACGTAGCAAACTGCACTTTATCTGTTCATTGTTCAATGTACCTAAAAGCTACATAGGAGCCATTCTAACCTATCCCCAATCCCTTATTTTACCCCATCCCCCAATCCCTTATTCTACCCCAATCCCTTATTCTACCCCATCCCACAATCCCTCATTCTGTCCCATCCGCCAATCCCTTATTCTACTCCATCCCCCTATCCCTTATTGTAAACCATCCCACAATCCTGTATTCTGTCCCATGCCCCAATCCCTTATTCTACCCCATTCCCCAAATCCCTTATTCTACGCCATTCCCCAATCCCATATTCTACCCCATCCCCCAATCCCTTATTCTACCCTATCCCCCAATCCCATATTCTACCCCATCCCCAATCCCTTATTCTACCCCATCCCCCAATCCCTTATTCTACCCCATCCCCCAATCCCTTATTCTACGCCATCACCCAATCCCTTATTCTACCCTATCCCCCAATCCCCTATTCTACCCCATCCCCAATCCCTTTTTCTACCTCATCCCAAATCCCTTATTATACGCCATCCTCCCAATTGCTTATTCTACGCCATCCTCCCAATTGCTTATTCTACGCCATTCCCCAATCCCTTATTCTACCCCATCCCCCCAATTGCTTATTCTACGCCATTCCCCAATCCCTTATTCTACCCCATACTACAATACATAGCTATCCTAGTATGGAATTTTACACCATCACCCAATCCCTTATTCTACCCCATCCCCCAATCCCTTATTCTACCCTATCCCCCAATCCCATATTCTACCCCATCCCCAATCCCTTATTCTACCCCATCCCCCAATCCCTTATTCTACCCTATCCCCCAATCCCATATTCTACCCCATCCCCAATCCCTTATTCTACCCCATCCCCCAATCCCTTATTCTACCTCATCCCCAAATCCCTTATTCTATTCTATGCCATTCCCCAATCCCTTATTCTACCCCGTACTACAATACATAGCTATCCTAGTATGGAAGCAGCAATCTTAACATTATACCAGCTATTCTACACTATTCTACAATGGAAGCAGCTTCTTACAGCAAGAAAGATTCAAGGAAGCAGACGGCACTTCTGAAAATGAGGTTTATTGGAGTACCTGCTGGTAACACCTAGATGTTACCAGCAGGTACTCCAATAAACCCCATTTTCAGAAGTGCCGTCTGCTTCCTTGAATCTTTGCTGTATCCACAGTGGGGACACTGTGAGACTGTGCACCTGAACCGAGGGGGAAAACGGCGAGCTTGTGCGGTCCTTATTCTGCTTTCTCATCCATTCTTACAGCAAGACCTACTTTACATGCAAACACCAACTACCCCTCAGCAACACCAACTGCCCTACATACAGCCCAACTGCCCCACAGCAAGAGCAGCTACTCTATAAACAGCCCAACTGCCCCTCTGCAACATCAGCTACTCTATATACATCCCAACTGCCCTACATACAACCCAACTGCCCCACAGCAAGAGCACCTACTGTATATAAAGTATATAAAGTTGAGCTTCCCTATAGAGGCAGCTATGCATTTGCAGGTGGTGCACTCCGGTTTGAAATGGGAGGTTTCTTAAATATTTAATGAAGTCTGTAGTTAATGGTAAAGTATAGTAAAGCCTGTTCCATGAATATCAATCACAGAAACATCTGGACTCCATATGGGCCCAGATCTATTTCAGGGAATGACATATCAAGTGCACAGTTTGCTCAGGTCTATTAACCCATAGCAACCAATAGGATGCTTACCAGTAAATGCTTCTTGCTGATTGGTTGCTATAAGTGACTAGGCCTACAGCAAACTCTGCGCCTTTCATTACATTACCCCCATTATCCTCCACCCAGACAGACATCAGATTCCCAATTACACAACAACGGCACAAGGACCAGAGGTGCCAAGAGAGTGTTGCATTGTGGGAATGGCATTGCTGCATCAGCTGTTCCCTCTCTATAAACACACACACATTATAGAATACTAATGAATGTCTCTGCATACGTATTTCCCATTAACTTCACATCTACATTATCTGGTGGAAGCCAGTAGCCCCATCAGGCAGCTAATACTGACAGTCAGGAGCCTACTGTGTAATCGCTCTTCTACAGGAATACTAATGTGATGGAATCTATGAAAGAAAAACATACTGGCCATTGGTTGGGCTACTGTCCTGGCACAGCCTCACATCTAGTCTGGGCATTTGATGCCTTCATATCATTACATTGCCTGTGTTTAAACAGGACACATATAAAATCCCAGCGCTGCATGATTTGTTATAATGTCTGTAGGTGCCCGACTGCATCATGGGCCCTGGAGCTTGTGGCATCTAAATGGATTGCTCATTAGCCATGGCATCTTGTTTCAAAGAAGCGAGGCAACAACCCCAAAGTCTCATTTACAGGGTTGAAAATTCACAAAACTGGCAAAAGGATACTCTGGGGCAGTTACCATGGCAACTAACAAGCAATAAGCTCTTATTAAACAACTGCAGTAAAAGCAATGAAATGCATATTCTGATTAGTTGCCACGGGTTACTAGTCTTGAGTAAATATGACACTTGCAATAAGAATTGTCCCGTCGTATGTCAGGGAACAGTGTGTAACTGTCAGCACCCCGCACCTTCCTGCCGCCATATTGATATTCAGCGCTAATACTAGCGGGTACTTACAGAATACACTCTCACATCATCACAAGCATGTGGCTGACATGGGATTTGGGGGGTTTAAATAAATATTTATATAAATAAAAAAACAAAGAGCAATCGGCGATTGGAATAGAACCCCAATGACTACATGAATTTCTATTAAAGTGATGAAAGTCAGCCATATTGGTACCTCAAAAGAAGCCACTGGGCTGATATCACAATGGCAATGTTCACATTGCATTAAAAGCTAATTCTAGTGAAAAATGGCAACAAAAGGGATGGGAGGTGACATAGGAGGGGCGGGCCATTGGCAGAATGTGGATGTGGCTATGACATCACAGGCACCGCAGGAGGATGGGGAGGAGAAAAAGAAGAGAATGGGTAAATTTGGGGCAGGTCTTGGGTGTATTGGTGGCTGGCCAGGGGCTGAACTTTGAAGTATTGCTGATTTACCAACAACGACATTGCTGTTACATTTGTAATGCCGGCCAGAGCCTTGGCTTGTGTTTTACTGGTTAGGCTGGTAAAATACTGGCTGGATGGCAACCCTACACTAAGGATGCTGGAACATATACACTGGGAAGTAGTGATGTGCAGGTTGACCCGAAACCCGCAATGACCCAATGGTTGAGCACCAGATGAGCAGGTTCAGGTTGGGTGCAGGCAGATCCAGACTGGCCATCTGTGGGTTCTGGCAAATGCCAGAGGGGCTGCTGTAAGATGCCATAGACAGCCACTATTTAGTAGGCTGGTGTTGGGCTATTTGGGCTTCTGTGTACTTGAGATGCCAGGGTCTATTTTCACTCCCAGTCCAGATCTGACTGCAGGTCAGACTGGGGAACTTACCTCCTCCATTGCTCTAATGGATTCCCTTTCTTGGAACCAGAAGCGCAAAGAAGTAGTGTAGAGAGTGAGAAGATGTAGGAGTCTGGTGCAGGTCCTACAATGGCAACATTTTGCAGCTTATGATTGGGCGGGTTGGTTAAGGTTTTGCACGTTCAGTTTTTCCTGAGCCGTACATCACCCCTGGGCAGAGAGTGGCAGGGTTGAAATGCCATGGTTAGAGGTTAAAACTACATGATTAGGATGACGAGTGCAGTAAATAAACATCTCAGTCAGATTCCTCCTGGGACTATAGATCAGTGTGAAATAACAAACACAGCTCTTATTTACTCATAAAATCAATTTCTCCCATCCAGCTCTGACACTCACAGACTCCATTATACCCCAAGACAGGAGCCAAAAAAGCACTTGCCTCCCCAGCGGCCCAAGCTCACACTAATAATGATCTATGGGACATTATTATATATGCGAGACTACACAACTCTGTGCTACATTGCAGCTCTCTCTCTCTCCCCAAAATCCAAAGGCATTCTGTAATGTTGTGTTCCTTAATATTAATATACAGCAACACCCTGTTCTACCCCTATTAATATATATACTATATAATATATTCTCTCTATACTGTATACAGTGTGGAATGTATATACAGTAAATCCCATCCCAATATTTGACATCTCTTTATATTTACTCAAGTCTGTAAAAAAAAGAGCAAGTTCTTGGCCCCCTGCACAGATGAGCACACTGCCTCGATGTAGGAATAATATTACAGTTGTAGTGAGTGAACGTCACAGTTACCACAAAGGCGATGAAATTATACATTTTACTATTAATAAAAGAGAATCTGGATTTCACATTAAAACCAGAGTTTGGCCACCCTCCGTTAACCAAGAAGAATGTCCCACTGCCCTAAACATGCATTACCCATAGACAGGGAGCAGAATATACCTGAAGTCATTTCTTCTCCAGAGACCCAGAATGTTTCCTGCACAATGTCCTTCAAGAGCTTTCGTTGCATCTTCTTCTTCTCCCTCAGCACATTCTTGAAGTTGTTGATGCACTTGTTCAGGTAGATGGTCTCTGCACACACCTGATCGAGTCTCATGGGTTTGCCTTCCTTCAGCTCCTCTGTTGGTTCACTGGACTCCAAGGTCTGATCAGAGAGTGACAGGGGCTGGACAGAATTCAAGTCCACATCAGGGGAAAGGATCAAGGAAGGGATAGAAGACTCATGAGGTAGAGAGGAGACCCCATTGAGCACAAAATAGGCATCTTCCTTCAGATTAGAGCTGGAACTGTAACTGTTACTTCTGCTTGACTGAGTGGGGATACTCTCATTGAAGTGCCCACTGCCCACACTGGGTATACTGACACAGTCATGCACTGGAAATCCACTCTCTTTGCTTTCCATAAAGGCCTCTGGACTTTCCAGCTTATTAAAAACCACTTTCAGGGCAGATCTAAAGTGGTTAAGAGCTTTGCCTAGTTTATTAGCATAAAACTTTATATCTACAATATCAATGTTCTCATCAGGCTGATTGAGGAAATCCCTAAATACATGTCCGGTCTGATCTTGGGTGTCTAGGTCTATGTGGACCACTTCCTTCAAGGTTTCCGCAACGGTTCCATCGGAACGTTTGTCTACTGTGTCATCAAAGCTTAAAGAAGTAAAACTCCCAGAAGGATCTTTGATAATCACGTTTATCTTCTCAGTGCTACGAAATTGCACCCTTGAGTCGCAGGAAATCAGTTCATTTTCTCCTTTACACAACCCTTCAGATGTGTGCTCATCTACAATCGAGCAACATCTCTTTATTGCTATTTCTGCTTCATCGCCTTCGGAAGAGGCACTGAGGTGGCTGGAACGGGTTAATAGACGGGCACACCTACAGCTGCCCTTGTCCATGGATGAAGGTAGGTTGGTAATGTGAAGGTTTTTTTGAGACTCCTGTGAGTCCAAGCGAATACACAGATGACTCACACTTTTCTCCAGTTCACAGTTCTCTTTGACCTGACATACTTCACTTCCAGTTGCCTCCAGCTCTGCTGTTAAATTGCATTTTGTTGACTTCTGTGCAAACACAAAATCTTCCCCCGCGCACTGAGTCTCAGTGCTGGAATTCTTATATCGGATACGAAATGATTCCGTTTTCCGCTCGCCACCAGAATCATCTGTCCGTACGATACCCTTATCGAGGCTCACAGAGCTCCACCGATTCTCCCTCAAACCTTGCTGGAGAACAGACACTGAATTAACTCTACTCCGACTTTGTAGACCTTGAATATTGTGCTCTTCAAATGGAACAATCCTTACTCCACCACTCTGTAAATGTACAGAATTTTGTAAAATAAAGTCCCTCTGCTCACGGCGAGCCAGTTTAACTACTGTTGGTCTGGGGTCTACCAAACCACTTGCCCCATTTCCCAGCCTATAGGCATCCTTTATGTACTCTTTGCTTTGAATACCAGTAAAGCAGTGGTGATCAGATAAAAAACAATGGATGGCATCCAATGTATTCTCCCCCTCTTGTTCTGAAATACCGTAGAAGTACAAAACAGTCTCTTCATTCTGAGAGTCTTTATAAAGTTCCGCACTTGAAGCTATGGCAGGGCTTTTTATGCCAACTTGCAAGCCCTCAATCTCATTAAGGACACTGTCAACACAAGTGGACACTTCTTCGACTGACCCTTTAATCAAGCTCAAATGTTGCCTTAGTTCTGCAATCTCAGCCTGAATGCGGCTTATTCCTTGAAGCTCCTTGAAGATATATTCGACTACATCCCCGGAACAGTCACTTGTGGAAGTGCTTCCCCTGCTGCCAGGCTCCAAAGGAATATTGGGACAAAACAGTGGTGTTTGTTCGGAAATCTCTCTCCAGCTCATTGTGATACTAATGGCGGACATATCCTGCTTATCTGAGAGGAGGCCATTGGTTTGGCACGGTGATAGAACTTCAGAGTCTTCCTCATCTGAGGAGTTGCTTTCTGCATGGTCATAACTGTTTTGCTCTTCAGAGTTTACTGGTAACTTCAGACTTGGTGCGAAGCATAAACCAGGCTCTTCAACACAAGTCCTAATTGCTTCCTTGGGATCTTCCTTCAGCTCCATATTGTCAACAGGACTTTGAAATGCACTGCTTGGCGTTCTCTTTATCCCGCACACAAACAACTCTGTATCAATCTCCACTGGGAATTTCTGATTATCATGGTTGGCTGAAATCTTATCGACAGGCCCTTGCAGTAACCGTTTCATCTTCTCCCGGAGGCACAGAGCTAGTCTTTGTCTTTTAGATTGTTTAAAAGGAAATATCTTTACAGAGGGTTTTCTGTGCCGAAGGGCAGTGCCATTTTCTTGCCTTTTCAGTTTGCTTCTGGCCAACATCATCAGCTGTAGCACCTGCACTTTATCATAGTTCTACAAGTCAACAGGGAGGTTAAGGTATCGTTGTCCTTTCAGAGGTGTTGGGCAGCAAAGAAGATTTCATCTTGAAACTGTCACACACAGGGAAACATCAAACAGAATGCCATCAGACTTAGCAAAAACCACAGAGCCGCATGACTGTATATTGCCATGATCTCCAACCAGTGGCTTGTGAGCAACATGTTGCTCACCAACCTCTTGGATGTTGCTCTCGGTGGACTCAAAGCAGATACTTATTTTTGAATTCCAGGCTTGGAGGCAAGTTTTTTTTTGGATAAAAACCACCAAACTGCAGAACAGAACCTCCTGTAGGCTGCCAGTCCACATAGGGGCAACCAAATTACAGCCCTTATTTGTTACCCCCAGGAACTTTTTTCATGTTTGTGTTGTTTTAGATATGAATGTGATTCACGGGAAAAAAAAAAAAAAAAACAAAGTTTGGGGACCCCTGGTATAATGGAACTAATAACCACTTGTGCTTCCATTATAGAAGGCAGAACTAGGCCCATCCTGAAGAGGGGGGATCTTAGACTTCTTTCCAAAAGGCACAGAGGAATGTCACCTGAGTATTTAGCATTGTGCTTACTTGCATGAGAAACAAGTAATGTAGATTGGAGTCATTCTAGGCTTCCTAAAAATTACAGCAGATTACTATGGAAACATTAAGCTGGAGATTCCACCTTTGTAAGGGCAGTATCAGTAAGAACACTGTAGCTACTGTTCTTTCTGGGCTAACAGAACTGGAGGGAAATTTACGTGCACCTACAATCTGCCCCATTGTGGGATGACCAACTTATATTGCTGTATGGGTTTTAGGCATGGAAGTGCTCTAGATTCTGAGCCAATAGGGTCCTCTGGGTCATGGGCAGGCTAGGCAATGAGGGACCCAATAGCACCAAAGGCCTGCTAAGTTTGCTTTGAGGCTCATCCATTTAGTCGTATGGGACCCTCAAGATTTCTGATGAACCTCTGCCTACAAACTTACCAGTTCTGCAGATTTCACACAGTTCTGTAAAGGATCAAATCAGGGTTCCAGGATACTGAAGATTTCTATTAACTGTTACATTATACACCAGTGCTTGGGGGCATAATTAATGGCCTAAATCTTTTCTATATAAAAATATTCACCCCTGTTGGAGGTTTTCATTGTATTGCCAGAGATCATTAAATCACAGAGAATCTGTCTTTTTTCTGACACTGACCAACAGGAATTGATTCTTCCATGTCAGAGTCATCTGGATTTCTGTTATAAATAAATAAATATGAAAAAAAAAAAAAACACAAAACAACTGATAGTGTAAGTATTCAGTCAGTATTTAGTGGCAGCAATTTCAGCCTTGAGTCTGTGTGGATAGTGTCTCTCAGAGGAATTGGGGAAATATTAGTGCCCATTAGAATTATGGATCGAGAGGGAACAACCAGAAACTCTTTGTTGGATGAAGATCTGGACTCTTGGGTTTGGGCTTATTGTCTGGTTGGAAGACTGACTTCTTCCAGACTCACCATCGCTCACCATGGCTTATGATGCCAAATATTGTGTTTGATCTAATGACCAAAAAGCTCATTGTTGGTCACATTAAACAAAGTATTGGCACCTGACACCCACTTTACAGTCGGGCAAGCTCCCCAATTATATCTTGTTAATTCGAATTATTCCTGAGCAACAATTTGCATAGTGTCTCCAATCTCGGTCACTAAGGCATGTAACTCCATTAGCGTTCAGGTCTTCCACAATATTCTTTCCTGGCAGATTTATAGCTGACATACTCTTTCTATTGTTGACTATGCAGATATCATTCATCCAGGTCATGGTATATCTAGTATAAGTCATTCTAAAACAACTGGACTTGTGAGTAATCACTGGAGATGTTTCACTGCTCATCCGAGCAGCTTCTTCAGTTCAAATGACTGGTGTGGGAAGTTCTCGGCATATAAACTCAGGTATCACCTCTTTGAAGAGTTACAATTGCCATTGTGATTGGATTAGTGGAAGAGTTTATATGGTGGGAATCGAACAGTATTGATCTGTATTGGTGGGTTTCCTTCATTCATGAAACTCTCACAAGTAACATCTCTTTCTAGGAGTTGCATGATACCTTGCTAACCCTATCACAGTAACCCCACATAATCACACCTCTGTGAGTTTCTTCAGATGTCACCTCTCTGAAGAGTTACAATGTGCCATTGTAAATGGATTAGTGGAAGAGTTTATATGCCGAGAATTTCCCACACCAGTCAGTTGAACTGAAGAAGCTGCTCGGATGAGTAGTGAAACGTCTTCATTGATTACTCAGCAAGTCCAGTTGTTTTAGAATTACTTCTACTAGATCTTTCCATTGTTGTTACTCCTGCCCAAGTGAAATGTTCCCCTAACTTGTGCTTTTCAATCACTTTCTCTTGGAGTTGCTGGGAGTGTTGTGTTACCTTAACAGGGTAGGTTAAATGATCATAGTGACTTGGACTGGAAAAAATTGGCTGCACCAGTGAAGAATTAGGCGTGCCATATTAAAGAGGAAATATTCTTACACAATCAGTTACTGTCTCTTCGGTTTCTCATTATTATGCATTTTAATCACTTATATAAAAGCAGATTTCTGTTGATCAGAGTTTATAAGGCTTGAACACTTCCAAGGGGGTGGATACTTGTTACTATATATTTTATATGGAATTCACTGAATAACGTCAGTCAGAGCTTCCAGCCAAGCAAGTATTCTGCCACTCTGCATAATATAACAGGGGGCGCTGTTGTATGAGGGTATGCACAAGAGCAAGAGCACAGCTGTTCAGTCTCAAACACAAATAGAAATAAAGAAGGTTTGTGTATACGGTGCGCTTTGTGCTGCCAGAGAAAACTGACATTCCCTAACTCTTGGGATATGCCAATGGATATAAACCAGAGAAGCAACAAGCTGCCTTTACACTTGGGGGCACATGGAGATAAACCAAAGAAGTGCCACATACACTCTTCTTTGGAGATACACCAATGAACACTGTCATTCACGCACCCTGGGGGATACGCAACTGCAATTTTCACACTCGGGGTGATACGCAACTGTCATTCCCGCACCCTGGGGAATACGCAACTGCCATTTCCACACTCTTGGGGATATGCAACTGACATTCTCACACTCTGGGGGATACACAACTGTCATTCCCGACTCTGGGGAATACGCAACTGTCATTCCCGCACCCTGAGGGATATTCAATTGCCATTGCTGCACCCTGGGGGATACACAACTGCCATTTCCACACTCTGGGGGATATGCAACTGACATTCCCACAATCTGGGGGATACACAACTGTCATTCCCAACTCTGGGAGATACGCAACGGTCATTTCCGCACCCTGGGGGATATGCAACTGCCATTTCCACATTCTGGGGGATATGCAACTGACATTCCCACACTCTGGGGGATACACAACTGTCATTCCCGACTCTGAGGGATACGCAACTGTCATTCCCGACTCTGGGGGATACGCCACTGTCATTCCTGCACCCTGGGGGATATGCAACTGCCTTCTCCACATTCTGGGGGATATGCAAATGTCATTCCTGAACTCTGGCAATAGACATACTAGAGTATGATCTACTCTCACTGTGGGGAGAGAATGAGTTATAAGTAAGAGCCCTGATATGTAATATTGAGGGAGACTCTGGTCAGGACAGACTAAAGGGAAATGTGTTATTTCTGTTTAGTAGAAGCGAGTCCCTAGTGAGATTGGGAAAGAGAATGAGCACATTAGTAAATAGAATGGGATTTCCAGGAATCACACATACAACACGGAGCTAGAGGAGCTGCACTTAATGACACTATTGTGTGAGGACCTTGACACAAGTAATGGGGGGAAGAGAAAGAAATGACTTGGCACAAGGCTGCACATTATTTACTTACTATAGTAATTACTTACTAAGATGTTCCCTTCAGTTGCACCGTGGGACTTGTAGTAAAACCTACAAATTCCCTTATGCCCCCCAAGCACAGGTTACACTAAATCAGTCACCCAACCAGGTCCCTGCTGGGAAGCGCACGGAATAGAGAGCCGACTGCCTGGCAGCTAATGGGTTAATATTACAGAACTGCTGCCCAGTTACTCACATGTGTCAGGGTATGAGTATAAGTGGAGCAAGTCATTTGCACACATATTTCCCGGCTGCCGCTATTCCTAGGAGAGCCCCATCCAGTTCTGAGAGCCCAGGCTTGGGGTTTATGGGGCAGCAGAACTAATTGGGTCTAAAATAAGTAAATGTGGAAATGCAACTCACCAGCCGACACTCGGCACTTGTTCCATTACATCCAATCACAGCGACACTTACCTGGATGGTTTAGGGCTCGGCCGCAAGTAGAGGTACAACAGGGGGGCAGGGAAGGGCTATTAAAAAGAACAGGGAGTTTGACCAGTCCTGATAACCAGATGAGCTTGTTTCCTACCCCCGCGCTGGATTCCCACGAGCCAGAGAAATAGATTCAAGACCCAAAATCCAAAAAGAGGAGAAAGACTTGATGTAAAAGAAGTGAAACTCGGCAAGTTCCTCTGGTATCGACCACCAATAACCTCAGAGAATTGGTCGGCACCAGCCCAGACCAGTCACATGGAATTCAGCAGAAGCACAAGCAGGAGCCACAGGTACAACAGGAATCCAACGTCGTGTGCCGGAGAATCAGCTGCAACGGGCAAGTAACGGGCACCTTCCTACGAGCTGAATGAGACGCACTGAGGCTTCCACTCCCCCCACCCAGCTGACTCCATCATTACTTATACTCCCTCCCCTCCCACAGCCCCCCATACCAGCCAACTGTCAGCCCACCCTGCAGCTCTCAACCCCAGCCTCCCAATCAGCCAAATGAATAGAAAACTGTCAGCTCAGAATCCTGACCTACGAATAGAGACGAGGGGGGATTACTGACTGTAGGGGGATTTGCACACCCAGGCACTGGAAATTAACAGGCAACGTATTTAAATCATTGTTATAATATAACTGATACCAACCAGCGTGATAATTATATTATTTTACTCTATACTCATTGGAACATCAATGTGACACTCACCACATTCCCTCATTCATTAACAGTGGCAACAACACCTGCACCAGCCTATTTACATACAACATATATATATCTACTAATCACTTACATTTAGGGATGCACCGAATCCACTTTTTTGGATTCGGCCGAACCCCCGAATCCTTCACAAAGGATTCGGCCGAATACCGAACCGAATCCGAACCCTAATTTGCATATGCAAATTAGGGGTGGGAAGGGGAAAACATTTTTTACTTCCTTGTTTTCTGACAAAAAGTCACGATCCTGGATTCGATGCATCCCTAGTCTGTAGGGAGACAAAACTGCACTTTATTAAAGGATTGTGCTCTAGCGCCACCTACAGGACCCTACAGTTTCACACAGACCCGCTGCCTTCCAGAACCAACTAGACAGAGAATCAGAACCAACTAGACAGAGAATCAGAACCAACTAGACAGAGAATCAGAACCAACTAGACAGAGAATCAGAACCAACTAGACAGAGAATCAGAACCAACTATACAGAGAATCAGAGCTGCTGGTACTGATGGGAGTCTGACCATGGGAAAGAGAAGAGCCCGGGGGAAACACTCGATGTTCCAATGGATTCCCTGATTGCAGTTGCAAAGGAAAGAACTTAAGGTAAACACAGCAGGGGCCCCTGACCGGGTATAGGGGGTCGAGTTGGTGGGCCGGGCGCCATGATCTGACCCTAGAGATACTGGATTCTCCTATTCAAGAGGTGTCTCCTGACTGACCCGGGGGGGGGGGGGGAGAGTAGAGCTCAGGGGAATGAAAATTAATTTACCAAGGAGGGAGCGGCTAATAATAATGTGTCATTTCAAGTAAATTCTTCTTTAATTGCACAGTGGTTGGTCGTTATGAAAAAAAAAGGTGAAACACCAATAATTGGACATCCCTCCTACTGATCTGATCTACATTGTCTTTACATATATGTGCCAAAAATGATGGCATATTAAGGTCTTCATATTTGCACTTGCTCCTAGATAATTCCCCTCCGATCCAGTCTCCCTTCAGTACTTACCACTAATTTATATAATATATATGTATTTCCTTCATTTTACATTTTCCTTAATTTGACACCATTTTCTTTGTGTAAAATGGGGGTTGAATTCCACCAATAACAATGCTGCAAATTAGTGTGGCTCGAAAACCCTAACCCGAGACCCCCAACCTCACCCGACCCAGCCTGCCCCTCTACGACAATCTAAATACCTGCGCCCCACTCCGCTCTCCTCTGAGATCATTATAGGGGCGCAGTCAGTATATTAACAAGCGGCAGCCCATCACTTCACTTGTGGGGTTTGTATCGGCACAGAGAGATTGGGGAGAGGACAAGCTAAGACTATTCACCAGCGATGCACCACTGTGGGCAATTGGGTGACCCGCACATCACTAGTGAATGTATATCCCACCCTGGAGTTGGTATAAAATGTATAGATGTAGCAGCACAGGTTGATAAAGGAATAACTAACTGTCTTCTGTCTGACCCAGGGCCCTGCACTCACCTGATTTTGTGGCTTTTCATTTAATGAGAGACATAAATGTGCCCTGGGCCTATAGGGAATTGTGGGTAGGGTTTTGCAGGACACGGGGAGGATTAGAATACAGATTATTTGGGAGGTAGAAGCACATGTGGATTACACACAATTCAGCTTCATTATTTCTCATGGGGAATTAAATTCATTCCAATCAGTTGTGATATAATAAACTAAACACGGGCACAGCCACAAGAACAACTGGTCCTTTATACAGGCGCCTGCCTCACATAACAGAGAATGAGGAGTACTGGGATATTACTGGGATATTGCAGGAATACTGCTGGGATAATGCAGGAATATTATATATATACAAGGAATATAAGGAAAGTGCTCCAGAGGTAAATATCTGCTGGCATTTCACTGATGATCAGAATTCTCAGTAGCAGTAGGATTTTATATATATAATGATTATAATTTCGGGGGTTGGGGCTGGGAAATCCCATTTTTCCAATTATTGACAGCACCAATCATGGATTTCTTTTCTTAAAATACCTCTATTGAGACATGGGCTCAGACACGTTGCCAAGTGTATTGGGGTCTGAGCCCATGTCTCAATAAAGGTATTTTAAGAAAAGAAATCCATGATTGGTGCTGTCAATAATTGGAAAAATGTGACTAAACGGATAGAAGGTGGAAACCGTAAGGGCTCTTACAGACGAGCGTTTTTACCTGCGTTCCGTTTTTCAGCGTTCAGCCGCAGGGGAGCGCAGGAATAGACGCATTACAGTGTGAGTACAGCCCCAATGGAAAAAATGTAATGCGTCTATTCCTGCGCTCCCCTGCGGCTGAACACAGAAAAACGGAACGCAGGGGAGCGCAGGTAAAAACGCTCGTCTGTAAGAGCCCTTAGACGTGCACCAGGCTCAAGTCATTTGGAGGTTACGGGTGTCGACTAAGAAACCTGCTTGACTGGGAAATCCCATTCCCTAGGAACCGACAGGAACATTTGCTGACAGCAACACTGGCCACTATAAAGAAATATTCCCAATATATTAGCAGCAATAAATTCTCCGCTCTATTTAAATGTCGTTTCCTTCCATCTCCCCCCCGACACAGCAGATAATTCTGCGTATTTACTGCAGCCATCTTGGATACAACATGTCAGCGGCGCATGAGATTATTTAGGTGAGGAGATGAGAGGTAGAGTTGAAGGGACTGCGCCAATCACTGAATACTGGGGGGCATCTTATTATCAAGGCCTGGCACGTGTCTCTCGCTGGTACAGACATATTAATGCCCAGGGGTTTGTTATTTACTTAGTGTTGAGTTATTTCTCACCCCAGTCACTATCTGAGCTGCACAGCACCCTCTGGCCAGCGCCCAATTGCAGGGGTGCAACATGAATAATAAGGGTGACACCCTGTGACTGGCGGGTGAATGTTAATGGGCACGTGGCATTTAGTCTTTATGTAACATGCCAGTCGTATTATTGAGATGTAAGCTCCAAGGCTCACTGGGAGTGTGGAGGTGTCAGTGTGTGTGGGTGAGGGGGCGCCAGGTCTGGATTTAGAACTAATGGGACCCACTTACTGCCGGGAAATCCTGGGGATCAACATGTGGCCCTCGGGCTGTGGTTACTGCAGTGCCCCAGATATGTCCCAGTTAATATACAGGAGGCAGATAGACGAGCATAGAATTGTGCCCTCCAGGAGACTGGCATCTGCCCACGGCATTATCTCATGTCTGTGACCCCATTCCCCTGTCCCAAGCTCCCACACTCATTCCCCACCCCCCCCAGGAATTAAAGGTACAGGTATGAGCTCAGAATTTGTGTTGCTTTGTAACGGAGGCACATTTATCACAGAACTCCCATCAATTCGAGAAATCTAAATCTATTAAAAAAAATCAAATTTTTCAAACTTGGATGTATTAAATCGACCTGAAAACTCGAATCAAAATAGATTTAGATTTTAAAAAAAAAAAAAAAACCACGATTCGAGATTTTTCTCAGAAAAAAAACTTGAATGTCAGGAAGGCTGCAAACAACTCCAAATTGATCTCTTGACGTCAGAAATTAGTCAGGTTTTAGGTGGCGAATCGGCCAATTCGAGCTCTTAAATGGGTCAGACTATGATAAATCTCGAAAACCGAATTAAAATTTTTTTAGAAACTCGAATCGAATTTGAATAACTCCCTAGTCTAATTTGACATTTTTGTCCTTAAAAAAAAATACTAAAATACGAATTTCAAATTTTCAATTCGACTCTGCACCTTGGCCCCACCGCCCTTATGAATAACTTTATAATAAATGAGACTCAAAACAAACTAGGGTTGCACCAAATCCACTATTTTGGATTCGGCCAAATCCCCGACTCCATCTTGAAAGATTCGGCCAAATACCGAACCAAATCCGAATCCTAATTTGCATATGCCAGACAATAACAATTTGCATATGCAAATTAGGGGCGAGAAAGGAAAAAGTGGGAAAAATTGGTTTACTTCCTTGTTTTGAAACAAAAAGTCACGTGAAATCCCGCCCTCCCCACAATTTGCATATGCCAATTAGGATTCGGTTCAGCCAGGCACAAGGATTCGGCCGAATTTGAACCCTGCTGAAAAAGGCCGAATCTCGAACCGAATCCTGGATTCGGTGCATCCCTAAAACAAACCCACAGGAGCCCCAAAATAAACATGGCTGTTAGGGAGTTAGGATATTTTATAGGATTTCACAGGTTCTAGGACACAAGGAATTGCAGAATTGAGCATTACAGGATTTCCTTGGGGGTTCAGGTATGAGCCAATCACAAGGCAGAGGAGTTCCAGACAATATCATTTACCTTTGTGTCAGTTATATGTGAAGGTATGGGAAACTCCCAGCTCAACTCCCTGCAAGCCAGTAAGAACAAGCACAGTTCCCTGTAACACAAAAGCCAATAGCATTTCCCACAGACAAGCGCCACCTGCTGGAAGTGAACAGGTAGAACTGCATCAAACTCTCACCCCAACTTCAGTGGAAGGAAAAACCCAGAGAGATTTAAAGGCAAAGTTCAGGGGACGCAGGTGAATCATTACCCTTATAATAATAATCAGATGCAGCCGCCTGTTTTGTGCTGCCAAATGTATATTCCCAGCATGCTTAGCAACGGGAGGAGAAATGTGTTGAGCACTTGGCACGGCAGTTTTCACTTGATGACATCATAGTTCAATATAAAGTGAAATCAGATTTATTATACACATTTAACAGAATAATAAAAGTAATTCTGCCTTGTGAAGATCCAGCCTTGTACAATCCAGTCTCATCTATAGTGACCAGCAGGGCGGCAGTCTGATAACAAACATGTTGCTCCCAGGCAGGTTCTTATTTTTTGAATTCCTGGCTTGGAATTAAGGATACACTGAATCCAGGACTCGGCCATGAGCTTTAGAAGGATTTGGATTGGGCGGAATCCAAGTGACTGGCTGAACTGAATCCGAATCCTTAAAATCACGTGACTTTATGTGACGCAAAAAAGAAGTGCACTCCTACAGCGTCTCATTTACATATGCAAATTAGGGTTTGGATTTAGTTTCGGATTCGGATGAATCTTCCATGAAGGATTCAGGATTCGGCCACATCCCCAAAAAGTGGATTTGGTTTATCCCTACAGATGTACTGCCAAACAAAGCTTCCTATAGGCTGCCTGTCCACATAGCGGCTACTAAATAGCCAATCACAGCTGCAGGAACTTTATTCATGCTTGTGTTGCTCCCCAACTTTGGGGTTTGAGGTTGGGGACCTTTACACTGGAGGACATTGGGTACTGCCACACCCCAGTACAATGAAGCTGCCAATGTTGGACTGGTCCGGCGGGATATCGGGGAAAAAACCCGGTGGGCCCTGACTCTCATGGGCCCCTGCCGGGCCAGACCCCCTCTCCCGATATCTGGATTCTACCAAAAAAATGTATTCGCCATTCGCGCGTGCGTGCCGTGTTACACAGACACAATCCTTATACACAACCAGTATAGTGAGTGCATGGAAACAGGAGTCACAAACACACAAGTACTAGGGTGTTACCCACTGCTTTTACTTATCCTTCATAGAACAAGCAACGGGGGAGAGACAAGCAAAGTGGGGGCACCCAGCAGTAATGGGGGGCTGAACAGGGGATTACACAGTGTATTAGAGCAGGTACAGTAGCAGTGAGAAATGCAAGTAACCCTCTGGCCTCATAATATATTGTTATATCCTTTTATTCTCTCCATCACCTCCCGTGACACAGGGCAGAGTACCTTTGGTTAAAGGAGAAGGAAAGCTACCAAAGCAGTTTATTGCCAATAGATTAGCCACAATAGTACAAGCTATAACACTATATTTATTCTTTAGAATGTTTTACCATACCTGAGTAAACAGCTCTAGAAGGAATCTCTGTTTGTTTAGGATAGCAGCTGCCATATTAGCTTGGTGTGACATCACTTCCTGCCTGAGTCTCTCCCTGCTCACTCATAGCTCTGGGCTCAGATTACAGCAATGAGAGGGAGAGGAGCAAACTGAGCATGCTCAAGCCCTAGCCCTGGAGGTTTAAGCTGAAAACAGGAAGTCTGATACAGAAGCCCATGAGTACACAATAGAAGGAAAGAAATGTGCTATTTCTTTTGACAGAGGACTCAGAGCCGCATTACTTTAAGGGGTTACTGGTATATTTATATTCTTAATTTTAGCCTTTCCTTCTCCTTTAAATCCAGGATAGTACATCTGTGCATTGTACATTGTAACTGTGCCGCTTAACCCTTTACAATACACAAGAGCCATGAATATCCTGTCAATTATATCCTTATATATCAGTTATACAATCGGAGCTGAGTGATGTCACTTCTGTCACATGACTCACTGAAACCTGTGTATTATAAAAGATAAAGCTCCCCCTGCTGCAAAATATAAGGATATCAGAAGTCACCTCGGAGTTCCATGACCTGTATAAAAACACTCGGCCTACCTCTTGGATCTGGGTTCGCACTTTGTTTATCGCTCGGAGCCAATGAGCTCGCGCAGGGGAAAACGGTGGCGGCCCAACATCTTCATGGAAACTGAAATGTGAGAACATAATGACATGTAGGTTTCTGAATATTTGAGGGTTCTTAAGTAAGAAATGATAAATAAAGTGTCCCCTTGTAATCAGCCAATCACACAGTGTACTACAGGTATGGGATCCTTTATCCGAAAACCAGTAATTCAGAAGGCTCTGAATTAAGGAAAGGATGTCTCCCATAGACTCCATTTTATCCAAATAATTCAATAATAATAATAATAATAATAATACAGGTATGGGACCTGTTATCCAGAATGCTCGGGACCTCTGGTTTTCCAGATAATGGATCTTTATGCAATTTGGATCTTCATACCTTAAGTCTACTCGAAAATCATATAAACATGAAATAAAGCCAATAGGCTGGTTTTGCTTCCAATAAGGATTAATTATATCTTAGTTGGGATCAAGTACAAGCGACTGTTTTATTATTACACAGAAAAAGGAAATCATATTTTAAAATTTATATTATTTGTATAAAATGGAGTCTTTGGGAGACAGCTTTTCCATAATTTGGATAATAGGTTTCCGGATAACAAATCCCACACCTGTACTTGATCCAAGCTAACATATCATTTATCATTATTGGAAGCAAAACCTGTTTATTTGGATTTAATTAAGGTTTATTTGTAGTAGACTTAGGGGACATATTTATCAAGGGTCGAATTTTAAATTGAAAAAAAACTTAGAAATTCGAATTCAATTGACTGTAAATAGGTTCTAGGAGGTCCCCATAGGCTAAAACAGCAATTCAGCTGGTTTTAGATGGCGAATGGTCGAATTTTTAAAGAGACAGTTTAAATATAATATTTTTTTTCAAATTCTAATCGAATTTGGACTATTGCCTAATCAAAGTACACCAAAAATAGCTCGAAATTTGATTTTTTTTTTTTTTGCATTAGAAAATTCACCTGGACCTTTGATAAATCTGCCCCTTAAAGTATGAAGATTTAAATTACAGAAAGACCCGGAATCCGGAAAAAACCCCAGGTCCCAAGCATTCTGGATAAAAGGTCCCATACCTGTATTAGTGCCCCATACACACATGCATATATTACACCCTGCTTGTATGTTCTGCCTCCAGCATCTCAGCTCATTACTATGGTCTTAATTAAAACTATCCCTTCCCTTGAATTGATTTGGTTGCCTTTATCTTTTTTGCCTCCATTTCACCTGCATCCCAGTTATTTCTGTCTTGTTTTATTTGTAGCAGAAATCCTGTTTTTATTACAGGGAGCCCTAGAGTATAAAACATATGCAAAAATACATAGACTACATTATTATATTCTACTGTTAATTTCCCCTTAAAGGGAAACTACAACAAAAATGTTATATAAGCTTCACTTTACTGATAAAGGGTATATCCCTCTCAGCCTCTGTCTCTCTTCATTTTCAGGAGTTGGGCGTCAGATTTTAATCAACTGTTAGATCAAATAAATCTCTTGGAGGAGCTGCCATTCCTAGCAGATGTATTAGCGATCACTCAAATAACCGATTCCAGCACAAAAGACATAATAACAATATAACAAAATAACTCGCTTTGGCACAAATCCTGCATGTAGAGAGACAGGAGTTCTGGTGGTTTAAAAAGAGTGAGCTCGAATGAGCGGTGAGCACATTTTTTCACCTGCCATGGATTTGCAGCAACAAAAGTCACAAAGACAAAAATATCACAGAGACAAAAAAGTCGCCATAAAAAAAAAAAAAAAAAGCCTATTGACTTTAATGCATTTGGAGCAAGCAAAATTGTTGCTCACTGGCTCTAATACATCTTCTACACAAAAGGAGCCCCCCTATATATGATATTTGGAAAATGTCTTATTTCATTATGCCGCAGCTTATTTTTAAATTATTAAAAATATTAAATTTTCATTTTAATGATTTATAAAAAAAAAAAAAATACGATACAGTTTTTAATTGGAATCATTTTATAGCAGTTTTCTTAGCAAGAAGCCTTTTATAGCTTTATGTACCTCTCTCTTTTCTCTATGACGGCGTCTTTGGGCCGATCAAGTTCTGGAGTGACTTGGGTTGGGACCTTCTCAAGTAAAACCTCATTGGCCGGAGGCAAAGTCATTCTTTCCGCCTCGTGGTCACTGTACCATTCTGGCCCATTCTTCCTCACATTTGCCGAAGGGTGATATGAATAATTTGATTCTCTGCGTTCATCTTCCAACTCCAGCGACTGAAGGCTTTCATGGTAATGGTCCAGGTCACTGAGCTGTGAACTTCCTTGGCTGACGTTGCCTGAAGAGCCATATCGGCTACTGCTAGCCGGACTGTGAGGGAGAGAGAGGAGCCAGACCAGTCAGAGATACTGAATACTAGGGCACAGCACTAGAACATTATGAAGATATTAAAGGGCATTGGGATGGCGGTGATCTAGGGAAGATACTAGGAGGCATCTTTATACCAGCAGTATAAGTCAAGATACAAAGACATTGTTATAACAAGAGTATAACATAGGGGAGATACTACCAGAAATTGGTATAAAGAACATAAGGAAAATACTAGAGGGTATGTCTATACCAGTGATATAAAGAAACGTTGGTACAACAGCAGTATAACAAAGGGGTAATACAAATGGAACATAAGGAACACTAATAAAAAGGAAACCGCAGAAAATGATGTAAGTTCCAAGTAACATGTTTTTAAAAAGAATCTATACCCCTTTTTCTGACATGAGCTCATTCAGTTAAAGCATAAACATTATGTGACCCACCAAAAATAAATATAAATCTATATCCATATGAATAGCAGTGGGGCTCCAAGCCCCAGAATCCTTCACTTTACAATGGAGAGAGGTTGGAGAGGGGGTTACATGACTGCGAGTATAAGGTGGGGTCGGCAGATTGTCATGAACACCTTCAATCTCAGTGTAGAAAAATATTAGAATTGATGCACTTTTTATATATATGCCCAGGCGACTCAACTCATGTCGGAAAGGGGTTTTTTCCCAAGACTTTTAGATAGAAATTCATTTGTTAATGTGGTCGTTTCACTTGTGAATAGTAATATCTCTTTTTTTTTTCTAAAATGTTTTTATTTCGATTTTTTGGAACAAAAAAGAAAGAGCAATATCTATTTTTTTAAAAATATAAGATTTTTAGTGGCCTTGAAACCCAAAGGACGTATGGAAATTGTTCCTAGTTGGTCATTTTTCTGAGACCACAAACATTGCAGCTCCCTCGCATTATCAGGGCAATAAAACTCAAGTTTTTTACACCTACGCCCAATTAATGGCACGAGGAACATTACAGATACATCAGGCGGCTAATTCTGAAGTCACTCTATGTAACATTTCTATCCTCCTCTCTCAGAGCCGCCATGTTAGACTGGAAGAGAACTGACCCATGGCTTCCACAAAGTCTAAGTACAATAAGTACAATAATTCAACCTTAACCACAAACATAGTGATTATGCGGATTTAAGCAAGAGGTTTTCAGTGAATGTGAGAAATAGAGAAGCAGAGACGGAATTAGGGATGCACCGAATCCAGGATTCGGTTCGAGATTTGGCCAGGATTCGGCCTTTTTCAGCAGGATTTGGATTTGGCCGAATCCTTCTGCCCGGCCGAACCGAATCCTAATTTGCATATGCAAATTAGGGGCAGGGAGGGAAATTGCGTGACTTTTTGTCAGAAAACAAGGAAGTAAAAAATGTTTTCCCCCTTAACACCCCTAATTTGCATATGCAAATTAGGGTTCGGATTCGGTTCGGTATTCGGCCGAATCCTTCGTGAAGGATTCGGGGGTTCGGCCGAATCCAAAAAAGTGGATTCGGTGCATCCCTAGATGGAATACAGAATGATAATGTAACAGCACCCAATGGGTAGTTCTGCTGCAGGGAGGATGGGAAATTAAAGGTTGATGCTTGTCTGTTTCACACAAACAATTACTTAATATGGAAAGCTTTAAATGAACATAATTACACTCATTTCTCCAAGGAAGGGTCAGTAGGAGAATTATCTGTGCACTGGTAATTGAATTTTCTACTTCTCAAGGCCCAAGCATGGACATAGCCAAAAGTATTAGCGTTTCAGCTCACCAAGGTTAGATGGGCCTTGGTTTGCCCAATTGTACTCATAGAAACTGTCATTAGTTGGTGCTGATGAAGCCGTTCCGACAAAGAAGGCATGAGGAAGGCTGGAGTTACTAAGGGTACAAACACTTTTTCTGCTGGTTTCCAGGGCTTATAAGGAATTCAGGTAGCAGAAGCCTAGTTTAGCTTTCATCATACACCAAGCAGATGATGTCAGAGGCAGAACAAAGGGAAAGAGATTCTATTTGCAGTAACTGAACAGCAGTTATTATTTGTGCAACATGAAGTTGCTCACCCTTATCTATGAACAAAAACAACCAGGCCAATTCCATATGGAACAAACTGTAATGTTAGTGCATAGAGAATCTTCACATCTACAAGAAAAGTGAAATCAAAGCACAACGTGAGCCTATTATGGGTTCCTCTCTTGTACGTCTTTGATTTTGCTCATTCTGGAGACATTACACCACCGAGGGTACTAAGAACAGTCCTCTAATACTGATATTGCATCAGCGTTGTGGTGTTTTAGCCAGAAAATCCCCCAAATGATCGGCCATACAAACATGAATTTTAATTTTTATACATAATGAATACATTTTTTTTTTTAAATTTAGATCTCCCATAAGGCCCTGGTGTCCTAGTACCCTCTTGTAATGACGAACCATTATCCTTGACAAGAAAAAAAAAATGCAAAAGCTTCTAAGCAGAAGTCTACTAAAAATACAAATGATCATCTAGAAAGGTCTTCTCCTGAGGTGGAGAAAATGCTTGATGATCAGGTAGGATGGGGGAGGTTAAAAGATCAACACATGAGGATAAATTACTATTGGGCAAGTGGAATCTAATATTAGTTTTTACTACATATGCTTTGGAACTAACAAGCTGCAATACTTGGAGGTTTTACTGAGAGGCAGACTATACTAAGCTAGCTATTATAAAGGGAGGCAGGGGGATGATCTATGGTATCAATACACAAAATCTACGTCTGCATTATAAATGGCACCTTATGCCATTTATTATGCATTCACTATAAACTGGCCTTTTTGGTTTCCTAGGCTCCACTTGTATCTTCTCTGATTGCTTCTGTGAATATGTGGGCGTACCTGTTCTAGATGGAACAGTAAGCTCACTTGGCTTAAGTTCTGGCTCATACTGATCATCTAAGGAGCTTCTTGAGCATTTTTCGAAAACAGGTGTGGGACTTGATGAAGCACTAATGGAATCTTCAGTGCTCAATGGTTTATCGCTGGGTAGTTTGCAAGCTTGAGAACTTTCATTATCTGACAGTTTAGATGGACTTTCTTCAGCAGGCAATATAGAATGACTTTCCTTAACAGGCAATGCAGAAGTAATGTCCTCAGTGGGCAAAGCAGAAGAACTTTCCTCAACTGGCAAAGCAGAAGAAAGTGGGTGAAAAAGGTCCTTGTTTTCTTGATTTAAAGCTTTACTATCTGTATGGAGGTTCTCCTCATTTTTTGCAGTCACATTTTTAGGAGGAGACTGTAAAACCACCTGGTGGCTGTCCACAGCACTTCCAAGCAGACCTTCTTTGGAATCTTTCTGCCAAGGAAATGACAATTCAATCTTTCCAAAGACAGATGACTGGCTGTCATACTGTTTATTGTATTTGCCCTCATTTCCCATATCAAATAAGGAGGAAGAAAACTTCTTCAAGGAAGACATAAAACCAAACTCTAGTGTTTCAGAAGCTGGTGGAGGAGGAGGGTGTGTGGGTAATGGTATATTTCCTGCATCTTTTCCCAAAGCCTGTGAAACATGAGACGGGCTGGTGATCATACTTTGCACATTAAAGTTTGATGAAAGGGAATCCTTTGCAGCATTCTCTGGTTCAGATAAAGTCACATTTTGTGCATTAATTTGCAAATCTGTGTTTGCATCAAATAGTTCAGAGGACGACTCAGCAACTGATACATTTTGAGAAGAATAATCTGTTCCAGAGATGCGACTTCCACACTCCTCAATTCGATTTACGATGCACAAATCAATGTCATGAACCAGGTCTTTGTTGTCTGACGGTGCAGCTTCAGAGGGACAAACTATTTGGGTTTCAATAACATCATCAGTTTTCAAATGATTTTCTTTCATAGTCTCGCTACTTTCATCAAAAGCAACGCCTTCACAAATTTCAGACTGTTTAATTAAATGCTTGTTTATATGAACAGCTGTTGGCATGCTTACATTGGGAACACCACTTGGGTCCTTCACTAAGGTTTCAGCCATTTTACTGGGTGCTGGACTTGGAGAAGTAAATATTCCAAACAAATCAGTGGAAAAATTTTTATTTTGAGGTCCAGATGAAATGTTAAACAAGGAGTTTTTCTTCGGCAAAGATGTAGACTGAGGTGTGAAAGAAAAACTAGAAGATGTCTTTGGGGGTTCACTTGAGAACACGTTGATTTTTGACATGAAACTAGAAAACATTTCTACTGAGGAATCAAACACAGTTTTCTCTTGGATGGACTCTTTCGGCTGATTTGTTGGCATGGGATCATCTAAAGTTTGCTGCAAGGATATATTTTCTATGGGGGGCTGTGGAAGGTTAAAGCAGCTCTGTGAAATTTTTGATTCTTTTGAGGTTGAGGTTTCATTTTGTAAACTGCTATTTATGGTTGAAATATCTATATTCTCTTGGGTTGTGGACAAGCTTTTATCATCAACGTGGTCCTGTGGATCAAAAATACTACAACTTTCAGCAAATGTAGGTTCTTGTTCACAAACGAAAGAGTCAGTGTCAACTCGAACATCTTCACTGGTCAGTTCGCCGTGGTCCGGAGGCTGGAAATCATCATAATTATGATCTTCAAGTTGTTCTGAAATTCTGTGGTCTAAATTAGAAAGAGTTGTATCTCTCCTTAAATAATTTTCTGAAAAAGCATCTGTAACTTGTTCTGAAACGGGGGCAACCAACTTAGTAAGCGATTCTTCATCACTGACAAAATTATTTTCTGAGAATGTATCTGAAATGGGGTAGTCCAAATTAGGATCCGTTGTGTCATAATGTTCTGAAAAAGTATCTGTCAGCTGTGTTGAAACGGTGTAGTCTATATTAGAATGTGTTTTCTTATCACTTATTGGAAAGGATACACCTAATTCACTCTTATTTGCTCTGTTAGCTTCGTCCTGTATAAGATTTGCATTCTCATGAGCCTGGCTTCTGCACATGTTGCTATCTTGCCTTGATGCTCTTGAGGCATCCGGGCCAGTCTGATTTTTCTCATCAAAAATTGAGAATCCAAAGATACTAGAAAAGGATGTACTATTCTGGGATGTACTTTGAGAGTTATTTGATGAGAATAATGATGGCAATTTAAAAAGACCCTGTGGCTGAGAATCCTGAGATGGTGTCTGTTTTGGTGCCGGCTGTGGTTTTTCAGGTCGGCTGAAAAAAGAGAAAATACTACTTGCGGTTTGCGACAAACTTTCAGCCACCTGGGCGCTCTGTGGTGAGGATTTCGTTTGAGGTTCTTCTTTCCATACTGGTTTTGACTGAATTTTCTCAGATATAATTGGCTTAGCTTGATCGATACATACATTAGACGACTGTCCAGAATCTTCTTGGTGGAACTTTTCAGAGCAAGCATTTGAAGAAGTTTCTGCAAATGCGCTATGTGAATTTAAATTCATGGAAATCATGCTTTCGTCATATGATCTGGTTACTGGATGGGGGTTCAGGCCAATTTCTCTTATGGTCCCCTGCTTTTTCAAACATTTAGTCCTTGTCTTAAATGATTCTTGTGAATGTGTAAGCTCTTTATCTTCTTGGCAACACTCTGGATCACGCCTGACATGACTTATGCTCTCTTGTTTTTTCAGTGTTTTTATCCTTGCAGGACCTGCATTATATGACCCAACTTGCTTATTCTCATTAATCCCAAAACTGATTTCAATTTTTCCATCATCTGAAGGCATTGTAGAAATAGTTTCGGTTTTAAAAAGTTCTCCTAGGGAGCCAAATATTGAAGTGATACCTGAAGACTCAGTGTTTTCCTTTTGAGCATTAGCATCATGCTTATCTGGGACATGTGTGATGCCACTGCATTGAGGATCAGAGGAAGGTTTTATATTTTCTGAGCCTTTTGTAGGACTTGTTTCCATTTTGAAGAGTTCTCCTATGGAGCCAAATATAGAGGTAATAGCAGATGATTCTTTTGAAGTGGCTTCTTTATGTTTTTCTGTATTTAGGGTACTGGCGTTCTTTGCTGCAACAGCAGTCTCATTCTGAAGTGAATATGAGGATTTCATATTATCTGTAACCTTTGCAGAAATAGATTCCGTTTTAAAGATTTCTCCTATGGAGCCAAACAGAGAGCCAATTCCTAGTGATTCTTTAGCTTCGTTAGAAGTTGTATCTGTAGGTTTATCTTTGTCTTCTTTTAAGTCCATTAATTTAGTATTGGGGTGGTGAGAATTTTTTACAGAATGTGACGATCCTGTATCTGTCTGAGTCTTAAAAAAGTTGAAGAATCCAGAAATGTTACCCGTCTCATTACTCTCTTTAGTAGATGCTTTTTCACTAATGTTAAATATTTGCATTGCACTCTGAAATAAATTTTTCTCAGGCACATCTGGGCCAGGTTTAACATCAACACTGCCGCCATGAAACTGCTCATGGCTTGCCTTTCCTAGATTCATATTATCAGTATTTAATTTGGAAATATTAACTGGTGGAGGCGTATTATTAACATTTTTATTCTGACAGTCAATTTGTAGAGTCAAAGGCATATTTTCCGGTGATTCACTCAATAAATGTAGACTTGATGCATCATGAATATCACCAATGTTGTTTGTAAACTTAATACTTTCCTGTGATTGATTCTTTGTAAAGTTTTTATTTCTAGACAAGAATTCATTTGTTGTAAAATCAGCCAGTTTTGAAGGGCCGTCAGCATTCACAGAGGACCCTTTTGTATCTGCAGTTTTACCAAAAAGACCTCCCAAGGAGGAAAACAATGATGACACCGGGTTGAACTGAGATTTGTTATTATCTGAACTTGGTTTGTCCATAGACTGAACATCATCTTGGTTACTTGATTTGAAAATATTAAAACCTCGAATTTTAATGATTCCTTTGTCCGAGGCACTAGCAGATTTACTTTTGTTACTCACTGAATGGCTTTCCTCTACACATGGAGAGAATTTGTGATGTTTTCTTAAATCAAGGCATACTGGATACTTTTCAGGGAATTGCATGTCACTCTCGCTGCGTAAATCAACCTTAACCTTTTTTAGTTTTCGACTTGAAAAATCTAAAGGCTGGTCTATTTGACTGTGTATGGATTCTTCAAACATGTGGGAGAAAGTCGCCAAATTCATGTTCATTAACTGATCACTCCTGTTTGAAGCTAAATCAAGAGGGTAGTTTTCCATGTTGTGCTCAGTTTGCTCCTCCACCATAAAGAGGGAAGAGATCCCATGATTCAGAGGAACTTTGAATCCACAAATAATAATGTCATCTGTGTGAGAGAAATCGCCTTGTAAAAGATCTTCATAGTCTAAATAAGCATATGTGTCAGGGGTGCACACATAAACATATTCCCCAGTAGGATCAGTTAGAAGTGAATATATATATTGACCATCACTGTACATATAATAACCACAATCTCCATCTCCTGAAGGCCACCAGAGACCAAACTCAAGCAATGCCAGCCACTCAAAATAATCATCGCTGTACAAAGTGCTGTCATCATTGTAGAATATACTTTCATCCAGATTTAATGACTCTTGATCGATTAACGTCCAAAGGTTGCCGTCGCAGTTTGAAGAATAACTCAAATCCATGGGCAATCCTTCATTAAAACTAGTGGCGTCTTCTGCAACAGGTGCTACGTTTATGCCTTGTTCACAAGACGCAGACGATGTCCAGACATCGACTGGGTCAAGGTTTTGTTGTTCAACTGGAATAAATGATATCCAGTCTACATTGGCATTGTTGTCCCTTTGACATAAATTGATGACTGTATCATTGGATTCAGTTAAATTAGTTTGACTAGAAAGGTAATTCTGATTGACAACTAAATTTGCAGGATACTGATCAGAGTGCCAGCTAGCAGTATCATATTCCCACTCAAAACTTGCCTGGCTTCTGCTGTCTTCCACCCATTGATGTTTGTAAGAAATATCTGGCATATTATTCTGAACAAAGGAAGTATTTTTTTCTGAAATTTTCTCATAATCATCCATCCAATACAACCCACTGTCTTCAAAGTCATTATCAAACTGGACAGATACATCT
Source organism: Xenopus petersii (assembly GCA_038501925.1). NCBI lineage: Eukaryota > Metazoa > Chordata > Amphibia > Anura > Pipidae > Xenopus > Xenopus petersii. Next base: position 237,584,068 of record CM076672.1, on the reverse strand, counting down.
CTTGATAGTGGCTCCAATTTACAATGGCTGTTGGTTTTATCTTTGAAAGTCGTCTTTTGCTCTTCATTGAGGAGCTTGACTTGCTGATAAACCTCCTGTTGTTTTAGGTTACTAACACTTTCTTCCTGCTTAGGCAAAATACTTTTAATTCTACTGAAAAAACCATCTTCAGTTTTGTCACTGCCTCTCTCAGCATTAAAGGGATTGGTTCCTTCAGTTGAAGCTTTACCTTGAGTGCCATAACATGAATTTGCTGGGTTTTGTTTAGACAAATTATCGGAAGAGGCAAACTTAAATAAACCTGAGAGTAATCCAGAAGTCCTACCAGTTTGGCTGCTTTCTTTCTGTTTGAAGGTGTTTTCTTTAGTTGTTGATAGATTTTCTGTGGAAGCAAACCTAATCAGTTTTGATATAAATGTGTTTGTACTTCCTTCACCTTCTACGGTGGGATTTGATTTAAATTTATCATCGAAAGGTACTCTGCTCTCATTGTTACATGATGCCTCAGAACAAGAACCGTTTGAAGACCTATTTATTTTGTTTTTACAGTTCTCTTCCTCTCTGATGGCGGCTATACAACAGAGTTGCTGAGTGTTTATATTGTTGCTCTTGGATTCAACACCAGCGTTATTTTGATACATACAATCTTTCTTGACTGTTGAAATTTGTTGCACAGAGGACTGTTTCTGCAGCTCCTCTTTCTTAGGTGATTGGTCAAGGAAATCTACATTTTCTTTCTTTTCAAAGGGACTATTTTTAGCCCCTGAATCAGAGGAACTGGAAGAATGCAAAAATGGAATTTGGATTTTTTTTCCAATTGAAAAAAAGTCATTTTTATGGAGATCGTTTTCTGATTTGTAGACTCTTGCTTTGGCCAGGTTTTCTTGCTTGTCCGCTGGGCTTTCTGAAAAACTGAAAAGTTGACTTATCGATTTTTTCAGTGGATTTAAGAATTCTGCACTACTTTTCTGTGGCAGATCTGCACTTTTCCCCATCGGTTTATCATAAATTATTTCATCTTCCTTCATTTTTTCAAACACAGTGATGTTTGGGTCTGGGTTATTTGATCTTAAAAGAGGATTATATGTAACTTCTGCTGTTAAACATGACTTCTCTGTCGGTTTCATATGACCCAATGTTGCTTTGTGCAATATTTTAGAGGAATCATATGCTTGTGTTGGTATAGCATCACTTGTGTCAGCTACTTTCATATCAAGTTTTTTGCTTGGTAAATTACGAGATTCTGGTGTATGTGAATTTGTGATCTCAGATACAGAAGACCTGTCTAGCTTCCTGGTCTCCATATTACAATTCATTTTTATGGCTGATTGATGGGGAGTTGGAATATCTTGATTGAGTGTTAGGTCCTCATGATGACTGTTTTTCACACTTGGAAGATTAGTGCTAGCCACAGATCGACTGCTGAAGATTTTTGAAATTCCACCAGTAATAGGGTTTTCCGATTTCTCTGGAGAGGAAGAAACCATTTTCTCTACGGATGCTGAAATTTGTTTTGCCCCTGAGCCTACTTTCTGGGAAAAGGAACTAAAGAAACAGTTGACTGTATTTTTCAGTCCTGATAAATCTGTAACAGATTCTGGCTGTGCAGTTCTTTCCTTGCCCCCCTCCTCTACATTCAAAGGGAGCTTCTCAATCACATCCCTTGCATTTTGCTTATTTACCAAATTAGTGGAGTTTAGGTTATTTCCTGTCAAGTCATGGAATTTGTTTATTTCTTCTTCTTTTTCTGCCAAGTATTCTGAAACGGATTCCACTAAGCACTGCAACTCGTCCATTGTATCTACAAACTCTTCTTTTGGTTCTTCTACAGGCGACAGTTTCAGATTTCTCATTGAGGATGCACATCTTTGTGATTTTGTCATAGCATTTTTGTCATTAAGGAGATCTTCTCTAGTACTAATGGAACACTTTTGAAAATCATTAAGAGACAACCCATTGGTATAGACTAAATCATGACCATTGTAAGTCTGAGAGAGTAAAGCGAGTTCCTCTAAATCATCATCAGAAACTGGTGAATATGGCTGAGTGTCTGAAGCACTACTATCATTATCTTCAAGAGCATCCAAAGCAGAACTGTACTCTAGAATGTTTGGCTTTTCCCCTACATAAGCCTCAATGTCTTCTATCTGCATTGTATCGTTTTGCTTTTGACAATCAACATTTGAAATCTTTCCACTTTTCACCATCAATCCGTTTTTGTAAGGTCGTAAAACTGGATAAAATGAAAGCATGGGTCCGTATCTGGAGGACTCAGAGAAGAGAATGTCCTCTGCATTTTCAGCTTCTAAACAATGAGCCTGTGAGGTCCTTTGACCTGGAACGTCTGAGCCCATGCTGATATTTCCTTTGTATTTTGGGTAGGTCAGCTTCTTTGATCGTCTTCTATCAATTGTGTCATATTTCTTTGGATAGCTAGGTACATCGAAAGAATTTGAAACCAAGTTATCAAGTGGAGCTGAATCATTGTGTTTCTCTGAACTGCCCTTTGACTTCCTTCCTACATTTTCCTGTTGCCAAATTCTCTGGCTTTCTTTCAAAAAGTCTTCTATCAGTCTCTTCCCTAGCTCCACACATTTCTCGTCTTCCAAAAGTTCCTCAGGAGCTTCAGTCTCAAAAGGAATTATCCTAATTTTATCTTTCCTATCTAAAAAGCCTTTCCCGCTATGTAATAAACAAATACAAGGAAAAAAAGAAGAGAAAATAAAAGATTAAAATGAAAACCATGATCAGTTGCAACTTTGCATAAAAGACATGCCAACCATCATGGACCACAGTCTACTGTGATAATGACATGTGGAATTCCAGCATTCAGAATTTCAAAATATTATCCATAATAAACAGTTATCGGATTTAAAACACCATGTACCAAAATACATCTTCTACATCTGATAGACTCTTCTTTTGTGGACAGTTGGACAAGAATAAATGAGCAATAATTTTGTTAAATATACAAAAAAAACTGCATGCATCTGCACCAATGAACAAACATGTAGACCACAGTATAAAGCAGCAGCACAAGTGGAAGCAACAAGCAGCGGATAACCTACCTATCGGACAGATCTAGAGAATGCCTGCTTTCTAGAGAGTAATGGCGGCTTGTCAGCTGACTAGATTCAGATGCAGACTCTAGATCGTTTCGTCCATTCGCAGCAGAATCTACGCTATCATACCTCCTTGAAAGGAAAAGAAAATTAAAGAGTAGAAAGACCATGTAATAATGAAAAAAAATCAAAATATCCAACTAAAGTACAGCAGAAACAAAGGCTAAGAAGAATGAGAGACAGCAGGGCCCTGAAGATACTCAATGAAATGAGAAAGCAAAGCAGAGATGCCTGAAAAGCAGCTGTATGGAGGCAGTAAGAACACTAATTGTGATGTGTCGGACTAGTAACAGAACTCCTATTTCTCATCTCTAAGAGATGTGTCAGAGAAACTGGGGTAGAGTGGCAGCAACTGTTAATTCTGTGCCATTAAAAACGAGCACCGTCATTGGACACCTACCAGGGAACAAGCCTTTGACTGACACCTTGGATATAATCTACGCTCTAATCTTCCCCTGTATCTGATGTGAAAGGATCATTTATCTCCAGATGAAGCCAATCGAACTAGGGCAGAGTCAGCCAATTTAGATTTGAATATTTCCTAGCTTTTCTGAATAATAAATTAGCAGCAGCTATGAGCAGTTCTGAAGTCACAGTGAGACATAAATCCCTTTCCCTGGTATAATTAGGAGTCAAGTGTTCTCCTGAGTGTTTAATCTAAAGCAGAAGTTTTATTACATATATTGAAATGGCAATAACAGATAGCAGGCAAGGATTTGGCATTGTGCTATGGGCTGCAGAAATTAATTTACACACTTATTTCCTCTTAGTTTAAATTTTTTTTGTGGGGCATGAATAATGTGCAGGGTAGAGAGCAAAGCCCAAAAAGCATGTCCAATCCATGTTTCATTGCACTTTGTCCTGCCCAGCACATAAAAGAATCACCTCAGATGTCTGTGCTCTAAATTGAAGTGCAGAGATCTGTATTAGTGATGTGTGGGCATTACGGCGGGTTCTGGTTGGCTCCTGCACAAAATCTTCAGGTCGTGGACGGGTGTGGGTTGAGCTCTTCTCCAGTTCTCCCTGGCCACGACCTACACTGCCGGCTTCTTTCTACTAGATCTATAGACTCGTGCCCGCCTCGCCCCTTTCATGATGTCACTGCGGGGTGGGTCTATTAATAGAGGGAGGAACGGAGGTGGTGGGGATAATTTCTCGACCCGCACATCACTAACCTGTATGCCCCCTAATTACAGTGTTCTGTAGCACTGTATATACAGGGATTATGTAAATTGACTTTTTTGTGAGTATTCCATATAAACCTGCCAAACCCTCTCTGCCTTTGGTTGAAGAAGGACCCTCAAAGGCTCAAAAGCCTGTAGTATTAACTTAATCTATAAAATGTATCACCTGAGTTTACTTTAATTGCATACCGCTTAGAAAATAAATGTCCTTGATTAATTCGTTCACTTTGTGTGAGTTTTCAGCATTACCTTCCCTTTAAACAACTTCTTCATTCCCACCTTTTCACTTGACTGAACCCATTGACCTCAGAAGTACACATTAATTGCTGCTTCTTGTGAGCGACTAATTAGCACTCTGTTCCTCTAGGTTGTAGTGCCTGATACATAGCTCTTCTCTTCTAGCCTGACATTCATTTGCGTTAATTACATCTTATCCGTGGAGCTGTGCCAGGGAGAGGAAGAAATGCAGTTGGCTGGTGTAACCCTCACATTAACGAAATGCTTTGGAGCAGAGGTTAAGAGGAATTCATTATTTCCTATATAATAACATGTATTTGTTTTGCCATAATGTTTTTGGTCAAATTCTGCTCTCTAGGATGGTACAAATACCAAGAAAATTATAGGATATGTGTGAAAGCTACACAGGGACCATAATTGTGTATATACGTAATTTTTATTTAATTCTGCCATTAAATGTACCTTCTGATGCAAATAGATCCAACTATGGTCCTTCAACCACATCCTTTACCCAATAATATGTTCTACTTCAACACCACCATCATCAGAGAACTTCATTTTGTGCCAAGGCCACACATATACATAGTGGGAGTGGTTGAGAGAAGCCAAGCGTACCTCATTGCTCTTTCCCGGAAATCCAGATCATAGCTGTGCATGGAGTCTACGTAGCATTCTCTAGTGCCGCCCTGCTGTTGGATTCGAGACTGAACGGGAAACTGGTGTATGGAGGCATTGGGTTGGGAGGTGGTGTGATAAGGAGGTGGAATACTGTTGCTCGTTTCACTGCGGTAATCGCTGTCCCGGTCGTCCACCGCGCTGTCAGGATCTTCAAGGGCTGACAGAACAAGAGATTACGTTTTTGAACAGTCATTGACCATTTCAGTAACATAGTCAATATAACCATCTCGTTTGAGAGAACATCATTCTACTTCAACAGAAGCCTGGGAAGAACCTTCGTGAATCTGTTGCACCCAACATAATGGATCATCCAAGTTGTTGGAAGAGAATTAATGGTTTAACTTTAAAAAAATATGTTGGTAATCTACGTATTTACATATTGGGGTGTAGAGGCCAGAAACTTTGATGACAAGGGAGAATGGTGCATTGGCAACACATTACTCTACTACTTGCCAATCATGCAAAGAGCTCTACTTCTTAACTCTAGAGCCGCAAGTTGACCCTAATACAGTGATCCTCAACCAGTTGCTCTCCGACCCCTTTATGTTGCTCCCAGTGGCCTAAAAACAGGTGTTTATTTTAAAATCCAGGCTTGAAAACAAGCTTTAGATGCATACAAACCATGTGTATTGCCAAACAGAGCCTCCTGTAGGCTGCCAGTCAACATAGGGGCTACCAAACAACAAGTCTCAGTCCTTATTTGGCACCCACATGAACTTTTTGCATGCTTGTGTTGCTCTCCAACATTTTTTACATTTGAATGTAGCTCAAGGGTAAAAAAGTAAAAAAAAAAAAAAAAGAGTATTGACTCCCATCCCAAACTCATACACTGCAACTTGGGGTAATAGACAGAGGCAATTTTTTTCCTGGATATCAAAGAAACCCAACTAAGGAAATGTAAGGGGAACATCCATGCTCCGGTGGTGATCATCTTGTATAATGATCTTGTTATCGCTTATTCTCTCTTTCCAACTGTGATGCTGTCACGCTGCGCTTCTCGTTTCCATGACAATTACTTCCCCTTGTAATAAATGAAAAGCAGATGTTTGAGAAGGTGTCTGTATAGTTCAACAGATTCCCAACAGCACAAACATAAAGAACGAGGGTCTTCCAATGGACAATCAGATCCTCATTCAAGGTTATAAAGTGTGACGAGTCATCACATTACACATTTGGTGCGTATTGTGCACGTTACACACTGGATTGCCCAGGGCCCCTACACATCACACAGTACAAGAGAAAAGCAGTAGAGTGGGATTGTCCCAGGGTACTAGAGTCTTGCTTATTCATAAGGCTTTTAAGATTGAGACAAAGCCACAAGCCAATGGTATTGAGAATTAAACAATTCTTTTCCAATAGGTTTTGTAATATAAAACAATTGTCTATTGGCTTTCACATGAGCGTAGACACCAGGGCTGTGGAGTCCGTACATAAACCCTTGACTACTCAGTTAATGGTAACTCCGAATCCGACTCCTCGGTTTATAAAGGAAAAGTAACACTAAAACTGAACGTCTATCAAAGTAATTAAAATACAATTTACTGTTGCTCTGCACAGGTAAAAGCCACGTGTTTGCTTCAGAACGACAACCAGTGTTTATATAAACAAGCTGCCGTGTAGCCATGGGGGCAGCCATTCAAGCACAGGATACACAGTAGATAACAGATAAGTACTACTATAGTTTATATAAACAAGCTGCTGTGTAGCCATGGGGGCAGCCATTCAAGCACAGGATACACAGTAGATAACAGATAAGTACTACTATAGTTTATATAAACAAGCTGCTGTGTAGCCATGGGGGCAGCCATTCAAGCACAGGATACACAGTAGATAACAGATAAGTACTACTATAGTTTATATAAACAAGCTGCCGTGTAGCCATGGGGGCAGCCATTCAAGCACAGGATACATAGTAGATAACAGATAAGTACTACTATAGTTTATATAAACAAGCTGCTGTGTAGCCATGGGGGCAGCTATTCAAGTAGAAAAGACACAGGTTACACAGCACATAATGATGCAACACCATTGTATTGGACAGAGCTTATCCGTTATCTGCTATGTAGCCTGTGTCTTTTCTCCTTTATTCCAGCTTGAATGGCTGCCCCCATGGCTACACAGCAGCATGTTTATATAAACTATAGTAGTACTTATCTGTTATCTACTATGTATCCTGTGCTTGAATGGCTACCCCCATGGCTACACAGCAGCTTGTTTATATAAACTATAGTAGTACTTATCTGTTATCTACTATGTATCCTGTGCTTGAATGGCTGACCCATGGCTACACAGCAGCTTGTTTATATAAACTATAGTAGTCTTTATGAAGCAAACACACAACTTTTACCAGTACATGCTAACAGTATAGTACATGTTAATTACTTTAAATTGCAGAATAGCTGCTAAATACGCTCAAAAATGAACTAAAGTATTGCTCTTAGAAACAGAATTGCTTCTGCCATGTCCTCCTTCAGCTCCTAAACCTGATTATTTGCAGTTCTTGTATTTAAAGTTATTAGGAGTTGGAGTCAGAACTCCAGATATCCCACTCCACAGACCTGGTAGAACCAATGAAGCCTTTTGAAGAAGCATCTGGATTGGATAAATATGGAGATAAGGTTAAAATTCATCACCGTAACCAGAGTTTATACCAAGCACAGCGGTGGCTTCTACTTCAATCTATCGACTGTCTGGGAAAGAGGATTTCAAGACCTCAGTGAAAGCTTTGCGGCTGCTCAGACAAGTCTCACACGAGAATCTTAACTCTGATTAACTACAACGATTGATCAGCACCGAGATCAGAGCTGAGAACCATGTTATTAGTTGCTTAATGGGATTGTGACATAGATCTATCTATAGAAGCGAGGATGGTATATTAGCAGCTGGGAATAGCCTTAAAGGCTTACATTTAGGTCATTACTACATTTCTGTGTCTGTCTCGGTGCTTGTGGAAAAATGTTAAAGGTACAGTATTTGAAGAAGCACCAGGAGCTGAACACAAATATGAAGAATACACAAAGCCTGCATTAGAGGCAAATTTGGAGATTTATGATTTAAAGTTTTTGACAAGTAAAGTTTAAAATCACTGGACCCCACCCCCTATGACCAAAAATGTTGACCTTCTACCCCAGATTAATGCACCTCTTCTGGAACAACAGGGAGACTTGGCTTGGGACAGTTGGGTAACTGCCATATTTCTTCATTTCCCTCGTGTGGTACAAGGGTGGCCATACTCACTAGAATTGTTACCCTGTGTATACAAGTGATCACATGGAAATGAAGAAGGATAGTAGTGCTCCTCAGCCAATGCCACAGCCCAGTGTTTCTTATAGAAAAGGTGTATAGGCCGGGAGCAGAAGGTTAGTGTGGTTGAGTAAGGATATAATGATGATCAAAGAGAGAAAATTGTTGGCCATAGAGGAGGCTAATGAATGCGTTAGATCCACAACTTTCCCCCTAGGCAAAACTTTGTGTTAGAAGCCACAGTGTGAGGGTATAAGCCAAGCAGGACACACAGTGATACCCCCACAAATACATTCACGTTATGCTAATACACAAGCACAACACATAGCAATGCCAGTTATCTACATAGAACAGAAACATGATTTTGTTATACAAGTGGCAGATAACATAGGAAAGCTCCAGGCTCGGCTGTGGGATATTCATGCATACAATACAACTGGCCAGTAGCTGCTGTTAGCACAGGGAAGACATGGTGACCCTAAGAACTGGTACTAATATGGGCGCGCACCGGGTTGCCTACTCAGAAGATTCCTGGGGCGGCCCAATCAGAGGATTCTTTGGGAGACCCTCTCAGAGAATTCCGGTAAGGCGCAATCAGAGGATTCCTGGGGATATTCATGCATACAACTGACCAGTAGCTGTTAGCACAGGGCAGACATGGTGACCAAAAAAGCTGGTACTACTATGGGGTACTACACAGGGTTGCCCTCTGATGCCATCTCAAAGGATGTGTGGGGATTCATCTCAGAAAATTTCTGGTGTGCCCTCTCAGAGGATTCCTGGGGATGCCCTATCTATCTGTCTCAAAGGGTTCTCCATGTGCCCAATCAAAACATCAAAAAATATAGGTCCTTCCTCAATGAAAACCCTAAACTTGGTTTACTGTATTCTGAATGAAAGACTAGAGTACTAATAGAGTATTGGTCATAGAGTATATGATGTAGTTCAACTGGGTTCATGTTGCCCTACAGCAAGTAAAAATTGCCACCACCTGTTGTCATGAGATTAGATGCCTTCAACAAATAAACTGGAGATAATTCTACATATGTAAGGCTTTATGGAGATGAGTTAAAATTACTCCCAGTTGTTACTCCAGTAAGGAGGATAAATGGGACCCCACCCCAAGAGGGTATAAATGCTACATAACAAATGATTCCCCACCTGAAACATCCCACCATTCTACAACGGAAACACTAACAATGTGAACGTTTATTAGGACCATGGCCTCTTGCTCTTATCTGTAATAACCTTCCATCAGAAACATCTTCATAAGAAATTCACTCAACTGTGGGAAGTAACTTTGCTTTAACGTATCTCAAAATTGGCCCCTCCACCCTCCTGTAAGACAATCAAACAAGGTTAGTGTTGGAATTAGCTGCCAATGGGAAAGGCCTTTCAGGTGGGTTCATTAGACATTGTTTCACATTGTTAGTATTTCCATTGTGGGAAGGTGGGTGATATACGGTGGGGAAGGTGATTCTTCTGTAAATAAGAGCTAGGGAAGAGCATGAGAGCAACTGCCAGTTTTGGGATATGGATGAATCTAGGTCTTTCCTGCAAGTGTCCTGCTGGTCGTGGGGTCCTGGGTAGAGCACAAGTGTATGCATAGACACCCACTGATTCTGACATTTAGGAAAAGCGGCAGTGGGATGAGGGGAGATGAATAAACAGTTACATACTCTGAGCTTCTCCCCATCCGATATAACTCCAATTGCCTGGGAGCATTAGAGAAGGCGGCAAAGGAAGGGGAGGGGGGAAAAAGAAAACTTCAGCATGAAGGGTTAAGAAATAAGTAGTTTATAGGGATGATCAGTGAGTAAAGCAAGCGACGGTTCCCCGACATATCATGCAGCACATACACGGGCAACATTCCCATTTTTATAGAGAAACAATATGATATTGAGCAGGAGATGACGGTGACATTAGGAAAAGGGCAGTTTGTACAGTAACAGTCATGCTACGTGGCACCGGCACAACAATGGCTCCCACATACATTAATTACTACTGGTTATTACTACTCTCAGCTTATTCACTTGCACCCAGGCTAGAGTCCTGCGCGGGTCCATTTCTTGGAACCCGTACCCGACCCGACCTGTACCCGCTTGGACCCGCAAGTACCTTATCCGCAACCCAGACCCACTGACCATCAAGAATCAGGAAGTGCTGTCATAAACCGGAAGTGACATCATCGGAAGTAGATGTGATCAGAAAAATGGAGTAAAAATCGCTATTGAGAAGACCCACTGCCCGACCCGCAACCCCGCAGAACCGCCGACCCGCATCTATTCCCGCACCCGGAATTTCTACCAGCAACCCGCAGGTGACCGTAGGTTTTTGTGGGTAACCCGCGAGTACCGGACCCGCTGCAGGACTCTAACCCAGGCGTCGGATCTGCAACTCGCTTTTCTGTGTTTTATATATTTATAGAGAATATCCAGTAGCCCTCAGATAATTATTTATATGCAAAACCCACCCAGCTCCACCCTGCACATATATATCCAGAGCCGCTACTTATCATTTCTGATATAATTGTCCCAACTCATCGGCACACACGTATAACTAGAACACAACATTATATTGGCATTATAGAACAGGGCTCAGTCCTGCTATAAGGGAACTCAGGAGGGAAGGGGTAACGGCACCTGCATCAGGGGGATGAGTAAAACCTCCTGCCACTTTAATTACATGGGAATTGGTACAAAGAAGAGAAAAAAAAAAAGACGGGAAGAAGTTCTGGATAAGGACAGGTCCATTAGCAACTTACTGCATCTCCATAGCAACAGAAACTCCCTGGTTACCGGAACGCTTTGCAGTTTCCTATATTAACCCTTGCTGTCCGGCCTTATAACTGGCTTAACAGGGATACAGAAAAGTTGCCTATTCCGATATTTAACCCTTCATCAGTACTCATGCAGCAACGCTCCCGCATGAAAGGAAAAGGCTCCCGTAACCCACATAATTAACTGTCAGTTCATATGGAAACAGAAGACTTAGCATTACAGTAACCAAACACAGCCTGAGTGCAACTGCCACCTGGAAGGAAATTATATGTTATACACACTTACATTAGATACATTTTTTTTAATATATATCTATATATCTATATCTATATCTCTATAGATAGATAGATAGATAGATAGATAGATAGATAGATAGATAGATAGATAGATAGATAGATAGATAGATAGATAGATAGATAGATAGATAGATAGATAGATAGATATACTGTAGCATATGTGTATGATATATTAGTACCTGGCAGCAGATAAAGATGTTTCATCTGATATACTCTGAATTCAAATCATACCCACAAATTGTACAACATACAGATATACAGAGAAGGAATGTTCTGGGCACACAATAAGCTATACCCTCATACTGTACTGTCTAAGGGAATCAATATGGCACCTCCTCCTCCCATATGTAGAAATACAAATATACAGAGAAGGAATGTTCTGGGCACACAATAAGCTATACCCTCATACTGTACTGTCGAAGGGAATCAATATGGCACCTCCTCCTCCCATATGTATAAATACAAATATACAGAGAAGGAATGTTCTGGGCACACAATAAGCTATACCCTCATACTGTACTGTCTAAGGGAATCAATATGGCAGCTCCTCCTCCCATATGTATAAATACAAATATACAGAGAAGGAATGTTCTGGGCACACAATAAGCTATACCCTCATACTGTACTGTCTAAGGGAATCAATATGGCACCTCCCTCCTCCCATATGTATAAATACAAATATACAGAGAAGGAATGTTCTGGGCACACAATAAGCTATACCCTCATACTGTACTGTCTAAGGAAATCAATATGGCACCTTCTCCTCCCATATGTAGAAATACAAATATACAGAGAAGGAATGTTCTGGGCACACAATAAGCTATACCCTCATACTGTACTGTCGAAGGGAATCAATATGGCACCTCCTCCTCCCATATGTATAAATACAAATATACAGAGAAGGAATGTTCTGGGCACACAATAAGCTATACCCTCATACTGTACTGTCTAAGGGAATCAATATGGCAGCTCCTCCTCCCATATGTATAAATACAAATATACAGAGAAGGAATGTTCTGGGCACACAATAAGCTATACCCTCATACTGTACTGTCTAAGGGAATCAATATGGCACCTCCCTCCTCCCATATGTATAAATACAAATATACAGAGAAGGAATGTTCTGGGCACACAATAAGCTATACCCTCATACTGTACTGTCTAAGGGAATCAATATGGCACCTCCTCCTCCCATATGTAGAAATACAAATATACAGAGAAGGAATGTTCTGGGCACACAATAAGCTATACCCTCATACTGTACTGTCGAAGGGAATCAATATGGCAGCTCCTCCTCCCATATGTATAAATACAAATATACAGAGAAGGAATGTTCTGGGCACACAATAAGCTATACCCTCATACTGCACTGTCTAAGGGAATCAATATGGCACCTCCTCCTCCCATATGTATAAATACAAATATACAGAGAAGGAATGTTCTGGGCACACAATAAGCTATACCCTCATACTGTACTGTCTAAGGGAATCAATATGGCACCTCCTCCTCCCATATGTATAAATACAAATATACAGAGAAGGAATGTTCTGGGCACACAATAAGCTATACCCTCATACTGTACTGTCTAAGGGAATCAATATGGCACCTCCCTCCTCCCATATGTAGAAATACAAATATACAGAGAAGGAATGTTCTGGGCCTGTATACCTAACAAACTATCTAAGAGAAAATATATAGAATAATCACATAAAGTGTTGTTACCAATTTATCTGCAATAGAAACTGATCATTATGATTCGCTCTCGGTGACAATCCATTGGCAGGAGATAATATTAGGGCAATGATGTGAGTGAGACAATGGCTAATGTGTACGTACGAGAGGATTGGGGTCACTAGTAGCCCCCACACTGCTGATAAATAAGCAGGACCAGTGCCGGCTGCAGTGGGGAGATAAAAAAGCTGCACAACCTAATGAATTTGACATTTGATTGTTTTTTTGCTCCAAGTCTGGCATTGCTATAATTACTGCTCATTTACATTCAGAAGTGACATTAGATATTGTGTGTCTATATTACCAGTCACACACTGGCTTTCATTGGCTGCCTTGTACTAGACTTTAACTCATTTCTGATTGGCTGCTACCGTCTAATAGGAGCAAACACATATTTTATTCCTAACAGGTGTCTGGGCTGTGGGTGTATAAATATGGAGGAGTGGCGGGTTAGGGGCAGGTACTGGTTGACTTTTGGTGAAGCCATACATTACTATTTGGAGAGTCAGAACTAACAATACAGAGAATAGGAATGGACAGGGTGATACTGATATGAACAGGAATATATATAACAGTGTAATTCTGCCATACAGGAGTCTGAAATACAACTCACTCGTCAACATGGACCTTTTTATGGTTTAATAAGTACCATCTCTGTTGCACAAGAAGCTATGGCTGAGTGAGTGTGTGAGCAAGTGAGTGTGAGTGAGTGTGAGTGTGCAAGTGAGTATGAGAGTGTGTGAGCGAGTGTGTGAGCAAGTGGCAAGTGAGTGAGTATGTGTGTGAGCAAGTGAGTGAGTGTGTGTGAGTGTGTGAGCACGTGTGTGCGAGTGTCATTGAGCATGTGAGTGTGTGTGTGTGAGCAAGTGAGTGAGTGTGTGAGAGCACGTGAGTGAGTGAGTGAGTAAGTGCTGCACTATTCAGACCAGACTCACACTGTCCCCTCTGTCAGGCAATGTGGCAGTTTGGTTGGCACCTGAAGATGATGATGATGATGCCTCTCTGACTATATCCCCTGTTGTGTCTAATGGCCCCTCACTAAACACTAATTCCCCGTGTAAGTTCCTGTGCGAGTTGTTAGAGAGCAATAAATAGCCCAGAAATTGTTCCCTCTCTCCATGACAACAGCATTGCTCTCTCTCTAATAACAGGGTGTTATCACCCCTCTCGCCCCACGGAGCTGCCATCTGTCCCATCATTAAACAATCACACTCCTAATTACCATGTTGTGGGTGGGAATGTCTCCCCCCGGCTTCTCCGCTCATATTTACCCACAAAATGTCACTTTTCCTTGGAATTCATTTCTTTAGGGTATAAATGTATTTAATGCTGGAGCAACTCTTACATCAGCCTGTGCTATAATAAAGGCACAATTACACTAATACTCAGATAAATACTACACTATCTCTAACTCATTCCCGGGAGCAGAGAACTCATTCAAAGAGAATATAGCCGTTTAAAGGTTAAGTTAACTTTTAGCATCTTATAAAACTAACTATTTGTAGCAAATATTAATTGAACAGCTATGGGATCAGTTATCCAGAAACCCATTATCCAGAAAGTTTAGAAACACAGAAAGGTCATCTCCCATAGACTCCATTTTCTCCAAATAAAAAAAAAATGATTTCCTTTTTCTGTATAAAAAAACAGTAGCTTGTACAGATATGGGACCTGTTATCCAGAATGCTCAGGACCTTGGGCTTTCCAGATAACTGATCTTTCCATAATTTGGATCTTCATACCTTAAGTCTACTAAAAAATCATATAAACATTAAATAAAGCCAATAGGCTGGTTTTGCTTTTAATAAGGATTAATTATATCTTAGTTGGGATCAAGTACAAGTTACTGTTTTATTATTACACAGAAAAAGGAAATCAGTTTTAACAATTTTGATTATTTCGATAAAATGTAGTCTATGGGAGACAGCTTGTTTATATAAACTATAGTAGTACTTATCTGTTATCTACTGTGTATCCTGTGCTTGAATGGCTGCCCCCATGGCTACACAGCAGCTTGTTTATATAAACTATAGTAGTACTTATCTGTTATCTACTGTGTATCCTGTGCTTGAATGGCTGCCCCCATGGCTACACAGCAGCTTGTTTATATAAACTATAGTAGTACTTATCTGTTATCTACTGTGTATCCTGTGCTTGAATGGCTGCCCCCATGGCTACACAGCAACTTGTTTATATAAACTATAGTAGTACTTATCTGCTATCTACTGTGTATCCTGTGCTTGAATGGCTGCCCCCATGGCTACACAGCAGCTTGTTTATATAAACTATAGTAGTACTTATCTGCTATCTACTGTGTATCCTGTGCTTGAATGGCTGCCCCCATGGCTACACAGCAGCTTGTTTATATAAACTATAGTAGTACTTATCTGTTATCTACTGTGTATCCTGTGCTTGAATGACTGCCCCCATGGCTACAGAGCAGCTTGTTTATATAAACTATAGTAGTACTTATCTGTTATCTACTGTGTATCCTGTGCTTGAATGGCTGCCCCCATGGCTACACAGCAGCTTGTTTATATAAACTATAGTAGTCTTTCTGAAGGAAACACACAGCTTTTACCAGTGCAGGGCAACAGTGCATTATATTTTTATTACTTTGATACACTTTCATTTTTTTAGTGTTCCTGTTCCAGTAATGGTTCAGAATGTGGATGAGAGGTGAAATTAAATAACTCTAGTGCTCCCTGCAGGTGGGACTTGGTGGTACAGGCAGGTAGATGGTCTCTAGTTGGTAAGTTCTTTGGGACAGGGACCTCATTCTAACGGTGTATTCAAACTCACAGCTTTTACTCACTCACTCACTTATATTAAAGTTCCCTGTTTAATTTATATTAACTGGACCCCTAAATGAATACAATGGACAGAACTCGTCCAGGCTATGCTATGTGACCTTAGCAACCAGGTGGCAGATCCACGTACGAACAGTAAGGGAGAAAAACATGAGCAATCATAAATGAGGGCTGTATGAAGCTTGTTATTAAGTACTACTGTCAGCATCGTGTTAACATGAAATTCCTCTTTAAGTGACCCACAAGATGTTGCGAGACAAACCAGGCAACTGTCATTTGTATAAGCCAATACCTAAGCTTCTCAACAGCACCCCAAAGCAACTGAGCATGTGCAGTGCCCCTGACTCTTGAAATATTGCCTAAAATGACCAGCAATTTTGGAGGTTTACAAGTAAGGTTTGCTTCCCCTTAAAGTGGTTGTTTGCCTTTAAATTAACAGTTAGTATTGTGTAGAGAAGGATATTCTGAGACAATTTGCAGTTGGTTTTCATTTTTGATTATTTGTGGTTTTTTAATTATTTAGCTTTTTATTCAGCAGATTTTGAGTTTGCAATTTCAGCCATCTGGTTGCCAGGGCCCATATTACCATATTACCCTAGTAACCATGCACTGATATGAATAAGAGACTGGAATATAAATAGGAGAGGTCTGAATAGAAAGATAAGTAATAAAAAGTAACAATAACAATACATTTGTAGCCTTACAGAGCATTTGTTTTTAGAAGGGGTCAGTGACCCACAGTTAAAGAGAGTCAGAAAAAGACAAATCTTCCAAAAATTACTAAAATAATAAATAATGAAGACCAATTGGAAGTTTACTTAGAACTGGCCAATCTATAACATATGAATAGTTAACATAAAGATGACCCCTCCCCCTTCCCCTTTAATCTTCAAGCCGCTGGTTCATCCTGATGAGAGGAAAGGGTTAAGAAGAGAAAAGATTAAGGGTTAAGAAAGAGAAGAAATAAAGAGAAAGATTAGGAAAAACCAGACAAGAGTGAGACGCACAGTAAAAAAAATACCCCAACATTTACACCGTGCCCCCCTATAATTCATGCGACACAAGTGGGGGCAGGATTCTCAGACAAAACCATTAAAAGCACAAATCACAGAAGGTAAGTTTTCGGCACATTCACTTACAGCACTGGGACGCGGCGATGGGCAACGGCTTCTTGTGCACAACGTCATCATAGGAAAACTGAGGAGGAAAATGGGGAAAAAACTGTAATTGCACCAGCTCCCCTGAGAATTATACATCATTTACAGTTACAGACATGCTTAGTACAGGTATAGGATCTGTTATCCAGAAAGATCCAAATTACAGAATGACCATCTCCCATAGACTCCATTATAATCAAATAATCCAAATTTTTAAAAATGATTTCCTTTTTCTGTGTAATAATAAAACAGTAGTTTGAAGTTGATCCCAACTAAGATATAATTAATCCTTATTGGAGGCAAAACCAGCCTATTGGCTTTATTTAATGTTTATATGATTTTCTAGTAGATTTAAGGTATGAAGATCCAAATTACAGAAAGATCCCAGGTCTCTGTTCTGGATAACAGGTCTCGTACCTGGATATATATTTATATAACCAACACTAGGGATGCACCCAATCAACTACTTGGGATTCCACCGAATCGAATATGAATCCTAATTGGCTTATGCAAATTAGTGACGGGAAAGGAAAAAGTAGAAACATTTTTACTTCCTCGTTTTGTGATTAAAAAGTCACATGATTTCCCTTTCTGTCCCTAATTTACTTATGCAAATTAGGGTTTGAAATGGGTTTGGCCAGGGACAAGGATTTGGCCGAATGCTGCTGAAAAAGGCCGAATCCCGAAATGAATACTGTATTCAGTGCACCCCTATTTGCATCCCCCTGCAATCATAGCGTTCCTACTGGGAGGGGCAGAAAGATGAAAGGAACATACCTCCCAACATTTTAGAAATAGAGGTACAAAAAGATTTGCAGCATGAAAAATGTTAACCACGCCCATTTTTTTGACACACCCCCGTAATTACCATGTTCATTTTACAAAAGTTGGCAGTTTATTAAAGTTTGAACACATTTTTTTTTTTTTTATGTGTACAGTTGTTTCTTTGCTTATCTTAGATTGTTAGAAATGTATCTAAGTATCTATTCTGGTCTCTCTGCCAAAAGGCAATTAAGTTAGAAACTTTGTATCTTTTTCTGGCTGTTCAGTGCAGGAGATTAAAGAAAAAGTCGGGATGTTTCATTAACAAACCAGGACTACGGGTTGAGCTGTCAAAATCGGGACTGTCCCTTGAAAAAAAGGGAATAGAGAGCAGCTATAGGGAGTGTTAGGGAAGGGGTATTTGGGCTGTATATCTACACCTGGGAATTCTCTAACCAGTAATAATAGTAAGGTGATTGGCTCATTCTATAAAACATTTACTTAATGTCTGGAAGTCAGAACTAAATGCCAATTAGATGTTTCCCGTGCAGACAAGGGCCTGTAGCAATTCCCTCAGCTATTGAGCGTCTCAGAGCACAGCGACGTGTTGGCCCAATAAAAACCGTTTTAAGCCCACGTCGTCTGTTTTATTTACCCAAGAGCTGACAAGAGTGAATGGGCTGCTGCAATCTCCATCTTTTCTCCTGAGCTTAGTGCGTGGGAGGTTAATTGTAGGAGTGTGCAGTAAAGTGCAGTAAAGTAGCAATCCTTCCACTTGCTCACTCACTCTTACTATTATTATTATTAGGGATGCACTGAATACACTATTTGGGATTCGGCCAAACCCCCGAATCCTTCACTAAAGATTCGGCCAAATATCCAACCAAATCGGAATCCTAATTTGCATATGCAAATAAGGGATGGGAAGGGGAAATTTTTTTTACTTCCTTGTTTTCTGACAAAAAGTCACTCAATTTCCCTCCCCGTCCCTAATTTGCATATGCAAATTAGGATATGGATTCAGCCAGGCAGAAGGATTCGGCCGAATTCAAATCCTGCTGAAAAAGGCCGAATCCTGGCCTAATTATTAGGAAAGCACCAAATACACTATTCGGTATTCGGCCGAATCCCTGAATCCTTGGTGAAAGATTAGACAGAATACAGAACCAAATCTGAATCCTAATTTGCATATACAAATTAGGGTCAGGAAAGGAAAAAATTATTTCCTTACCCACCTCTAATTTAAATATGCAAATTAAGATTCAGTTTGGCCAGGCACAAGGATTTGGCCGAATCCGAATCCTGCTGAAAAAGAACGAATCCTGGCTTCAGTGCATCTCTAATTATTCTTATATTATATTCTTATATTAACATGTATTTTTAGAGTGCTGTACTTTTATTGCTTATATAGGGACCTGTTATGCAGAATTCTCAGGACCTGGGGTTTTCTGGATAATGAATCGTTACGTAATTTGGATCTTCAGAAAATCATGTAAATTTTAAATAAACCCAATAGGCTGGTTTTGCTTCCAATAAGGATTAATTATATCTTACTTGGGATCAAGTACAAGTTACTGTTTTATTATTACACAGAAAAAGGAAATAATGTTTAAAAATCAGGATTATTTGGATAAAATGGAGTCTATGAGAGACAGCCTTTCTGTAATTCAGAGCTTTTGGGATAACGGGTTTCCGGATAACAGATAGTATATATGCACATCAAGGCATCATCAAGAATACAAGTGTTTAAATATGTAACACACCAATACAGTCACGACTATTATTTAGATACAACCAGGCCGCAGTCAAACTATTAGGAATTTCTTAAAGGGACAGTAACTCGAGTGCAATGAATAGAGATTGTGCTGGAAATAATTCCTGTCTGGTTTTGTTATTTCTTGAGCTAAACAGGGAGACTGAAGCTACACCAGATTTGATCTTTGGGAGGTAGATATGAGATCACCAGTATTAAACCCCTCCCTTCACCCTTTGTTGTGACATTTTAGTAAGGAGGCATCCATTATGCAAGGAGGGTTCTCCATGCACTGGGAACCTAATGACCTCAATAAATATGAAGTAGCTTCAATCTCACAACAATAGCGCAACAAATAACAAAAGCCATAGGTTGATTTAAACAGAAGGCAAAAAGTTCATTCTGCATAAACCCCATGTATTGCACTTATGTTGGTAAAAGGGTGTACTGTCCCTATAAGATTTAAGCCCAAGACATAACGATGGAGCCCAGGGATGACACTGTAGATGCCGACTCCTGTGCTAAGCAGAATATTCCCTTCAAAAATAATCCTGCACGCTATCGTTATAACCCATTCATAATTAATATGCCGGTATAACAATTTAATTGTGGTATTTACAATCCCTGGATACCTGGAAAGGTAACGCCTTGAAAATGCTGATTTGTCATTGAAAATAATTGCCCTTTTATAAGGTTTGTTCACCTTTAAATTAACATTTAGTAGGAAGTAGAGAGGAATATTCTGAGACACTTTGCAATTGGTCTTAATTTTTTGCTAATTGTGGTTTTTGAATTATTTGGCTTTTTATTCAGCAGCTCTCCAGTTTGTAATTTCAGCCACCTAGTTGCTGGGATCCAAATTCCCCTAGCAACCATGCACTGATTTGAATAAAAGACTGGAATATGAATAGGAGAGGCCTGAATAGAAAGATGAGGAATAAAACGCAATCACAATACATTTGTAGCCTTACTAATACATAGGTTTTTATATGGGGTCAGTGACCCCCATTTGAATGCAGGAAAGAGTCAGAAGAAGAAGTCCATGGTCTGTTTTAGCTTTGTCCATTGACTGCTTGTCATGTTTATATGAAGGAACAATAAAGGTTTCACTAGCTGGCACATGTGGTCAGAAATAGAAATGGAATTCAAGGTTATTTGGCTAAAGAAACAAAGGAAAATGAATAAATATATAATCAAAAGAGACGCGGGATCTAAAGCAAATGTATTTGAGTTTTCAGCCCCAGACATTGGTGGCAGCTCCATTCAGGTTCATTATAAGATCATTCCCATCAGCCTGGAGAGAACAATCTGTTCTACACAAATACTGACGGCACCAGTGTTTTATCATTCACAGTTTAAACTCTCAGTCTTCCCATTACTTTATATCATGGAAATCCATTGTGGCGTCTACTATATTAGATAAATATTAACTACAGTACTTTACAGTAGGGGGTACATTATCCCTTATAATACATGAGTGATACTCAGAGTTCCCTGTATAACTCAGCCTGCAGCCTTGTGCCTTTATATGGTCACAGAACAACCCCTCAGTGACTACTAATATCCTTAGCATTTACAGTAGGGGGTACATTATCCCTTATAATACATGAGTGATACTCAGAGTTCCCTGTATAACTCAGCCTGCAGCCTTGTGCCTTTATATGGTCACAGAACAACCCCTCAGTGACTTCTAATATCCTTATCATTTACAGTAGGGGGTACATTATCCCTTATAATACATGAGTGATACTCAGAGTTCCCTGTATAACTCAGCCTGCAGCCTTGTGCCTTTATATGGTCACAGAACAACCCCTCAGTGACTTCTAATATCCTTATCATTTACAGTAGGGGGTACATTATCCCTTATAATACATGAGTGATACTCAGAGTTCCCTGTATAACTCAGCCTGCAGCCTTGTGTCTTTATATGGTCACAGAACAACCCCTCAGTGACTTCTAATATCCTTATCATTTACAGTAGGGGGTACATTATCCCTTATAATACATGAGTATAACTCTGCCTGCAGCCTTGTGCCATATATAGATAGATAGATAGATAGATAGATAGATGATTTCTTTTTTCTGTGTACGGTAATAATAAAACAGTCACTTGTACTTGATCCCAACTAAGATATAATTAATCCTTATTGGAGGCAAAACCAGCCTATTGGGTTTATTTAATGTTTATATGATTTTCTAGTAGACTTAAAGTATGAAGATCCAAATTACAGAAAGATCTGTTATTCGTAAAACCTCTGGTCCCGAACATTCTGGACAACAGGTCCCAGAAGTGTCCACAGAAGTGGACAGAAGAGCCTCCATTTGGAATTGAAATAATGTATCATATAGACATTTCCCTATTAAGTCCCACTTCATAATAAATTCTCGTTCCCTAAATAGAAGGAAAAGAAAACCCACCTCGTCGGGCTCCTCTGTAGTGTTTTCTGGTATCAGCTTCCTAGTCCAGTATTTGGCTTCTTCCTCTGGGATATCTAAGGAAAGACGGAAGAGATACGGTCACTACTCATTCCATTCCGCCTCCTCCTTTTCCATAGGAATTCCTTTTGGCTCCGATACTTGAGCACAGATACAGTACTACAGATATTACTGATTAGAAATTAGGGAAGATCAACTGGCAGTTAAGCAGGTTAAAAAAGTAAAAAAGGTTGAACTTGATGGACTTGTGTCTTTTTTCAACCTAACTAACTATGTTACTGTGTGTTACTATGTAGAAGAATGTGTGCTGGGAGGATGCAGATTTTTACAGGACTAATTATATCATTATTGTAACAAGCTTATTTCTATATACATCTAGCGTAAACAACAACGACATTTTTGTGCGATAGTTTTCAAACAGTGAAACAGACGTTTAGGTTTTGTTTTCTCTGTTCCAGCTGAGTGTTCTGCTTCCCCTTAGTAAGTTCTTTTAGGCAGGGCCCATTTAACCACTTGTATCAGTTATTGGTTGCTTTGTATGTAAGTCGGTGTGCTCAGTGTATCCATTTATTGTACAGAGCTATGGAATATGGCGGTGCTTTATAAGTACAGGTATGGGATCCGTTATCCAGAAAGCTCTGAATTACAGGAAGGCTGTCTCCCATATACTCCATTTTATCCAAATAATCCCAATTTTTTCAAATAATCTTTTTCTGTGTAATAATAAAACAGTCGCTTGTACTTGATCCCAACTAAGATATAATTAATTCTTATTGGAAGAAACACCAGCCGATTGGTTTTATTTAGTGTTTAAATATGTGCATCTGTGTATATATACAGGTGTGGGATCTGTTACCCTGGAAACACATTATCCAGAAAGATCCAAATTATGGAAAGGCCGCCTGCCATAGACTCAATTTTATCCAAATAATCCAAATTTGTAAAACTGATTTCCTTTTTCTGTGTAATAATAAAACAGTCGCTTATACTTGATCCAAACTGAGATATAATTAATCCTTATTGGAAGCAAAACCAGCCTATTGGCTTTATTTCATGTTTAAATAAATTTGTAGTAGACTTAAGGGATAAAGATCCAAATTATGGAAAGATCAGGTATCCGGAAAACCCCAGGTCCCGAGCATTCTGGAGAACAGGTCTCATACTTGTATTAGCTAATAATAATAATAATAATAATAATAATAATAATAATAAATTATATATACAAAAAAAAGAAAATTCCCTTAAAGGCAATGTTTGACAGTGGTTAAGAATCAGCAGATTTGCCCTGATTGTAACACTGAGCTATTTGTGTGTATTTGTAATTAAAAGCCCATGACAAACATTACTTATTGACCAGTATAATGACAGGAGTAAAACAAGAGTGAAGAGGAACAGCAACTCAAACACACGAAACACAACTCAAACCAGCAGTTTTTGTTTTTTTAATTGAAGTCCAGGCATTGCTTCAAATCCCTCAAAGTGCGTAAGTGCATGAAAAACACACAAAGTGCATTAAAGGAGAAGGAAAGTCATGTTATACTTGGGGGATACCAAATGTTAGGCACCTCCATGTGATTGTATTTACTTACCTGAAACCCCAGGCCAGTGCTCCTATCAGCAAAAAACTGCACCGGCCCGGGGTTATACCAGTGAGCACCACGGAGCCATCCTCTTCCGTCTTCTTCTTTATTCTCGCGGCTGCGCAAGTGCAGTAGAGATAAAAGCCGAATGTTAACGAAAGTCGCTATATCATTCCACTGCGCATACGTCTGCCCCCGGCAGCCGGAAGTGGATCTCTCGTTGGTGCTCACTGGTATAACCCCGGGCCGGTGCAGTTTTCTGCTGATAGGAGCACCAGCCTGGATACAATACAATCGCGTGGGGTGTGTAACTTTTGGCACCGCCAAGTATAAAAGGACTTTCTCCTTTAAGGTTGCAGCGGATCCATCTCAAAAAAATCTCCAAGTCACCCGGTCACAAGGCCTGCAATGTAATAGAGTCTTCAGAGTCCCCTTCCCCAGGGCTAGGAGGAGCCCCTTTATCTTCGACCCCCCAGCACAAAAGTCACAGGCAGGGGGCAAAGGGCTTCAAACCCCTTCACCACAAGGCATGGGGGGTCCCTTTAACTGTTCCCCTCCAGCCAAAAGGCTTTTAAGGAGGCATGAACAACATTGGACCTCCAAGGAAATCCCATAGTCTTTGTGCCACGGTGGGGCCATGCTCAGTGGGGGAGGAGCCTAATGGCCACACATCCCACCCCTAGATCCTAAAGGTGACCATAGACGTAGAGATCCGCTCCCCAATATGCCCACATTGAGGTGGGTGATATTGGGCTGATCCGATCCTGGGCCCCAGGGCCCAACATTCGTATCATAATGCATCCGATACGATACAGGCGGTCGGATCGTGGGGCCACATATATCCAGATATCGATTATGAAAGTCAGTCAGATGGCCCCACACATGGGCCAAAAAGCTGCCAACTCCATGTCGGAAACCCAATCCTGGCGGCCGGATTAAAATATTTTCTTTAAGAGCCGGTGCCTAATTCCTGGGGTTAAAAGAATAAAAAGATGCAGAAAAGCAAGTGCTTAAAGGGGTGGTTCACCTTTGACATAACTTTTAGTGATGTAGAGAGGGATATTCTAAAGGCAGAGACACACGGGCAGATTCAGGGAGATTAGTCGCCCCGCCAACAAATCTCCTCTTCTTCAGGGCGACTAATCTCCCCGAAATGCCTTCCCACCAGCTAGAATGAAAACCGCCGTGGGATGCCTCACGAGGAAACTTCGTGCAACTTCGAAAAACAAAGTGTTTAGAATGCCATCCTCGACGACGATTTACATTTTACCCGGCGGGAAGGCAGTACGGGAGATTAAACGCCCTGAAGAAGAGGAGATTTGTCGCCGGGCAACTAATCTCCCGGAATCTGACCGTGTGTCTCTGCCCTAAGACAATTTGGAATTTGTTTTAATTTTCTGTTATTGAAGGTTTTTTGAGTTTTTTAGCTTTTTATTCAGCAACTCTCCAGTTTACAATTTCAGCCATCTGGTTGCTAGGGTCCAAATTCCCCTAGCAACCATGCACAGATTTGAATAAGAGACTGGAATATGAATAGGAGAGGCCTGAATAGAAAGATGAGGAATAAAAAGTAACAATAACAATACATTTGTAGCCTTACAGAGCATTTGTTTTTTAGATGGGGTCAGTGACCCCCTTTTGAAAGATGAAAAGAGTCAGAAGAAAAAGGCAAACAACTATAATACTATAAAAAATAAATAATGTTGCTTAGAATTGGCCATTCTATAACATAATAAAAGTTACCTTAAAGGTGAACCATCCCTAGTGCCGATAATCTCAGTGTGATCATATAGCACCTCCCCAGGACACGGCACAGAAAGGCTTGGGCTTCAATGCTTCCCGCTCATGGCAACCATCAAGTGACTCTCTGTTCTCTCAGTGGCTAATTGGTGACCTGATGTTCAACTGATAACGACTAATACTACACTTTTGGGCAGATTCATCAAGCGTCGAATTTCAAATTTGTAAAATTTCGAAATCAGAATTCAAAAAGTCCAACCAAAATTAAATCTAAGGTTTTTTTTGGCCGAATAGGTCAGTTTTCGATCTAATTGGAATCGTAAGAATCATAGTAATAGCGCATTCGATCGAATTTGATTCAAAGTTTTTCCAAAAAAAAAAAAAAAAAAACCCTTTGATTTTTCAAAGTCCACCAATTGACTCCAAATTGGTTCTAGGAGGTCCCCCGTGGGCTAAAATAGCAATTCGGCAGGTTTGAGATGACGAATTGTCGCAGTCTAATTTTTAAAGAGACAGTACATGGTAAATTTCGAATTTTCGATTTACTTTTCAAATTCAAATCGAATTTGGACTATTTACTAGTAGAAGTACACAAAAATTAGCTGGAAATTCTAATTTTTTAAATTCAAATGTTCAACCTTTGATAAATCTGCCAAAGGCAACAGTTATTCGAGGTATAAATACTCAATAGCTTGATACTCTTTGCTAAACAAATTATATGGAATAAATGTGAAACTGAATATTTCCTATGTGATTAGCTATTCTCACAGGGAGATCACTCATTTAGAGTGTCTGCACTAAACATGCATTATTATTAGGGATGCACCAAATCTAGGATTCGGTTGTGGATTTGGCCGAATTCTTCTGCCCGGCCAAAGTGAATCCTAGTTTGCATATGCAAATTAGGGACAGGGTGGGAAATCATGCGACTTTTTGTTACAAAACAAGGAAGTGAAAAATGGGATTCGGATTTGGTTTGGTATTTGGCCGAATCTTTCGCGAAGGATTCAGGGGTTCGGCCGAATCTAAAATAGTGGATTCGGTGCATCCGTAACTATTATCCTTTATTTAACAGTAAACTCAGCACAAGCACACACTGTACTTACCTGGAACCGACCAATTAACAGATTTAGGCAACTTTTAAAGGAGAGATTTCTTTTATTTAAAGAGTTGCAGGGAAGACATTAGAGCAACACACACACAATTGCACCATTGGGCTTTTATGCATAATGAAAGAAAAATGGATTATTTCCAAAATGTCATTATTAAAAATATACCAATATATTTTAAAAGTCAACCTTTAAAACAAGTGAATGTAAAATGAATGAGAAGGGCTATAAGCAGTTTTGCAATGTAAATTCATTCATATATATATATATATATTTTTTTTTTTTTTTTACTTCCAAGATATTAAGAGATACATGTACTGTTAAAGGGATCCTGTCATTGGAAAACATGTTTTTTTTTTTTTTCAAAACACATCAGTTAATAGTGCTACTCCAGCAGAATTCTGCACTGAAATCCATTTCTCAAAAGAGCAAACAGATTTTTTTTATATTTAATTTTGAAATCTGACATGGGCCTAGACATTTTGTCAATTTCCCAGGTGCCCCTGGTCATGTGACTTGTGCCTGCACTTTAGGAGAGAAATGCTTTCTGGCAGGCTGCTGTTTTTCCTTCTCAATGTAACTGAATGTGTCTCAGTGAGACCTGGATTTTACTATTGAGTGCTGTTCTTAGATCTACCAGGCAGCTGTTATCTTGTGTTAGGGAGCTGCTATCTGGTTACCTTCCCATTGTTCTTTTGTTTGGCTGCTGGGGGGGGAAAGGGAGGGGGTGATATCACTCCAACTTGCAGTACAGCAGTAAAGAGTGATTGAAGTTTATCAGAGCACAAGTCACATGACCAGTGGCGTAACTAGATGTTGCTGGGCCCCACAGCAAATTAATTTTATGGCCACCAACATATCCAGTGTTTGTCCTGTTTTAACAATATATGTTCAAATTGCTCATCAAGGAGAGCCTCATGGGGCCCCCTGTACCTCCTGGGCCCTCCTGCAGCCGCAGGGTCTGCTTCCTCTGTAGTTACGCCCCTGCTACATGACCTGGGGCAACTGGGAAACTGACATTATGTCTAGCCACGTGTCACATTCCAAAATTGAATATAAAAAAAATCTGTTTGCTCTTTTGAGAAATGGATTTCAGTGCAGAATTCTGCTGGAGCAGCACTATTAACTGATTTATTTTGAAAATGACTGTATTCCTTTAATATGAATGAATTTTGTTCCAACAGCGCCACCTGCTGGTCAGTTTCCCACCAGTCTGACCAGCAAGTAGTCAAGGAAGTTGTCAGGAGAAAGAAAGAGGCTGATGTTCTTCTGCTTAGGAAAGATGTGAGAAAGGTTTCTAATTTTATTCCTAAGCAGAACATCAGCCTCTTTCTTTCTCCTGACAACTTCCTTGACTACTTGCTGGTCAGACTGGTGGGAAACTGACCAGCAGTCCTATTAACTACATGTATCCTTCAATATATTGCAATTAAAAAAAATAATTATTAAAGAATGTACATTGCAAAAGTTCTTTGAATAGCATTCACTGATTTCAAAGACTTATTATCCTTTAATTTGACCTGTAAAAACCATTACAACTGCTATTTAAAGTAGAATATGACCGTTTCTACACCGCTGGTTCTGACTGATGAAACAAAGTAGTAGAAGTAAGGTCTCCTCCAGCTAAAAATCCAGCCTCCACATTGCGACTTCACAGGTCTGGAAAACAGCTGGTTTGTTACCTTATTTCAAGAGTCAGCAGCATAGAGAATAGAAAGGGACAGATGCAGCAATTAAAAAAAATAAAAATAAAAAGATAGAAAGTTTCAGGATAAATGATAAAAGTGTCATTTGGTTGGCAGCAATATGATTCATTCTCTTTAAAACTGGGTGGGTGCTCTCCATTTGTCTCCCCTGTTCTACCCTTCCCTGTAACATTTGCTGTAAATAAATGGAGCGGAATATGAGGAAATGAGAAATCGATTGGGCCATTCTGTACCGATTACCTAAATGTCACATTAAATGCACCAACTGTCGATTGGACCAACCCTACTGCACTTCCAGGGACACTAATAAAAGGTGAAACCTATTAACTGGGAGTACAGTTTGTCTCATATCAAAGTTCACCTCATTTGGTGTAAAATAAACAAGTCCTAATCACAGTTCTATCTAATATACTGTAGGAAATGTATATTTAATAAGCCTGTGGGGATGGGTCCTGGACACCGGGAGCTGCAGGGCAAGTGACCGCACTTCCAAACTCAACAAGAGCTACTTCAGTTGTTTTTCAATATTTTACACTTAACATTAGTAAATAAAGCAGGGAACATAGAGAGCAAAAGCTTGAGAAGAAGATTAAAGGGATCCTGTCATCAGAAACATGGTTTTTTGAAAACACATCAGTTAATAGTGCTACTCCAGCAGAATTCTGCACTGAAATCCATTTCTCAAAAGAGCAAACAAATTTTTTTATATTTAATTTTGAAATCTGACATGGGGCTAGACATATTGTCAATTTCCCAGCTGCCCCAGTCATGTGACTTGTGCCTGCACTTTAGGAGAGAAATACTTTCTGGCAGGCTGCTGTTTTTCCTTCTCAATGTAACTGAATGTGTCTCAGTGGGACCTGGATTTTACTATTGAGTGCTGTTCTTAGATCTACCAGGCAGCTGTTATCTTGTGTTAAGCTGGCCATAGATGTACAGATTTTCAACAGATCCAATCCACATCGTGAGACCAAGATCTTCTGAGAACCATCGTACGAACGTTCGAACTGTCCATCAACTAAAATGACTAATTTACCAGGAAAACAAAGGGGAGCTGCCTGCTTGGCCCTGCAAACATCCATAGATTGTACTGGGACCGACAAAGATTTTTTAACCTTGCCGATCAATTTCCTGGCAGATGTCGGACGAAAAATCGTAAGATGTTCGATCGTTTGAATCCCACTAACCGCACGATAATTTGACGAATCGGTCGGGCTGCGCTGAAATCGGTCGTTTCGCAAAGAAGAATCGTCACGTCTATGGGCGCCTTTAGGGAGCTGCTATCTGGTTACCTTCCCATCGTTCTGTTGTTTGGCTTCTGGGGGGGAAGGGAGGGGGTGATATCACTCCAACTTGCAGTACAGCAGTAAAGAGTGATTGAAGTTTATCAGAGCACAAGTCACATGACTTGGGGCAGCTGGGAAATTGACAATATGTCTAGCCCCATGTCAGATTTCAAAATTGTATATTAAAAAATCTGTTTGCTCTTTTGAGAAATGGATTTCAGTGCAGAATTCTGCTGGAGCAGCACTATTAACTGATGCATTTGGAAAAAAATTTTTTTTTCCCATGACAGTATCCCTTTAAGAAAAAGGACTATGGCCCCTGAGCTGTTGTTAAAATACAACCCTCTCGATGGCCAATATTTGTAGGTTCTTCCAAGAGCCCATGTGAGGAATCCCACTTTCTACATCCGGATTAAATGGCATTTTAACATGAGATTCCTTTTAAAGTTGCCAGTTATGACCAGTGTGTTATCAGCAGCCCAGGTGCAAGTACGGGGGGTGTAGTGTGATTACTACATGCAAAGGGGGGGGAACTTACTAATACTGACACTAAATTGCTCCGGGCAGTTACCAATAGCAACCAAACTGCATTTTCTTGTAGGAGCCTGGGCTAATACTCACCAAAAGGCAACTCGAATCGCGAATCTAGTAAAACCTTATGGAGCGTTGGGTTCCTGGTACCACAGATCTCATCATTCTTCATCAAGACTTCAGATTCTAGGGCAGCCCATTCCCCAGGTCCTTCCTAGTAAATCAAAAGTAGTGAGAGTATTTAGAATGATATAAAGACATTGGTCTAGTTTTATTCTCCGTCTGTGCGCGGCCTTGTATCTCCGTCCTATGTACTAATATAGACTTGACTTGCTCGTACGTTACAGTCTTATACATTGCTGCACCTCGTCTTTGTCTTGGGCTTGTGCCACTTACAGGTAATGCCGCAGTCAGTTTTGTTTCAATGATGCCCTGCTACCCTGACTCTGGCTTGATCTAAACAATGGGACGTATGAACGGCTACACATTTGTCATCATTGCTCCAATCTCTGCATCATGAAGCACATTTGCACCCTTGGGCTACAACTAGGGATGCACTGCATCCACTTTTTTGGATTCGGCCGAACCCCCGAATCCTTCGTGAAAGGTTCGGCAGAATACCGAACCGAAATCTCATTTGCATATGCAAATTAGGGACGGAAGGGGAAAACATTTTTTACTTCCTTGTTTTCTGACAAAAAGTCTCGCAATTTCCCTTCCCGACCCTAATTTGCATATGCAAATTAGGATTCGGTTCGGCCGGGTAGAAGGATTCGGCCGAATCCCAATCCTGCTGAAAAAGGCCGAATCCTGGCCGAATCCCGAAACGAATCCTGGATTCAGTGCATCCCTAGCTACAACCCAACTTGCTATTCTCATACTACATGTGACTAAACAGTGGTGAGAATATTTCCCGGCCCCGGCCTTATTTCCACTTTTATGATGATAACTGGTGCATGTTCAATAACCCTCTTCACCATCAATATGAGAAGAGAAGGAAAGGGAAGAGTCATTGACAAAATATTTCTCTCTCTCAACTAATTAAGCACTCGCTCTTGTCCTTATTCCATCAGCCTAGACTACATGAATCTACTACTAACTGGTCTCTCCCACTATACTCTACCTTAAAGAGATTCTGTCATGATTTTTATGATGTAGTTTTTATTTCTAAATGACACTGTTTACACTGCAAATAATTCACTGTACAATATAAAATGTCATTCCTGAACCAACAAGTGTATTTAGTTGTAATATTGGTGTGTAGGTGCATCTCAGGTCATTTTGCTTGGTCATGTGATTTCAGAAAGAGCCAGCACTTTAGGATGGAACTGCTTTCTGGCAGGCTGTTGTTTCTCCTACTCAATGTAACTGAATGTGTCTCAGTGGGACCTGGATTTTACTATTGAGTGTTGTTCTTAGAGCTACCAGGCAGCTGTTATCTTGTGTTAGGGAGTTGCTATCTGGTTACCTTCCCATTGTTCTGTTTGGCCACTGGAGGGGGGTGATATCACTCCAACTTGCAGTACAGCAGTAGAGAGACTGAAGTTTATCAGAGCACAAGTCACATGACTGGGGCAGCTGGGAAACTGGCAATATGTCTAGCCCCATGTCAGATTTCAAAATTGAATATAAAAAAAACTGTTTGTTCTTTTGAGAAATGGATTTCAGTGCAGAATTCTGCTGGAGTGGCACTATTAACTGATGTGTTTTGCATGTTTTCCTGTGACACTATCCCTTTAAGCTCAGCTCAGATTCCTCCTCTTCTCAACTATCAGATGCTCCTCTGTTACAATCTTTATCATGCCACTCTCTGTTAAGCAAAGGATAATTTAAAAGCTCCTTTTGTTAATTGTGATTGTCCTTCACTCCTCCATTTCTCACAATATCTCTATATTTCTCCATAGGTTTTGTATATTGCCTTAAGCCTCTCTCTCGCTCCCTCTTTCCACTAGAATTCCTTCCCTCCAACATCCCTTCCCTCCAAAATGAGTAATACTGGAATGTATGGCCGCTCGCACACCCTGGCCTTCTGTAAATATCGCCTGGTTCACGGTGATGGAGGGATCGGCACCCTCCCACACAGACAGTTCCAAGAAATTCAATGGAAATTCAATGATTGAAGCAGAAAGAAAACCCCGTGCGTGTTTATTTGCAGTTTTGCAAAGTTTCGGGGTAGTACCCTTTTGATGCTTGACAATTGCACATAAACAAGCAAGTGTTTTTCCCTGCTTCAATCAGCCGTGATTGTCAGTGAATTTCCTTCCCGCTACAATTCAATTCCCGCTAGATAACCTTCCCAATAAAATACCTTCCCAATAAATTCCTTCACAATAAAATATCTTCCCGCTAAAATTCCTTCCCTCTAGAGTCTAGAATATCTTCCCTCTAGAATACCTTCCAGCTAAAAATCCATTCCCGCTAAAATTTCCTTCACTCTAGAAAAACCTTCCTGCTAAAATTCCTTCCCGCTAAAAATTCCTTCCCTCTAGAATTCCTTCCCACTAAAATTCCTTCCCGCTAAAATTTCCTTCCCGCTAAAATTTCCTTCCCGCCAAAATATTTCCTTCCCGCCAAAATTTCCTTCCCGCCATAATTTCATTCCCGCTAAATTTTACGTCCCGCTAGAATACCTTCCCGCTAAAATTCCTTCCCGCTAAAATTGCTTCCCGCTAAAATTGCTTCCAACTAGAATACCTTCCCACTAAAATTCCTTAACACTAGAAATCCTTCCCACTAGAATTCCTTCCAGCTAAAATTGCTTCCCGCTAAAATTGCTTCCAACTAGAATACCTTCCCACTAAAATTCCTTAACACTAGAAATCCTTCCCACTAGAATTCCTTCCCGCTAAAATTCCTTCCCACTAGAATTGGTTCCTAAGGAGCTTTCCTTCTGACTTTTCAAAAAATAAACGGAACCCCTACATTTTCTAGCACAGGTATAGTATCTGAATATACAGTAAATAAAGCTAAACATACGCACATAATCTTGCTCTTAATTGAATGCAGTAAGTCTTGGATACACAACTCCTCAGCCCTGACTTGCTCCCCCTGTAGATCGTGTTGTCTCAAGCCCAATGTGTTATTGTCTCACACTAAACATGTCCAACAGGATCTTTACACTTGTTCCACTGGGGATGAATAGATCACTGTCCCTGTAGAGATGGTTTTATCGGATTTATTGGATTTTGTTTTTCTACTTTACAGCAGGAGACTTTGCTGCCATTGTGTCATTAAAGAAACATCACAAACTGGATTAGTCACGTCGCACTGAAACACAACGTTGGGAATTGTGTGCAATGAAACTGCTGGAGGCTCTGAGCTTGGATGGAAGGTGATATTTACATACAAATGACATGAACGGGGGCATCTCTGAGGGTGGGGATTGGTTCAGTTGGCAGATAATTGGCTGCGGCCTTGTTACTGTTTGGAGCCATTCTCAGCTGTCTATAGTCATCCAACAGCTTGTCTCTTTACTCCTCATGTCTCTATACAGTCACATTTACTGCTGACACTCACATCTTATTAACCCCAGCACTTTCTGAGCATTTCAACATAAGTCCATAGAACTCCAGTGATTTTATTGTCTGTGTAACTACAGTGATAATATGGAATATCAGCCACTTTAATACTTGAGTTCTTATTTAAATTAAGACTAATAGGAGAAAACAATAATAATTATTTCTTGTATTCACTGGTAAGGAATATTAAGGGACAGTAATGAAATAGAGAAAGTACAGAGAAGAGCAACTAAGCTGATAAAGGGAATGGAAGGGATCAGTTATGGGGAAAGGCAAGTTGGGATTGGTTACACTGGAGAAGAGACAGTTAAGGGGAATATGATCACTATATATAAATATATAAGGGAGATATGATCACTATATATAAATATATAAGGGGGATATGATCACTATATATAAATATATAAGGGGATATAATCACTATATATAAATATATAAGGGGGATATGATCACTATATATAAATATATAAGGGAGATATGATCACTATATATAAATATATAAGGGGATATGATCACTATATATAAATATATAAGGGGATATGATCACTATATATAAATATATAAGGGGATATGATCACTATATATAAATATATAAGGGGGATATGATCACTATATATAAATATATAAGGGGATATGATCACTATATATAAATATATAAGGGGATATAATCACTTTATATAAATATATAAGGGGGATATGATCACTATATATAAATATATAAGGGGATATGATCACTATATATAAATATATAAGGGGATATGATCACTATATATAAATATATAAGGGGATATGATCACTATATATAAATATATAAGGGGGATATGATCACTATATATAAATATATAAGGGGATATGATCACTATATATAAATATATAAGAGGGATA
The DNA here is from genome assembly GCA_038501925.1 of Xenopus petersii. NCBI lineage: Eukaryota > Metazoa > Chordata > Amphibia > Anura > Pipidae > Xenopus > Xenopus petersii. The sequence goes on along the minus strand of CM076672.1, from coordinate 237,549,524 downwards.
TGATCACTATATATAAATATATAAGGGGATATGATCACTATATATAAATATATAAGAGGGATATGATCACTATATATAAATATATAAGGGGATATGATCACTATATATAAATATATAAGAGGGATATGATCACTATATATAAATATATAAGGGGATATGATCACTATATATAAATATATAAGGGGATATGATCACTATATATAAATATATAAGGAGATATGATCACTATATATAAATATATAAGGGGGATATGATCACTATATATAAATATATAAGGGGATATGATCACTATATATAAATATATAAGGGGATATGATCACTATATATAAATATATAAGAGGGATATGATCACTATATATAAATATATAAGGGGATATGATCACTATATATAAATATATAAGGGGGATATGATCACTATATATAAATATATAAGGGGATATGATCACTATATATAAATATATAAGAGGGATATGATCACTATATATAAATATATAAGGGGATATGATCACTATATATAAATATATAAGGGGGATATGATCACTATATATAAATATATAAGGGGATATGATCACTATATATAAATATATAAGGGGATATGATCACTATATATAAATATATAAGAGGGATATGATCACTATATATAAATATATAAGGGGATATGATCACTATATATAAATATATATATAAGGGGATATGATCACTATATATAAATATATAAGGGGATATGATCACTATATATAAATATATAAGGGGATATGATCACTATATATAAATATATAAGGGGGATATGATCACTATATATAAATATATAAGGGGATATGATCACTATATATAAATATATAAGGGGATATGATCACTATATATAAATATATATGGGGGATATGATCACTATATATAAATATATAAGGGGATATGATCACTATATATAAATATATAAGGGGGATATGATCACTATATATAAATATATAAGGGGATATGATCACTATATATAAATATATAAGAGGGATATGATCACTATATATAAATATATAAGGGGATATGATCACTATATATAAATATATAAGAGGGATATGATCACTATATATAAATATAAAAGGGGATATGATCACTATATATAAATATATAAGGGGGATATGATCACTATATATAAATATATAAGGGGATATGATCACTATATATAAATATATAAGGGGATATGATCACTATATATAAATATATAAGAGGGATATGATCACTATATATAAATATATAAGGGGATATGATCACTATATATAAATATATAAGAGGGATATGATCACTATATATAAATATAAAAGGGGATATGATCACTATATATAAATATATAAGGGGGATATGATCACTATATATAAATATATAAGGGGATATGATCACTATATATAAATATATAAGGGGATATGATCACTATATATAAATATATAAGAGGGATATGATCACTATATATAAATATATAAGGGGATATGATCACTATATATAAATATATAAGGGGATATGATCACTATATATAAATATATAAGGGGATATGATCACTATATATAAATATATAAGAGGGATATGATCACTATATATAAATATATAAGGGGATATGATCACTATATATAAATATATAAGGGGATATGATCACTATATATAAATATATAAGGGGGATATGATCACTATATATAAATATATAAGGGGATATGATCACTATATATAAATATATAAGGGGATATGATCACTATATATAAATATATAAGGGGATATGATCACTATATATAAATATATAAGGGGATATGATCACTATATATAAATATATAAGGGGATATGATCACTATATATAAATATATAAGGGGGATATGATCACTATATATAAATATATAAGGGGATATGATCACTATATATAAATATATAAGGGGGATATGATCACTATATATAAATATATAAGGGGATATGATCACTATATATAAATATATAAGGGGATATGATCACTATATATAAATATATAAGAGGGATATGATCACTATATATAAATATATAAGGGGATATGATCACTATATATAAATATATAAGGGGGATATGATCACTATATATAAATATATAAGGGGATATGATCACTATATATAAATATATAAGAGGGATATGATCACTATATATAAATATATAAGGGGATATGATCACTATATATAAATATATAAGGGGGATATGATCACTATATATAAATATATAAGGGGATATGATCACTATATATAAATATATAAGAGGGATATGATCACTATATATAAATATATAAGGGGATATGATCACTATATATAAATATATAAGAGGGATATGATCACTATATATAAATATATAAGGGGATATGATCACTATATAAAAATATATAAGGGGATATGATCACTATATATAAATATATAAGAGGGATATGATCACTATATATAAATATATAAGGGGATATGATCACTATATATAAATATATAAGAGGGATATGATCACTATATATAAATATATAAGGGGATATGATCACTATATATAAATATATAAGAGGGATATGATCACTATATATAAATATATAAGGGGATATGATCACTATATATAAATATATAAGAGGGATATGATCACTATATATAAATATATAAGGGGATATGATCACTATATATAAATATATAAGAGGGATATGATCACTATATATAAATATATAAGGGGATATGATCACTATATATAAATATATAAGAGGGATATGATCACTATATATAAATATATAAGGGGATATGATCACTATATATAAATATATAAGGGGATATGATCACTATATATAAATATATAAGAGGGATATGATCACTATATATAAATATATAAGGGGATATGATCACTATATATAAATATATAAGGGGATATGATCACTATATATAAATATATAAGGGGGATATGATCACTATATATAAATATATAAGGGGATATGATCACTATATATAAATATATAAGGGGATATGATCACTATATATAAATATATAAGAGGGATATGATCACTATATATAAATATATAAGGGGATATGATCACTATATATAAATATATAAGGGGATATGATCACTATATATAAATATATAAGGGGATATGATCACTATATATAAATATATAAGGGGATATGATCACTATATATAAATATATAAGGGGATATGATCACTATATATAAATATATAAGGGGATATGATCACTATATATAAATATATAAGGGGGATATGATCACTATATATAAATATATAAGGGGATATGATCACTATATATAAATATATAAGAGGGATATGATCACTATATATAAATATATAAGGGGATATGATCACTATATATAAATATATAAGGGGGATATGATCACTATATATATAAATATATAAGGGGATATGATCACTATATATAAATATATAAGAGGGATATGATCACTATATATAAATATATAAGGGGATATGAACACTATATATAAATATATAAGAGGGATATGATCACTATATATATAAATATATAAGGGGATATGATCACTATATATAAATATATAAGAGGGATATGATCACTATATATAAATATATAAGGGGATATGATCACTATATATAAATATATAAGAGGGATATGATCACTATATATAAATATATAAGGGGATATGATCACTATATATAAATATATAAGAGGGATATGATCACTATATATAAATATATAAGAGGGATATGATCACTATATATAAATATATAAGGGGGATATGATCACTATATATAAATATATAAGGGGATATGATCACTATATATAAATATATAAGGGGGATATGATCACTATATATAAATATATAAGGGGATATGATCACTATATATAAATATATAAGGGGATATGATCACTATATATAAATATATAAGGGGATATGATCACTATATATAAATATATAAGGGGATATGATCACTATATATAAATATATAAGGGGATATGATCACTATATATAAATATATAAGGGGATATGATCACTATATATAAATATATAAGGGGATATGATCACTATATATAAATATATAAGGGGATATGATCACTATATATAAATATATAAGGGGGATATGATCACTATATATAAATATATAAGGGGATATGATCACTATATATAAATATATAAGGGGATATGATCACTATATATAAATATATAAGAGGGATATGATCACTATATATAAATATATAAGGGGATATGATCACTATATATAAATATATAAGGGGGATATGATCACTATATATAAATATATAAGGGGATATGATCACTATATATAAATATATAAGAGGGATATGATCACTATATATAAATATATAAGGGGATATGATCACTATATATAAATATATAAGAGGGATATGATCACTATATATAAATATATAAGGGGATATGATCACTATATATAAATATATAAGGGGATATGATCACTATATATAAATATATAAGGGGGATATGATCACTATATATAAATATATAAGGGGATATGATCACTATATATAAATATATAAGAGGGATATGATCACTATATATAAATATATAAGGGGATATGATCACTATATATAAATATATAAGGGGGATATGATCACTATATATAAATATATAAGGGGATATGATCACTATATATAAATATATAAGAGGGATATGATCACTATATATAAATATATAAGGGGATATGATCACTATATATAAATATATAAGAGGGATATGATCACTATATATAAATATATAAGGGGATATGATCACTATATATAAATATATAAGGGGATATGATCACTATATATAAATATATAAGGGGGATATGATCACTATATATAAATATATAAGGGGATATGATCACTATATATAAATATATAAGGGGATATGATCACTATATATAAATATATAAGAGGGATATGATCACTATATATAAATATATAAGGGGATATGATCACTATATATAAATATATAAGGGGATATGATCACTATATAAATATATAAGGGGATATGATCACTATATATAAATATATAAGGGGGATATGATCACTATATATAAATATATAAGAGGGATATGATCACTATATATAAATATATAAGGGGATATGATCACTATATATAAATATATAAGGGGATATGATCACTATATATAAATATATAAGGGGGATATGATCACTATATATAAATATATAAGGGGATATGATCACTATATATAAATATATAAGGGGATATGATCACTATATATAAATATATAAGGGGATATGATCACTATATATAAATATATAAGGGGATATGATCACTATATATAAATATATAAGGGGGATATGATCACTATATATAAATATAAAAGGGACAGTAATGAAATAGAGAAAGTACAGAGAAGAGCGACTAAGCTGATAAAGGGAATGGAAGGGATCAGTTTTGAGGAAAGGCAAGTTGGGATTCACTTAGAGTTAACGTTTAGTCTGATGTAGAGAGGGATATTCTGAAACTATTTGCAAGTGGACATAGTTTTTTATTATTTGTGTTTTTTGAGTTATTTAGCTTTAGGGAGGCAGATAATTCAAAAACTATAAAAAAAAAAAACGAACAACAAGGAGGGTAAAGGGTTTGTTACAGTGAGAGCTGGGACTTATCTATATATAGCAGAACCCGTTTTAAAGGAACAGTTCAGTATAAAAATACAAACTGGGTAAATAAATAGACTGTGTAAAATAGAAAATGTATCTAATATAGTCAGTCAGGCAAAAATGTAATGTATAAAGGCTGGAGTGAGTGGATGTGTAACATAATAGCCAGAACACTACTTCCTGCTTTTCAGCTCTCTAACTCTGAGTTAGTCAGTGACTATAAGGGGGGCCACATGGGACATAACTGTTCAGTGAGTTTGTAATTGATCCTCAGCATTCAGCTCAGATTCAGAAGCAACAGTTATGTCCCATGTGGCCCCCCTTATAGTCACTGACTAACTCAGAGTTAGAGAGCTGAAAAGCAGGAAGTAGTGTTCTGGCTATTATGTTACACATCCACTCACTCCAGCCTTTATACATTACATTTTTGCCTGACTGACTATATTAGATACATTTTCTATTTTACACAGTCTATTTATTTACCCAGTTTTTGTTTTTATTTTTATACTGAACTGTTCCTTTATGTTTTCCAGGGGACCAAAGAAAAATGGTGTAAAATGCAGGAAAATATAAAATGAGGGAAATGTATTATGTATAATATTTAGGTGGGACCACAAAACAACAAATGAGGGAAAACTTAAAAACGGGGTGTAAAATGGAGGTTTCACTGTAAATGTACAAGACAAGCAGTTACATTCAATGTGAGAGTTTTTTCATCTCCCGCAAGTGATAGTGTTCCATATAATTCTCACCTCTTCTGATTGTCTGATTGTCTGTAATGGAATCCACACTGTTCCCACCATTGTGTCCCAAATCAGCCCCTTGTTCCACATCTCCACAATCAGCCCCAGGTCCAGCCGACTGATCTCACTGCAACACAAAATGTCACACAAAATGTCACACAAAATGTCACACTCAATACAAACCTCTTCCACATTATCACTGGCCCACAAGTAACATATATATATATATATATACACACATACATACACACCCAGGTATGGGACCGGTTATCCAGAAGGCTCGGGAACTGGGGTTTTCCGGATAATGAATCTTTCTGTAATTTGGATCTTCAGACCTTAAGTCTACTAGAAAATCTTATAAACATTAAGGCGCAGATTTCTCAAGGGTCGAAAATTGAAGTGAAAAAACTTCGAAATTCGACCATCGAATAGGTGTAGCACGATAGTCGAAGTCAAAAGTTTTTTCCGCTAAATTATTATCGTTTGATCACACGATGATATCCTTTGAACCGTGCGATTTAATCTTCGACTTCTTAAAACTTAGCCATCGGCTCATATAGGTTATAGGAGGTTCCCCCATAGGCTAAACAGTAGGGATGCACCGAATCCACTTTTTTGGATTCGGCCGAACCCCCGAATCCTTCATGAAAGATTCAGCCGAATACCGAACCGAATCCGAACCCTAATTTGCATATGCAAATTAGGGGCGGGAAGGGGAAAACATTTTTTACTTCCTTGTTCTCTGACAAAAAGTCACGCAATTTCCCTCCCCGCCCCTAATTTGCATATGCAAATTAGGATTCGGTTCGGCGGGTAGAAGGATTCGGCCGAATCCTGCTGAAAAAGGCCGAATCCTGGCCGAATCCCAAACCGAATCCTGGATTCGGTGCATCCCTACTAAACAGCAATTCGGCAGGTTTAAGGTGGCGAAGTCTACGTTTTTTAAAGAGACAGCACTTCGATTTTCGGATGGTCTAATAGTCTAAATATTTTCACTTCGAATCGAAGTCGAATTTGGCCTATGCGATGGTCGAAGTACCCAAATAATTACTTCAAAATTCACTTTGACCCTAAGCAAATGGGCCCCTAAATAAACCAATAAGGATTAATTATATATTAGTTGGGATGAACTACTGTTTTATTGTTACACAGGAAAGGCTTACACACTCCATTTACAAAAATTATATATTTATTACATGAGAAAAAAAGAAAAAAAAATGTACAAAATGTACAAAAATCAAAAGTGACCCAACACATTTCGACCATATTGGTCTTCCTCAGGGGCACAAATAACAAAATACAAAAAGAAAAAGGCAGAAAGGGCTTCTTTTTGTTATTTGTGCCCCTGAGGAAGACCAATATGGTCGAAATGCGTTGGGTCACTTTTGATTTTTGTACATTTTTTTTTCTTTTTTTCTCATGTAATAAATATATAATTTTTGTAAATGGAGTGTGTAAGCCTTTCCTGATTGGTTACATGTTAGATTTGGAGACCCAAATGGGGAGCCCCCCCCCCTATAGATTAGCGCCTTGCAGTATTTTTTGAGGGTGTGCTTTTCTAATTACTGTTTTATTATTACACAGAAAAAGGAAATAATTTTTAAACATTGGGAGACATTTCGTAGTTGATGCAACACAAAATTTAAGATTGTACCTAATGACAGTACAGATATGGGATCCATTATCCAGAAACCAGTTATCCAGAAAGCTCTGTGTCCCATACACTCCATTATGTCCAAATAATTAAAATTTTAAAAACTATTTCCTTTTTCTGTGTAATAATAAAACAGTCGCTTGTACTTGATCCCAACTAAGATATAATTAATCCTTATTGGAGGCAAAACCAGCCTATTGGATTTATTTAATGTTTATTTAATGTTTACATGATTTTCTAGCGTTCACCTTTGAATTAACTGTTAGTATGATGTAGAGAGGGATATTCTGAGACAATTGACTTTTCATTTTTTTTTTTATTATTTGTGGTTTTTGAGTTATTTAGCTTTTTATTCAGCAGCTCTCCAGTTTGCAATTTAGTTGCTAGAATCCAAATTCCCCTAGCAACCATGCACTGATTTGAATAAGAGTATGGAATATTAATAGGGGAGGGTCGGAACGGAAAGATTAGTAATAAAAAGTAGCAATAACAATAAATGTGTAGCTTTAAAGAGAATTTGTTTTTAGAAAGCTAGAAAGAGTCAGGAGTAGAAGGCAAATAGTTAAACAATAATAAATAAATAATGAAGACCAAGTGAAAAGTTGCTTAGAATTTGCCATTCTGTAACATACTAAAAGTTAGCTGAAGGTGAACGATCTCTTTAAGGTATGAAGATCCAAATTATGGAAAGATCCATTATCCAGAAAACCCCAGGTCCTGAGCATTCTGGATAACAGGTCTCATACCTGTACTATATAGATCCCAGAGAGATTATTTCAAAGCCTTTTATGCTAGGGATGCACCGAATCCACTTTTTTGGATTTGGCCAAACCCCCGAATCCTTCGTGAAAGATTCGGCCGAATACCGAACCGAATCCGAACCCTAATTTGCATATGCAAATTAGGGGCGGGAAGGGGAAAACATTTTTTACTTCCTTGTTCTCTGACAAAAAGTCACGCAATTTCCCTCCCCGCTCCTAATTTGCATATGCAAATTAGGATTCGGATTCGGTTCGGCCGGGTAGAAGGATTCGGCCGAATCCGAATCCTGCTGAAAAAGGCAGAATCCTGGCCGAATCCCGAACCGAATCCTGGATTCGGTGCATCCCTACTTTATGCACATTCCTTCGCGGGGGCCAATATCTTGGCTTGTGGTTATCACATATTCTGTACATAATTATAATCATGGGGAACTTCCCCTTTAATGCACAAGTTAGGTCGTGCCGAGTGCTGTGTGCCCACAGGTTAATAAAACGAGAACCTGCCTAAATATTTAATTCCGTATTTACAAATGGCAGATGCCAATTTGTCACAAAAATGAACATAGGGAATTTGGCAGAAGGAAATGTGTGAAAGTGACTGTCGGCTCCCAGTGTCACTGCACATAAATATCCCAGGGCGGCAGTTAGTAATCGACATTCATAAAGCTCAGTGCCAGCGGGATCTGCCACTTAGTGTTACACGAGAATGTATAAAGTGCTGCACAGTTGTGGCATCAGGGGGAACAGTCGGGTAAAGCAAAAGGACTCGTCACAAGAGCTTACAATCTACAAGTGTGCAGATTATCCAGTATTTCTCCTCTAATGGAAACACATTATATATTCCTGCTGCAGGGATTTCCCCAGCTTCTAAATAAAGTCATTTACATCTGCAGTCAGTTGTGTGTGTCTTCAACCTTACTGTTAGTTAATTTAAAGGTGAACAACCCCTTACAACGGTTAGTATGATGTAGAGAGGGATATTCTGAGACAATTTGCAATTGGTCTTCATTTTTTATTACTTGTGGTTTTTGACTTATTTAGCTTTTTATTCAGCAGCTCTCCAGTTTGCAATTTCAGCAATCTGGTTGCTAGGGTCCAAGTTACCCTTAGCAACCATGCTCTGATTAGAATAAGAGACTGGAATATAATTAGAGGAGGATCTGTATAGTACAATAAAGGTGTAGCCTTACAAAGCATTTGTTTTTTTAGATGGGTTCAGCGACCCCCATTTGAAGGCTGGAAAGAGTCAGAAGAAGAAGGCAAGTAATTCATAAACTGTAAAAAAGAAAAATTGAAGGCCAGATGAAAAGCTGCTCACAACTGTCAATTCTGTAACATTAATCTTAAAGTTAATTTGAAGGTGACCTTTCCCTTTAAGGCTTGGGCCCAAACTAGAGAGCAGGGAAATAAGATGTGGCACCCAGACCCCTGGTGATTTCTAGAGAATAATCCCATGTAATGGGCTGCTGGGCAGAGAAGCTAGCACTTTATTTAATAGGGACAAAGCCAAATGGGTAACAATGTTTGTGTCACGGGGGGGGGGTCTCAGTGCTTAATTAGGGATGTAATTAATCCACTATTCAATCCTTTGTGAAAGATTTTGACAAATAATAAACTGAATCTGAACCCTGATTTGCATATGTAAATTAGGGGGAAGGGAAAGAATCACATGCGCAGTTAAAGGGGTGGTTCACCTCTAAGTTAGCTTTTAGTATATAGTTTTTAGTTAGCTAAGTTAGCTTTTAGTATATAGTTATAGAATGGCCAGATCTAAGCAACTTTTCAATTGGTCTTCATTATTTTTTTTTCAGTTTTTTTAAATTACTTGCCTTTCCAGCTTTCAAATGGGGGTCAGTGACCCCATCTAAAAACAAATGCTCTGTAAGGCTACAAATGTATTGTTATTGCTACTTTTTATTACTCACCTTTCTATTCAGGCCTCTCCTATTTATATTCCAGTCTCTTATTCAAATCAATGCATGGTTGCTAGGGGAATTTGGACCCTAGCAACCAGATGGTTGAAATTCCAAACTAGAGAGCTGCTGAATAAAAAGCTAAATAAGTCAAAAACCACAAATAATAAAAAATGAAGACCAATTGCAAATTGTCTCAGAATATCCCTCTCTACATCATACCAACAGTTAATTTAAAGGTGAACAACCCCTTTAACAAATTTTTGAATTCGTGGTTTGAGTGACAAAGAGTCCTGTGATTTTTTTGGATTGGCATTTGGTTGGGCCAGGCACTGGGATTAGGCTGAATCCTGGTGTAAACGGCCAAATCTGAATCGTGGAGTCGGCGTGTCCGTACTCTCAACAGCAAACACAACAAAGTACAGAAACACCAGGAAAATCTGATTGGCTGAAAGTTTGTTTAAAAGAAGGCGGAGTTGAAGTGCTCCACCATTAATGTGGGATCTCATGTTAGAGACCCTGATTCAGCTCCTTGTATCAAGTCTATTCATCTCCTGCTGTCCCAGCATGCTCAGCGTGACTATAAATGGCTGCCTTATTTTCATGTAAAAACACTATATATTAGTGATCTGCAGGCCGGCCCGATACCTGTGGATCAGGTGGGTTGGCCTGACCTCGCAACTCCCTTTCCGGGTCGCGACCTTCCAAATGCCAGCTTCCGACTTGAACTTTTATAGACACGCGCCTCTCACCCCGCCCCTTGTGATGTCATCGGCGGGTCAGCACAGGTCTATAAAAGGAACCCGGACTCGGATGGAGGGAGGGTGATTGCGGGTCAGGAAAAGCCAAAATATATATATATATATATATATATATATATATATATATATATATATATATATATATATATATATACCCAGGCGTTTTGAAACTATTTATCGAGAGTGCTGGCTTCATGGAGGACTATATATATATATATATATATATATATATATATATATATATATATATATATATTGGTGGAACTGTTTAAAATGTGCTCCTTCAGTGCCCCCTACTGGTGACAGGTGGCCCCAACTATAATTGATTCCTCTAGCTTTATATCTATCTATCTATCTGTATATATGTGTGTGTGTATATATACATACACACACACACAGGTATGGGACCAGTTGTCCAGAATGCTCAAGACCTGGATCTTCATCCCTTAAAGGGGTTGTTCACCTTCAAATTATCTTTTAATATGATGCAGAGAGGGATATTCTGAGACAATTTGCAATTTGTTTTAATTTTTTATTATTGAAGGTTTTTGACTTATTTACCTTTTTATTCAGCAGCTCTTCATTTTGCATTTTAAGCAACCTGGTAACTAGGGTCCAGATTCCCCTAGCAACCATGTATTGATTTGAATAAGAGACTGAAATATGAATAGGAGAGGCCTGAATAGAAAAAGGAGTAATACAAAGTAGCAATAACAATACATTTGAAGCCTTAAAGAGCATTTGTTTTTTTAGATGGGGTCAGTGACCCCCCATTTGAAAGCTGGAAAGAGTCAGAAGAAGAAGGCGATGATAAAAGTATAATAAACAAATAATGACCAATTGAAAAGTTGCTTAGAATTGGCCATTCTATAACATACTAAGGGGCCGATTCACTATGGGTCGAATATCGAGGGTTAATTAACCCTCGATATTCGACTAGGAATTTAAATCCTTCGACTTCGAATATCGAAGTCAAAGGATTTAGCGCAAAAAATGCGATCAATCGAAGGATTTTTCATTCGATCGAACGATTAAATTCTGGGAATTGAACGATTCGAAGGATTTTAATCCAACGATCGAATGAATATCCTTCGATCAGAAAAACTTGGGCAAGCCTATGGGGACCTTCCCCATAGGGTAACATTGAGTTCGGTAGCTTTTAGCTGCCGAACTAGGGGGTCGAATTTTTTTTTTTAAAGAGACAGTACTTCGACTATCGAATGGTCGAATAGTCGAACGATTTTTAGTTTGAATCCTTCGATATTCGTAGTCGAAGGTCGAAGTAGCCCATTCGATGGTCGAAGTAGCCCAAAAAAAACTTCGAAATTCGAAGTTTTTTTAATTCGAACCCTTCACTAGAATTTAGTAAATCTGCCCCTAAGAGTTAATTTAAAGGTGAATCATCCATTTAAAGGTAATTGTGTGTATTTAGTGACAGTTGGTGCCACTCAGTCCCACTTACCTTCTGCCCCAAATCACACACTGCTGCACCTACTGAGACCCCCAGAGCAGGGGCAGCTCCAGGTCCCACTGTGTATCAATAGGGCACACGTCAATCGCGGATATAACAGACACAACTGAGCCCAATTTATTGAAGAAACACAAGTGCATTTACATTAATTTTGGTAAATAGGGGGCAACGCAACTGCATCACAGTGCTACGCAATATGTTAGCGCTATATAAATACATGTTAATAATAATCACATTCAATGGCACCCGCAATGACACGTGAATTGTGTGATACAATGATGCATTGTGGGAGATAAAAACAATTGCACTCAAGTCCTACTTGGTATGAGCAGATATCAATTCCCATCAGACCCTGCCCCTAGTGAGCTCACAATCTAATTTCCAGAAAATCAGAAATCAGGTGAATAGGGGACACTGGGAACCAGCAACACGATGGTTCCTATGTTGGCACATAATTGGCCGATCCCTCACCAGGACCTTTCTCCAGAATCATGTTTTATATTTATGAACACGGTCACTGCTTTGTCTGATCAAGGAAACCATCCAAATATCAGATACATCGAGATACACTGACTAACCCTCAGTACCCAGAGGCACACGCTACCCTTGCCCCCCGCATGCTGCAATGGTTTCATCCGTGATATGAATAAGAGGCTTCACATCAGGACTGTACAGGAATAGATTGAGGGGTTGATGCTGCACGTGATCTATTGTCTATAATTTATTTCAGGATACTCACAGCTGATTTACATATAAAGCAACAGCTCTGGGACCAACTGATGTATAAATAGCTCAGGGTAAGAGAAATGATCTAAACAAAGGTTATTCTTATAATGAGAAGAGACGCAGAGTATTCCTATGCCAGGAGCCTAGCAACCTGCTCTCTATATATGTACCACAATATTTCTAACAGCAATATTATACATTATATATCCTTATAACTACGCGCTGGGCCTGGTCTCGTGTCATATGATTCATTCAAACTCACCTACTTGAACAAATAATGCCCCCAGCTGTGTGATATATGGAAGTACCCTGTATTATCATGGCCTGTGCAAAAGCTCTCCCTGCAGCCTTGTGCCTTTATATGGTCACAGAACAACCCCTCAGTGACTTCTAATATCCTTATCATTTACAGTAGGGGGTACATTATCCCTTATAATACATGAGTGATACTCAGAGTTCCCTGTATAACTCAGCCTGCAGCCTTGTGCCTTTATATGGTCACAGAACAACCCCTCAGTGACTTCTAATATCCTTATCATTTACAGTAGGGGGTACATTATCCCTTATAATACATGAGTGATACTCAGAGTTCCCTGTATAACTCAGCCTGCAGCCTTGTGCCTTTATATGGTCACATAACCCCTCAGTGACTTCTAATATCCTTATCATTTACAGTAGGGGGTACATTATCCCTTATAATACATGAGTGATACTCAGAGTTCCCTGTATAACTCAGCCTGCAGCCTTGTGCCTTTATATGGTCACAGAACAACCCCTCAGTGACTTCTAATATCCTTATTTACAGTAGGGGGTACATTATCCTTATAATACATGAGTGATACTCAGAGTTCCCTGTATAACTCAGCCTGCAGCCTTGTGCCTTTATATGGTCACAGAACAACCCCTCAGTGACTTCTAATATCCTTATCATTTACAGTAGGGGGTACATTATCCCTTATAATACATGAGTGATACTCAGAGTCCCCCGTATAACTAATGAGAGAACATTTGGGGGTCAGATGAGTACATGGAGAGATTTGCATATAAATAAAGCAGTAGAGCCGTCAGTCTGTGTAGGAGGACGGTTTGTCGTTGGTTGCGTGTTGCAGTTTTCCCATTTAACAGGAATTAAAGAGGAATGGATCATTATGTGGCACCTGGGCATAAGCGGCTTTATATAATTCTTACTCAGCAGAGCAAACGGCGAGAAATAAATCCGGTTAAAGAAAGAGAAATCAGCAGAAACATGAAGGAAAGTTGTGCAGTCGCTTGTGAGAGGATTAACCCGATTGCTCCAAGTCTGAGATTAGTGCCAACTGCCACCCAGTATCTGAAGGGTTAATAACAGGCCTGAGTAAAGTCAAGGCTAGTGACGGGGAGAGTAGCCCACTGCACCCACAATGTAGCCCACACATAGGGGAATAGATATATATGGGCTGGGGACAGGACTGTAGGAGGCCCATTTATTAAACCTCAAATTTTTCTGGTCGAAATTTTAAAGGGAAAGATTTATTATACCCCACAGCTGCTAAAAATCCACACAAAGAACATCTGAAACCTGTCGAGGTCACGTAGAAGTCACTGGCAGATGTCCCTAAAGAGGTCCCTTAATATTGTGACCTGCGCTGGTTTTCATCCCTTAATTTCAATAAATTCGAGTTCTCACAGAGGCAATTCGATAAGTCAGTCTCTGGGGCATTTATTAGAAAAAGTCTAACAATTGGAATCGACGCACAAATTTGTTGCGACATTTTCACGAAGAACTATTGATAAATGAGTTAAATTTGTGGATGAGATTTAAAAAGAAAAAAAAAAAAAGAGAGAGAAACGCGAGTTTTAGTAAATACCCCCCCCCCATGTGTGGGATATTGGATACAGCCGGAAGGAACCAAACTAAACACTGGATCCAACACCTTTAAATTAACTGTTAGTATGATGTAGAGAGGGATATTCTGAGACAATTTGCAATTGGTTTTCATTCTTTATTATTTGTGGTTTTTGACTTATTTAGCTTTTTATTCAGCAGCTCTCCTGTTTGTAATTTCAGCCATCAGGTTGCTAGGGTCCAAATTCCCCTAGCAACCATGCTTTGATTTGAATAAGAGACTGGAATATGAATAGGAGAGGCCTGAATAGAAAGAGGAGGAATAAAAAGTAACAATAACAATACATTTGTCGCCTTACAGAGCATTTGTTTTTAGATGGGGTCAGTGACCCCCATTTGAAAGCAGGAAAGAGTCAGAAGAAGAAGGCAAATAATTAAAGAGTAATAAAAAACGAATGAAAAGTTGCTTATAATTGGCCATTCTGTAACACACTAAAAGTTAACTTAAAGGTGAACTACCGCTTTAATACAAAAATAAACAAAACCCCAAAATGTAATTTTTAGGCCAAGTACAACAAACTAAATGGCTGTATATATCAGGGAGAATTGTGCCCCTTTTTGTTACCCACAGTTTGACTCCCCTGAGAAAACACAGGCAACTCTCTCTCCAAAGAATTCAGCACTTTTCTCCCCCGAGGACTGAAAATACATTCAACTTTTATTATTATTATTATTATTAGTTATATATATTATGTGCCGGAAGGACCCCCCATGTACTTACTTGGTACTGCCCTGGATCTGCCTTTATATTTCTACATAAGGGAACCCTCTGCCTGTCCCTGTATTTGAGTAATGGGGGGCCCCTAATGACTGGCACCAGCTGAGTAAAATCTTACCTCCCAACATTTTGGAAATAAAAGAAGGACAAAAAGATTTATTTTTTTTTGACCGTGCTCATTTTTGTGGTCACACCCCCTAATTACCATGTCCATTTTACTAAATGTGGCAGGTTCTGAAAGTTTGAACACATTGGGTTATTCCAGTTTTGCTAATGAAGGTGAATGGCCCTTTAAGCGGTGAAGTAATCCCAAGAGACCTGCGTATCTTAAATTGTTAGAAAAGTATCTAAGTATCTATTCTGGGCTCTCTGCCAAAAGCCAATTAAGTTTTAGAAAAGTTTTATCTTTTCCTGGCTGTTCAGTGCAGGAGATCAAAGAGAAAGTCGGGACAGTCTGGGACAAGGTTAGAGAACCTGCGGCTCTTTACCCTGCTTGCTGCGGCTCGGTCTTGCCGGTCACATTATTTATACAGCCCTCGCACCTCCTGGCGGCTTCCTGAGTGTGCGACCGCGGTAACCTAACGATTAGCCTATCACGGTCGCACACTCAGGAACCCGCCAGCCAGTGTGAGGACTGTATAGATGTCCCAGGAGTGACAGGCAAGACTGAGCCGCAACAAGATGATTCATTATGGTCATTACCGCGGTCACACACTCAAGACAAGAGAGGGAAGATCAGCCTGGAGCTGTCACAGTCGGCACCCAATGCCAGAACTAATGGCAAGCACCCTGGTCTCGTGTTTCACCTGTAGTGTGACCCCCGTTGGCCTCGGGAGGAGCCCTCAGCTGCTTGGATCCCACCAGGACTTAAAGGAGAGGTGCAAGACTAGAGGTTCTGGATAAGCAGAGGGGCACGACTGTTAGCGAGAGTCTTTGGGCCAAAGGGGGTAGGGGGGGGGTCACAACAGGAAACAAACAGGTTCAAAACAGAATAGCAAAAGCTCAGAGAGCACCAGGAACAAATTCTTATAACGGGCAATGTGAAAATCCAAACTGTGCCTTTAAATTCTTTTAAATTTCGCACCACTGCGCACTGACGTCACGCACAAATAAATCAGGAAGGAACGCGCCGCACGCCCTCTAACCGTTCCCCTTTATGCGGCCCAGAGGAGCAGCCTCCCTGCAGACCCCCTCCCGCTAGACCACCAGGTACAGTTGTTACAGGAGCTTCAGAAACAGAAGTCCCATTAAACAGATGAGAACACTGGCATTTAATAGGGATATTCAGTGTTTAGTTTATTTCTAAGTAGGACCTACACATACACACTGCACTCTTTTGCGGCTCTTTTCTTTAGTGGAAGAGGGGGCAAAATGGCTCTTTTGATAGTCAAGGTTGCTGACCCCTGGTCTGGGACTACAGGCTGAGCAGTCAAAATCGAGACTGTCCCGTGAATAATGAGACCGTTAGGAGGTATGGCAACTCCTTTCTCCAGGCACAGGTAAGGAACAGTCCTTTCAATGGCTTGTGGTTCTTAAGAAACAGTTCTAGGCAGCGCATAATCAGTAATGGAGTCAAACACTGATCTGCTGGAAGGACTCGCAGGACTTTAGTGACATTAAGATTTCAGTGTCCCGTGACTGACTGACACACTGATTTCAGTAGCCACATTTTATCCATTAAACACACTCCCTGTATAACGAGGCTTCCACATCCCTCATCCACAAGCTCATTACCCACGGGGCACATTTACCTAGGGTTGAATATCGAGGGTTAATTAACGCTCGATATTCGACCGTCGAAGTAAAATCCTTCCACTTCGATTTACCGCTATTCCTACGATCGAAGGATTTTAATCCATCGATCAAAGGATATTCCTTCGATCAGAAAATTGTTAGGAAGGTCCCCATAGGCTAACATTGGCCTCTGTAGATTTTAGGTGGCGAACTAGGGGGTCGAAGTATTTTTTAAAGAGACAGTACTTCGATTATCGAATAGTCGAACGATTTTTAGTTTGAACCGTTCGATTTGAAGTCGAGGGTCGTGGTCGAAGTAACCCATTCGGTGGTCGAAGTAGCCATATTTGACCATTCGAAATTTGAACTATTTTTCCTCTATTCCTTCACTCAAGCTAAGTAAATGGGCCCCCACGTGTTACAATGGAATGAATTAGTCTTTTCCTTATCCCTCCACTAGATGGCGCTCCAACACAGAAATGCTGTTACTGTATCTATCTATATACATATATATATATATATATATATATATATATACTTGGTAAATGGGGTGCTAATTAATCCCAGGGTACATGTTTAACGTCCTGTTACTTTATGCTAACAATTGGAATCGACGCACAAATTTGTTGCAACATTTTCAAGAAGAATTATTGATAAATGAGTTCAATTCATGGATGAGATTATGCTCACTGCGGTGTGTTAACAGGAGGCTTCGCTAGTTACCCGTCACTCATCAATGGAGATTACTCACCACAATGGTGCGCTGATGTTATTCTCAGTATCCCGAGTGTAATGAACCACAAGACGTTTTTGTCACACGTCCCACTCAGGCCGCTTTGGCGGGAATCTGCACCCCCATCAGTAGAGATCTCGCACCTCCATGAACGGGAAACATGTACCCTGGGATTAATTAGCAGCCCATTTACCAAGTGACCTAGAACAAGTAACTACACGCAGTTGCTAACGGTACAAGTCCATGGTTACCAATATGGCATGGAGAGAGTACGTCACTGGTGACAGCCGGAAAACGTTTGGAGGAACTAAACGACTGACAGATCGCCAAACTTTTTTTTAATACCGATTATACATGTACTATAAAAACCTTATTAACATATTGTCTCTTGGACTGGGGCTACGATGAACACCTTGGGTCTTTACGGCTGCGTTTGTCTATGGACACATTCCGGTCCGTTGGGAATCCACTTGGTGTTTACAATCTGGCCGAGTTCAATACTTTTATAGACACTATAAGGTTTATTCTTTTTATTGCACGGGTTTATATTGATTTTAATGCAGATTTGAATATATATAGTCGGCATCAATGAGCATTTAGTCAATTGAAATATCTAATTGGAAAGTGACGATTGGTTCATTTGAATGGTGTATAGATACTCACCAGCCAATGAACTGGCTACACGTCATACAGTCCTTGCCTGACACACCCCCACTTGTCGTTTCCTGTATATCAACCGTTTTTTGTTTCTTTTTTTTTTGCAGTGTTGTGTCACTTTGACAAAGGCCGGTGTCCCAGCCGAAACTTTAGTTTGTGCCCACATTATATATTTTTTCAATTTTGTAAGACCTGTGAGTGCGCCTTTTTTGTGGACTTTATTAATAACATATTTAAGGATTGCACCCAGGCATTTATTTGACTAATTTTTTCGTGAGTGCCAGCATTGCACAAGTACATAGATAGATATATATATATATATATATATATATATATATATATATATATATATATATATATATATATATAACACACACACTTTTTTTGCACAACAGAAGGTAGAAAACACGGCAGGCTAAATGACAGGGAGAGGCTGCTGAAATGATGGAGGGCCCCAAATACTTAATTGTATCAGCGGTGACATAATACAAATGAATACAAAATAATATCTAATGTTACAAATCGTGATGGGTGTATTTCTCCTGTCTCGCGAAATGGCGAAAAATTCGCAGACAAATCGTGAAATCTGAAAGATTCACAAAAAAATCGTGAAATGCAGACATTTTCCTGAAAAAATCATGAAAATCAGAAATTGACGCCCTCATCCAAACTGACGCTGGCGTTAAAGTCAATGGGCGTCCGAAGTGTTGACGCGCGTCAATTTTGACCCAAGCAACTTTTTGGACAAAAATGCTTGACGCCAACGAATGTTCACAAATTTATTCGCCGGGGGCAAAACACAAAAATTCCTCGCAAATTCATGCCAGGCGAATTTATTCGCCCATCACTAGTTACAAACAGATTTTCCATTCAAAGCTGCTGCTGTGAGGCTGAAGGTGCAGGGAATACCTCTGTAACTCCCTGAAACCCTGGCACTGACCCTGCTGTATGTGTCCCATGTAACCAAGTGATTGAAAGAGACCACAGCAAGCTCAATCCTGGAACAACTAATTCAAGCTCAAGCTCTTCAGGCAAAACACACAGGCTGGGGAGAGGGCGACAGGGGTGATTGGTTATTACTGGGGGCACAGGGATTGTACTGGTGACTTGGGGAACTGGGGATATTACTGGTACCTGTTAGACCAGTTACACAGTCATTAGTACTAGTACCTTATTATCCTGGAACACAGGGGTTACTAGTGGAACCTGCAGCATTGGGGTTGCAGAGTTTAAACTTGTACCTTGTAGCACTGGGGATTCCCGGGTTTGGTATCTTACAGCACCGACATGTGGATTTAATTCTGCTCCTTGACTCTTATGTACATTTAACATTCTCAGATGTAAATGCAAAAATGTGCCCCTTAAAGGAGAACTAAACACTAAAAATTAATGAGGCTAAAAATGTCCTATTTTCTATAGTGAACTTATTGCACGAGGCTAAAGTTTGAGCTTGTCAATAGCAGCAATGATCCAGGACTTCAAACTTGTCACAGGGGGTCACCATCTTGGAAAGTGTCTGTGACACTCACATGCTCAGTGGGCTCTGATTGGCTGTTGAGAAGCTAAGCTTAGGGCTCGTCACTAATTATCCAGCAGAAAATGAGCTTCCCTGGCTGTAATATAAGCTGATGCTACAGGTTTGCTGATTATTAAATTCTGATGCTAATTGCACTGGTTTCTGTGCTGCCATGTAGTAATTATGTGTATTAATTACTAATCAGCCTTATATTGTGACATTTCTATTCTATGTGTACTGTATATTGTGAGTGGCTCCCTAAGCTCAGTAAGTAACAGCAGCACAGAGCATGTGAATCAGTGAATCAGCAGAAAAGAAGATGGGGAGCTACTGGGGCATCTTTGGAGACACAGATCTTTACTGCTAAAGGGCTGTGGTTGCCTTGGGCTGGTACAGAAGCACAAAACATCATGTACAACATTTCTACCTACTTCTTTAGTTAGGCTTAAGTTCTCCTTTAATGCCCATGTACAAAGCAATAGCCCCCCGGCCAATATGGGAGACATATGGGAGCAGATAAGGAAAGACTGGATAGGAAATTGGAGAACAATAGTGTCTTGGAGGAAATGGATCAGTAACACCAACAGAGCCAGGCAAAAAACCTCTATTTGATCTCTTTACATATAAAGAATGAAGGGCATTGGATTAAATGAGAGAAAGAGAAGGACTTACAACATGAAGTCTTGTTCCCAGCAGGGCTGGTCCCCCCGCACGGCTACAGTTGTGCTCTTCACATTTTGTACTTTTAATGTCACATATGTGTTAAACTTATCTACACAAGGAAAGAAGCACAAGTGTTAATATTTATATATCTATCTACACACACAATTCAATTTTCAAAGGAATCTTTTTAATAAAGCAAAACAATAAATTTTATTCCTGCGGAACTGGAACAGGGAAATTTGGCTAAAAATATATTTTTATTTTAATATGCATGGCCATGTATCCAACCTAACAGTCCAAATGTTACGGAATTTATTTGCATTTTCACATGCAATTTGCATTGACAGAATTGTTATACAGATAGCTAGAATCTCAGCTGCCATAAAGCAGGACAGGACTGCTGCTTACAATGGGGATCAGATAGGATCTGTGCAGCCACTGGGACAGAATGTTCTGTTATACAGATAGCTAGAATCTCAGCTGCCATAAAGCAGGACAGGACTGCTGCTTACAATGGGGATCAGATAGGATCTGTGCAGCCACTGGGACAGAATGTTCTGTTATACAGATAGCTAGAATCTCAGCTGCCATAAAGCAGGACAGGACTGCTGCTTACAATGGGGATCAGATAGGATCTGTGCAGCCACTGGGACAGAATGTTCTGTTATACAGATAGCTAGAATCTCAGCTGCCATAAAGCAGGACAGGACTGTTGCAATAGGATCTGTGCAGCCACTGGGACAGAATGTTCTGTTATACAGATAGCTAGAATCTCAGCTGCCATAAAGCAGGACAGGACTGCTGCTTACAATGGGGATCAGATAGGATCTGTGCAGCCACTGGGACAGAATGTTCTGTTATACAGATAGCTAGAATCTCAGCTGCCATAAAGCAGGACAGGACTGCTGCTTACAATGGGGATCAGATAGGATCTGTGCAGCCCCATGACCCATACATAACTAAAGGATATCATTGCCCGAATTTGGCATAAAACAATCCCCATTGCACTGGCCCCTTAAAGCACCACCAGTAATATTTATAGGAAAAAATGTCTGTTTTTGCTAATTAACCTATGGACATTACTATTTACCGCCTCAAACTATTTTAGGCTTTCCTTTTTGTGCCCCTACCTGTGGGCAAGTCCATAAGAGCTGTATTAGGAAGTGAATTCATTTTATCAGCAAGGTCAGCACCAAGTCAATGAAAGAGGGGGATTCAGGGGCTGCAGATATTTTGTTGAATCCAGGATTCGGTTCGGGATTCGGCCTTTTTCAGCAGGATTCGGATTCGGCTGAATCCTTCTACCCGGCCGAACCGAATCCGAATCCTAATTTGCATATGCAAATTAGGGGCGGGGAGGGAAATTGCGTGACTTTTTGTCAGAAAACAAGGTAGTAAAAAATGTTTTCCCCTTCCATCCCTAATGTGCATATGCAAATTAGGGTTCGGATTCGGTTCGGTATTCGGCCGAATCTTTCACCAAGGATTCGGGGATTCGGTGCATCCCTATTTCCTATAATAAAATTATTGCCTTTTTCTCTGAAAAAAGGAAACGGTATCTTGATGTCAACTAAGATACATTTCTTATTGGAAGCAAAAGCAGCCTATTGGGTTTATTTATTGTTAATTTGATTTTCTAGCTTTCTGGATAATAGGTCCCAAATCTGTACTCAAAGAAAACAGGAATAATAATTGGAGAAAAGGCTAGATTGGCCCCTCGGCTGTAGCCTGTGCATGGATCAGCCGAGCGTGATATCAGTCTAACAGACGTGAGATTTGAAGGAAATTAACAGGGAGTTATAGTTTTACTTTCTCACGTGGTTGTATTGAAACCAATGGGGATTTCCCAATATAATATGTAATGGTGTATATTTTCAGTGACTAGCTAGCCAATGGCTTCCTCATTACTCTGTGCTGCAAATTTAAAGGCACATGAACACCATTGACTTTGCCCTTGTGATTCCTTCTAAACTCTGATTCCCACGCAATGAGCAAAGTCCATCTGTCGCTGGGATTCCTGGGGATTAGGGTGACAAGGCAATATTGGGCCATGGTTAATAGGTCATCAGCTGCTCAGTACAGATCAACCAAACGCAGGATAAACAAGTGCTGGTGTGTAAACATGACTGGGTACCAATGTACTGCCCCTT
Organism: Xenopus petersii; assembly: GCA_038501925.1. Classification (NCBI taxonomy): domain Eukaryota; kingdom Metazoa; phylum Chordata; class Amphibia; order Anura; family Pipidae; genus Xenopus; species Xenopus petersii. The sequence goes on along the minus strand of CM076672.1, from coordinate 237,525,825 downwards.
TAACATATAAATATTCCATCCCTCAGACCCAATACATTAAAATATTCTCTGTTTCACACCCTCCCACCTGCCCTGTGTCTTGTACATGAATAGCGGGAGTTGCTGCCCCCCAAGTTGGGACAGTTTTAGGGTCGGAAGGAAAGAGATATAGGAACCATAGAGATCAGGGGCAGAAATTTAAAGGGATACGGTCATGGGAAAACATGTTTTTTTCTAAACTCCTCAGTTAATAGTGCTGCTCCATCAGAATTCTGCACTGAAATACATTTCTCACAAGAGCAAACTGATATTTATCCGGTGTAGGATCCGTTATCCGGAAACCCTTCATCCATAAACCTCCGAATTACGGAAATACCACTCCATTATAATTAATGAATCCACTATTTTGGATTCAGTCCCTGAATCCTTTGTGAAAGATTTGGCCGAATACCGAACTGAATCCTAATCCTAATTTGCATATGCAAATTAGGGGTGGGAAGGGGAAAGCATATTTTAGTTCCTTGTTTTGTGACAAAGTCACATGATTTTCCCCCACGCCCCTAATTTGCATATGCAAATTAGGATTTGGATTCGGTTCTGCCTGGCAAAATAAGGATTCAGCCAAATCTGAATCCTGCTGAAATAGGCAGAATCCTGGATTCAGTGCATCCCTAATTATACAGTGAATAAAGTACTCCCCCTTGTAAAATATGAGGATATTATAAGTTACCGAGGAGTTTCATGACCATATAAAAAAAGTGTTTTTATACAGGTCATGGAACTCCGAGGCAATTTATAATATCCTCATATTTTGAAACAGGGGGTACTTTATTTATTATAATACACAATTCAGTGAGTCATGTGACAGAAATAACATCCCTACTCACCATTTATAACTGATGACATCAGAACTCACCGATTATAAGGATATCATTTACAAAATATTCAAGGCTTTTGTGTATTATAATGAAATAATTCAGATTTAAAAAAAAAATATTTCCTTTTTCTTTGTAGTAATGAAACAGTCACTTGTACTTGATCCTAACTAAGATATAATTAATCCTTATTGGATGCAAAACCAGCCTATTGGGTTTAATTCATGTTTAATTGATGTTTTAGTAGGCTTAAAGGTATGGCGATCCAAATTACAGAAAGCCCCCTTAACTGGAAACCCCCAGGTGCAGAGCATTCTGGATAACAATTCCCATACCTGTATTTAATTTTGAAATCTGACATGGGGCTGGACATATTGTCAGTTTCCCAGCTGCCCCCAGTCATGTGACTTGTGCTCTGATAAACTTCAATCACTCTTTACTGCTGTACTGCAAGTTGGACTGATATAACCTCATCCCTTCCCCCCCCCAGCAGTAACAACAAAACAATGGGAAGGTAACCAGATAGCAGCATCCTAACACAAGATAACAGCTGCCTGGTAGATCTAAGAACAGCACTCAATAGTAAAATCCAGGTCCCACTGAGACACATTCAGTTACATTGAGTAGGAGAAACAACAGGCTGCCAGAAAGCAGTTCCATCCTAAAGTGCTGGCTCTTTCTGAAATCACATGACCAGGCAAAATGAGCGGAGATACACCTACACACCAATATTACAACTAAATACACTTGCTGCTTCAGGAATGACATTTTATATTGTACAGTGAATTATTTGCAGTGTAAACAGTGTCATTTAGAAATAAAAACTACATCATAAAATCATGTCAGAATCCAAGGGTGCGATTCTTAAGCAGTTTTCTTTATTTAACTGCAACTCCCGGCTGCTGGGAGTTGTAGTCCAACAAGAGCTTAGAGACCCAGGTTGTACATGTCTGATTTATATATCTGCCTCCTGGTGATTATAGGAGTGAAACAGATGGAGGCAGCGGCAGGAGGAAAGAAGGGGGTCGGGGATTAAAGCATTAGTCGGAGGCTGCACAATGCGGGTCATTCAGCAAATCTTTTCTAACAGAACAAATCAAATCCCTTGGCTTCTCGGGACATGGCAGAGATCTCCTTAGATTCCTCCTCCATTGTGTCTATATATGGTGGGGCCTGTAACAAGCAGTTTATAGAGGACCCTCTAATCCTAGTCTTACTCTGTAAACCCTTCTCTTTTACATTTTTCTAAGATTCCTTATAGATGAATGTAAAGAGCTGCGCTATATAAATGATGATGATGACGATGAAGTGACGAGGGGCTCCTCGTATGTAGCTGTCAGTTATACCATGTGACACATTCAAATAGAATAGGTAAGTGGGAGTGGCCTGTAACAGGCAGTTTATATAAGAGTGCCTGTTTTAAAGGACAAGCAAACTAAGGCTTTGTTACGTTTCAGCTGAACACATTCAGAATATGGCACATAATGTATATAGAGGGTTATTTAAAGGAGAAGGAAAGGCTAAATGTAAGTAAGCTTTATCAGATAGGTCTATATAAATCCACCAGTAAAACCTCAAAGTAATGCTGCTCTGAGTCCTCTGTCAAAAGAAACAGCACATTTCTTTCCTTCTATTGTGTACTCATGGGCTTCTGTATCAGACTTCCTGTTTTCAGCCTAAACCTACAGGGCTAGGGCTTGAGCATGCTCCGTTTACTCCTCTCTCCCTCCCTCCTCCCCTCCCTGATGTAATCTGAGCTCAGAGTTGTAAGTGAGCAGGGAGAGACTCAGGCAGGAAGTGATGTCACACCAAGGTTATATGGCAGCTGCTATCCTAAACAAACAGAGACAGTGTCTAGAGCCGTTTACTCAGGTATGGTAAAGTATTCTGCAGAATGTAGTGTTCTAGCTTGTACTATTGTGGCTAATCTGTTGACCATAAAGCGTCTTGGAGCTTTCCTTCTCCTTTAAAGGGTAAGTGAGAGACCCATCTAGGAAACATGTTCATTTAGAAGATTTCATGCAGGAAAGGGAAGACGTTTAGCTCTCAGAGGGATTAAGTGGTTTAATCTCTAGTGCCACAAATACCACAATGAATGAAATGTTCTCATTCAGCAGTCACTAGAGAATAGAATTACTGGGGGTGAGAGAAATAAACGTACAGTATCAGCAATGAAAACCGTCCTTATTTAATGAATTTGGACTTTTATTGAACTTGATTTATGCGTGTTTCTTTTTTTAACCTCATCTACTAAGCAACACCCCGGCAGCGTTATTACTCCATCTGCCCCCATTAAACCTGTAAAAGTCTGGGGTTAGAACAGCGACACTTCGACCAATTAGCCCCTTTCTTGGCAGGATTGTTAGTTGCACCTTCCAAACGGAAAACTGTAGATACAGTCAAAGCTCCACAGGTCTGGGGTGTCCGTATGTACTCAATACACTCTCACTAGAGACAGTGCCCAGGGACAGGATCATTCACCACCACCAGGAGGTATACTCAGGTAAAGCAAATTGTTAAAGGGTAAGTAAAGCCATAGTTAAAAGCACCCTTGTTTTAAAACTATCATAGTACAGAACTGGGGCTTCACTCCCTCCAATAGCAGCTTTATACCTTAAAGGGATTCTGTTATGATTTTTATGGTGTAGTTTTTATTTCTAAATGACACTGTTTACACTGCAAATAATTCACTGTACAATATAAAATGTCATTCCTGAACCAGCAAGTGTATTTAGTTGTAATATTGGTGTGTAGGTGCATCTCAGCTCATTTTGCCTGGTCATGTGATTTCAGAAAGAGCCAGCACTTTAGGATGGAACTGCTTTCTGGCAGGTGGTTGTTTCTCCTACTCAATGTAACTGAATGTGTCTCAGTGGGACCTGGATTTTACTATTGAGTGCTGTTCTTAGATCTACCAGGCAGCGGTTATCTTGTGTTAGGGAGCTGCTATCTGGTTACCTTCCCATTGTTCTGTTGTTTGGCTGCTGGGGGGAAAGGGAGGGGGTGATATCACTCCAACTTGCAGTACAGCAGTAAAGAGTGACTGAAGTTTATCAGAGCACAAGTCACATGACTGGGGGCAGCTGGGAAACTGACAATATGTCTAGCCCCATGTCAGATTTCAAAATTAAATAGAAAATAGAAAACGGTTTGCTCTTTTAAAAAACAGATTTCAGTGCAAAATTCTGCTGGAGCAGAAATATTAATGTGTTTTGAAAAAAACATGTTTTCCCATGACAGTATCCCTTTAACCCCAGACCCCACTTACACGATGCATGTAGGCTAGGGCCCTGAAAAGGAGGGCCACCCATGTAAAGTAAATGGGTAAATTTATCTTTTTACCCTATTATTAACATTGGGATAATATCACTGACCTTCCTATATATTTATCTTATTTCCCTATTAATAACATTGGGATCACTGACCTTCCTATATATTTATCTTTATTCCCTATTAATAACATTGGGATCACTGACCTCCCTATATATTTATCTTATTTCCCTATTAATAACATTGGGATCACTGACCTTCCTATATATTTATCTTTATTCCCTATTAATAACATTGGGATCACTGACCTTCCTATATATTTATCTTTATTCCTATTAATAACATTGGGATCACTGACCTTCCTATATATTTATCTTTATTCCCTATTAATAACATTGGGATCACTGGAATTCCTAAATATTTGTCTTTTTTCCCTATTAATAACATTGGGATCAGCCATAATTTTTACCAGCCAAGCCGGTAAATCACTCGCCAGGTGGTAACCCTTACCCCTAGGTTGGGTTGTACTTGTCACATAACTAGTGGTGTAACGTCAGTTTCTTAGGCCTCCATCCAAGTCCAGTTACTGTGACTCCTACCAATTACCTGACACACAAGTGAATGGATGTGACACATGGTTACAGGCATTGGGGGATATGTCGGGGGAAATGTCGGGGGATATTCGGGGGAAATGGGGCCCTTTCTGGGACCCCTGTGACTCTGTGGCTGCAATTACACCACTACATGTAAATGTCCTAATGAACTGGGCAGCACCAGATCCTGAACTCATGTTTCTCTATTAAACGTAAAGACAGAGAAAAAATAATAATTAATACTTTACCTGGGGGTCCATGAAGTTTGGCCTTTTTAACTGAAAAAGACAAAGAAAGACACATTAGTTCTGTGTATCAGAATGGGATTTAATCAAATGAAAACCCCTGTACCTACAATGCAGAGTCATTCAGGCCGATGTTATGGATAAGGGGTCTATGGGCCAATAATACTTTTACTGGGGGGTATTAATTAATAGTTGTATTATTTAAAACATAACCTGCAGCCCTTCATTTCATTAATCAAGTTTTTGTTGGACAGAAACCGGCGTAACTACTTCAGAAAATACTGGCAGTTGCAGACAGTTACAGAAGAAGTTACTGTTGACTATTCCCCAAAAAAAGATTAGTGTTTCTCCATGGCACCCCACCACGAGAGGACACAAAGGTATCCCCCCAACGCCTGACCCATTTATCTTGCCAGTGGCCTGTTTTATTTACTGCAAACTGTCACAGTTGAATTGTATTGTTCAGTAAGGAACATAAAGAAAGAGCAAACTGTCATCTGAGAACTTGATGCTCACACTGGCAGCCTTTAAGATCAGGCTTCTCTGAGGACATGATAAACCAGTGAGAGGAATTTACTGATGTAACAACATTTACTGTTCACTCCCAGATAATTCCCAGAAACTTGTACAATTACAATTTGCTCCCAAAAAAACAGTTGTATGTCTTTATATAAGAGTATTACTTATCTGTCTCATTTGCTTCCCAGACCAGCCAACCATGGCCAACTATACCCAAAGTCCACCCTGCACTCTCCCGCGCAAGCACCCACATTTCACATTCTGCGAATCACACCTTTATATCTCAGGGCCCCCCTCTAACATGGATCCTCTGACTGAAGTACCTTCACCCCCCAACAGCAGCCCTGAGGGTACCTTACATTCTCTTTCTTATTTGACCTACCGTATATACTCGAGTATAAGCCGTCCCGAGTATAAGCCGAGGTACCTAATTTTACCTCCAAAAACTGGGAAAGCTTATTGACTTGAGTATAAACCGAGGGTGAGAAATGCAGCAGCTTCTGGTAAGTTTCAATCTCGTTTTTGGATGACTATTCTTAGGCGCCGGCTACTACTCTAAGCGCCGGCGAATATTCTTAGGTGCCGGCTACTATTCTAAGGCGCCGGCAAATATTCTTAGGCGCCGGCTACTATTCTAAGGCGCCGGCGAATATTCTTAGGCGCCGGATACTATTCTAAGGCGCCGGCGAATATTTTTAGGTGCCGTTTTTGCGCTTGACCCGAGTATAAGCCGCGGTAGAGTTTTTCAGCATATTTTGGGGGCTGAAAAACTCGGCTTATACTCGAGTATATACGGTAAATACTCCCCGGGGACCTCCCAGGTAACATGCGAATACTCCAATTAGGGATGCACCGAATCCACTATTTTGGATTCGGCCGAACCCCCGAATCTGATGTGAAAGATTCGGCCGAATACCGAACCAAATCCGAACCCTAATTTGCATATGCAAATTAGGGATGGGAAGGGGAAAAACATTTTACTTCCTTGTTTTGTGACAAAAAGTCACGTGATTTACCTCCCTACCCCTAATTTGCATATGCAAATTAGGATTTGGATTCGGTTCGGCTGGGCAGAAGGATTCGGCCGAATCCGAATCCTGCTGAAAAGGCCGAATCCTGGATTGGGTGCATCCCTAACTCCAATGCACGTTGCTACACTATATATGGATTTCTGAAATTGCAAACTGGAGAGATGCTAAATAAAGCTGCTAATAACTCAAAAACACAGAAAAAAAAATGACGGCCAATTGGAAATTGTCTCAGAATATCCCTCAAACTAAAAGCTCATTTAAAGGTGAACAACCCCTTTAAATCTTTACAATTCTCCAATGTGGCTCATTCTGTGCATAAGCAACATTACACACCGGATACATCTGGATTGTTCCATTCTCATTTGATGGGGGTGTGAGGGGGAACATGGTTTGAAGTATTTGGGATGTAAAGCTGCACACACACATATAATTAGGGACGTGACAGAATTATAATGGCTGCAGAAACTTATGCAAGTTCCGCTACAGACACAACAGGAGGGATATGAGGCTCGGCCCCTATAGTAACAGGCACACAAGGGTTAATATGTGCTCCCAATAACAATATCCTGCGTGTGTGCCTTATAAAGTGCCCAGAGAGACAGAAATAGACACTTGCTTTGCTCCATGCTGCGGCACCTGTAGGATGTGTGAGTACAAACATAATTAGCCTGTCTATTCTCTATATATTAATGTGCCTGTGTGGGCAGGGGATTCCTCTGATTGTATCAGCTCCAAGTCCCTGCTGTGTCCCTGATTTATTAAAGAAATGCACATTATTTAGGGCCATGATCCCCGACCCCCAGCGCCGGCACCTATTGTTACACCTAGAAGAAATATTTGGGTTTTTTTTTTTTTGTATGAACATGATGTGCTCCCTACAGACCAATTGATTACACCACATGGATGCCGAATATATATATATATATATATATATATATATATATATATATATATATATAGATATATAGATATATATATATATATATATATATAAAAGGTTTACAGAAGAGCATGAAAATTAATGAAGGGAATTGATAATCTCACATACGCTGCCAGGTGTATGATTTACCCAACTGGATATAACTTAGTTATAGAATAGCTAATTCGAAGCAATTGGTCTTCACTATTTATTTTTTATAGTTTTTGAATTATTTGCCTTCTTCTCCCGATTCTTTCCAGCTTTCAAATCATGGACCCCATCTGAAAAAACAAATGCTCTGTAAGGCTACAAATGTATTGTTATTGCTGTTTTTATTACTCCTCTTTCTATTCAGCCTATCCTTGTCATATTTCAGTCTCTTATGCAACGCGATGCATGGTTGCTAGGGGAATTTGGACCCTAGCAACCAGATGTCTGAAACTGCAAACTGGAGAGCTGCTGAATAAAAAGCTAAATAACTCAAAAACCCCAAATATAAAACAAAAAACAGTTGCAACTCACTCTCTACAATCATACTAAATGTTAAATTTGTTCACCATTAAATTAACTGTATGATGTAGAGAGGGATATTCTGAGACTATTTGCAATTGGTTTTAATTTTTTATTACTTGTGGCTTTTCATTTATTTAGCATTTAATTCAGCAGCTCTCCAGTTTGCAATTTCAGCCATCTGGTTGCTAGGGTCCAAATTCCCCTAGCAACCATGCATTGATTTGAATACAAGATTGGAATATTAATAGGGGAGAGCCTGAAGAAGCAATAATATTACATTTGGAGCCTTACAGAGCTTTTTTTTTTTATAGGATGCGGTCGGTGACCCCCATTCAAAAGCTGGAAAGAGTCAGAAGAAGGCAAATAATTCAAAACCTATAAAAAGTAAATAAATAACGAAGGCCAATTGAAAAGTTGCTTAGAACTAGCCATTCTATAACATAGTAAGAGTTAACTTAAGGTGAAATGGGCGGAAGGAAAGGACATTGTCAGGAATAATATGTGTTAGACACACAGTATGTCCGGTGTATAGAGACACTGCTGTAATGATACACTGAGTGATACAACGTTCCTCTATGTCACTGGAATTATAAAGTCCTGTCTGGGGCTGGAGGATGTAACTAAATTGACCCAAATACACAAAGAGCGACACTAAGTGATTCTATTTCTTTATATCCTGCAAGAGATCCGGTCACAGAGACTGGTAACTAATATGTCCCATAGTCCCCTACAGAACCTTCGTCTCTCTCTAAACTCACGATATACACAGGTACATGCAGCGATTCAATTGGTCAGCTCTAGGCTTGGGTGAATTTGACCCATTTCGGTAAAAATTCCCCGCGGGGGAAATGTCGCGGATGGCCATTAAAGTCTATGGGCACCAAATAATATTTGAAGCACGCGATTTTTCTTTTTTTTTTTTGACGCGCTTCGCCATACAAGTCTATGGGCGTCATTTCCACGGCGAAACAAGGCGAGAAAATTCACCCATCCCTAGTCCGCTCTCT
>CM076672.1:237506874-237514374 GCA_038501925.1 Xenopus petersii | reverse complement strand
TCGTCCATACCATATTATCAGTGTTTAAATACAAATATAAAGAATACTTTATTGTGACAAAAAAAAAAAATCCACGGTTTCCCATCAGAGGAGAATTTTATCAAAAACTGGTGAAACTGATTGACTCCGGCTTTTTACCATTAAATAAATACGGTAAAAAGAAATGACCTCCGATGACTCCAATTTACCAGTCAGGAATTATTTGCAATTATTGAATTCAATAGCTTTCTAATTAAACAACTGGATAAAAGTCGTGTCTCTGGGAATCTCGGGTTGGCATCACAAATAGCAGGGGTGTCCCACCTCCCCCATAAACAAATGGGGGGCAGCCATTATGTTTGTTATTCGTACACCTTTCCTCTCTTATTTACTCCCACGCTTTAATTGTTCAGTTCAATGAGTGTATCATCAGTTCTGATCCAATATTAACGGTCACTAATGATTCCCATAGGGAAGCCCAGAGCCGTCCAACAGGTTCATTAATATTTCATCAAAACAAAATGGCCAACTTCAAATGGGACCAAAGAGCACAATAAAGGGGAAATTATAAATAAAATCATTTGAAAATGATGTTCCCCTTTAAAGTAACTTTCAGCGTGATGCAGACACAATGTTATGATCTTAATTTTTTTTTGCTTTTTTTTTTTTAATGATAATTTTTGCTCAGCTGCATTCCAGTTTGGAAATTCGTCTGGCTGTCTGGTTGCTACCATTCTGTTTACCATAGCAACCTGGCAGAGGGGAATCTTAACCCAAAAATAACATTCAGCTTAATGACAAAAAATATAATTCTGTGCAGCTTCCCAATATCATTGTCACTGGGTTTAGGTGTACAGGTTAGGGATGCACCGAATCCTCTATTTTAGGGTTTAGGTGAATACTTTGCAAAAGATTCAGCCGCACACCGAATCCTAATTTGCATAAGTAAATAAGGGAAATAAGTGAAATGAGGGGGGAAGAGAGAGAAAATGTAACTTCCTGGTCTCTGTGATGAAAAGTTACACGATTTCTTGGATTCTGTTCGCCAGGCACTTGGATTTAGCCGAATCTGAATCCTGCTGAAAAGGGCCGAATTTTGGCTGAATCCCTCTGAAACAAGTCCTGGATTCAGTGCATTCCTAGTACAGGTATGGGACAAGTTATTAAGAATGCTCGGGATCTGAGATTTTTCAGATACTGGATCTTTCCATAACTTGGATCTTCATACCTTAAGTCTACTAGAAAATCATATAAACATGAAATAAACCCAATAGGCTGGTTTTGCTTCCAATAAGGATTAATTATATCTTAGTTGGGATCAAGTACAAGCGACTGTTTTATTATTACACAGAAAAAAGAAATCATTTATAAAAACGTGGAGTATTTGGGCATAATGGAGTCTATGGGAGACGGCCTTTCTGTAATTCGGATTTTTCTGGATAACAGCTTTCCGGATAAGGGATCTTTCTGTAATTTGTACCTTCACACCTTAAGTCTACTAGAAAATCATATAAACATGAAATAAAGCCAATAGGCTGGTTTTGCTTCCAATAAGGATTAATTATATCTTAGTTGGGATCAAGTACAACCTACTGTTTTATTATTACACAGAAAAAGGAAATCATTTTTAAATATTTGAATAAAATGGAGTCTATAGGAAACAGCCTTTCCACAATTCAAAGCTTTCTGGATAACAGATGCCATTTCTGTAGTTGTTACTGTCTGTCTCTTATTATAATCAGGGTGGGTGAAGTTGTTGGCACACAGTGCCCCCCAGTCCAATTCAGTAGGACGAGGACACAGCCCACATATCACTTGCCGGTGACAATACTAAAATCCCAGTGACGGGTGCAGAATGGAGTGGGCAGTGCGCCAGCAGATATCACCCATGAGACAGTCAGTATAATTATATGAGACATCTCCACTGGGTTCCTGCCAGTCACAGGCCCCCCCGAGAGAATGGGCACAACCTCATCATATCACACGTGTCACCCCAATCATCTCCTGGTGCTGGAGAAGTAATTACCTGCCTTCACTCTCTTTATAAATAACAATAACGACCGTCACTCCCCACCACAGATTAACCCTAATCAATGCCACAGAATGTTTAAGCCAATGAGATTTCTCTCTCCAGGTTTTAACACATTCCCTGCCCAATCCCCCTGACACTGCAACCTCTTGGGCCAAATAGCCCATGCCCAGTCCTCTGCACAATCATTACTGCCCCAGAGATTACGTTGTTGGTGTCACTGGCCCTTTAACAGGCGATTACAGCTAAATGCTACGATTGAGTAAAATAAATATTTGGCCAAAATTATGAGTTACAGGGAGGCCTGAATCATGAGGAGGAGAACTGGGAGTTTCCCACAGGCAGGCCAAACAAACAAACAAAGGATGGGGAGGAGGTTACACACCCCACCTGAGCCAACCACTAATTCAGGGGTAGCCTCCACCTATCACAATAGTCTGTGGTTTCTCCTTCTTTGGAATTATGATTCGGACACAAGTGGTAAGTATTGTGAAATCATATATATGTTCTGTTATACAGATAGCTAGAATCTCAGCTGCCATAAAGCAGGACAGGACTGCTGCTTACAATGGGGATCAGATAGGATCTGTGCAGCCACTGGGACAGAATGTTCTGTTATACAAGTATAAAGTACTACAGGTAACGTTGCTCTTTTACCCACATTGTTTTCAGAGAAGGAGAGAGAGAGTAATGGTAATTAACGAGACATACTGAATTTATGTGACACAGAAAGGATTTGGCCCGACTCCACACAACAATTTAATAAGTATCTGTAATAAATAAAATATTTCCTAAACGTGTTTGGGAACAGGGCTCGGGGCCAAGTCACGCGGTCACCATTTTATTTACAGTGTTACTATGACGATGTGAAAAAGAAACAGAAGAACCTGTCGCCTAAAGGTTTGTATAGCAACACAATCTCCCCATGTGATATGTGCACCCCAAACACACAGAATGTACCGGCCCAATCTGAACCATTAGAATTCCTCTCCCCAGTCACTTTTGTTCTGCCAACATCAAAAATCTCTATGGTCACTGGTTGCCCGGGAAGCAAAGAATTCATCCAAAAAGCCCCCAAATCCGACTCAAGAGCCAAGGGCTGGGGCCACTAACTTACCTTATCACAAGGACTGGAAATTAAACCATTACCCAATAGTAAGTTATTAGATTGCAAGCTCCTGTAAACAGGACCGGTGTTTCTATATAGCTGTAACCTTGTTATGAGCTATTTTATTTTTATTTTTTATTTTGTTATAGGACAGTGAGATTTAAAGATATGGGAGCTCCTGATTCAAAGTAATTCTGGGGTATCAGTTCCCTTAATTCAACATTGGAGCCAGAGATAAGTAAAATCAAGAGGTCTAATATTGAGATAGAGCAAAGTAAGGCTTCCTCTCCTAGATACTTATGTTGCAATGGTTATTTGAAAGGATTTTAATACATTGTGTCACTGTTTATTATAAGATTTTTATCTATTACTTGTTACTATATAACACTTTCTACATTTCACTCTTTTGTAACAATGTATGAGACACTTAACGTATATGGGCTAATAATGTATTGAATATAATTTGGCATGAAAATAGTTCACTGTGACTCATGGGTAATATGGAGGTGGAATGGTGCGACTCCTCCCTGTTGTGGGTATTTAAGCAAGTTTAGACACTGTTAATTAACGGCTTGACAAAGGGCCTGGGTAGCCTGAAACGTTGCCTATGGCATTTGAGTAAAGTTTTTTCACTTTTTCAACAATACCGGAGTGCTGCTGCTTTATTTGATATATGTATATTTTGCCCAGGCAGGGGGTACGGCTTGTACCCGGGGCTGCAAGGAGCCTAATCCGCTTTTGGAGCACACTTCAACTACATTTACTTGCTAGGGGGAGATTTGGGGTGAGTGCTTATTTGTACCCTGGGTACCCCTGGAACTAAAGCAGGGTGAAACCCCAATGTTTCTATATATCTGTAACCTTGTTATGAGCTAAGGGGGCCAAGTCTGAAGGTCAGTTAGGGGGAGATTTGGGGTGAGTGCTTATTTGTACCCTGGGTACCCCTGGAACTATAGCAGGGTGACACCCCAATGTTTCTATATATCTGTAACCTTGTTATGAGCTAAGGGGGCCCAGTCTGAAGGCCAGTTAGGGGGAGATTTGGGGTGAGTGCTTATTTGTACCCTGGTACCCCTGGAACTAAAGCAGGGTGACACCCCAATGTTTCTATATATCTGTAACCTTGTTATGAGCTATGGGGCCCAGTCTGAAGGCCAGTTAGGGGGAGATTTGGGGTGAGTGATTATTTGTGCCCTGGGTACCCCTGGAACTATAGCAGGGTGACACCCCAATGTTTCTATATATCTGTAACCTTGTTATGAGCTAAGGGGGCCCAGTCTGAAGGTCAGTTAGGGGGAGATTTGGGGTGAGTGCTTATTTGTACCCTGAGTACCCCTGGAACTATAGCAGGGTGACTGTTACCCCAATGTTTCTATATATCTGTAACCTTGTTATGAGCTAAGGGGGCCCAGTCTGAAGGCCAGTTAGGGGTAGATTTGGGGTGAGTGATTATTTGTGCCCTGGGTACCCCTGGAACTATAGCAGGGTGACACCCCAATGTTTCTATATATCTGTAACCTTGTTATGAGCTAAGGGGGCCCAGTCTGAAGGTCAGTTAGGGGGAGATTTGGGGTGAGTGTTTATTTGTACCCTGGGTACCCCTGGAACTATAGCAGGGTGACACCCCAATGTTTCTATATATCTGTAACCTTGTTATGAGCTAAGGGGGCCCAGTCTGAAGGTCAGTTAGGGGGAGATTTGGGGTGAGTGCTTATTTGTACCCTGAGTACCCCTGGAACTATAGCAGGGTGACTGTTACCCCAATGTTTCTATATATCTGTAACCTTGTTATGAGCTAAGGGGGCCCAGTCTGAAGGTCAGTTAGGGGGAGATTTGGGGTGAGTGCTTATTTGTATCCTGGGTACCCCTGGAACTATAGCAGGGTGACACCCCAATGTTTCTATATATCTGTAACCTTGTTATGAGCTAAGGGGGCCCAGTCTGAAGGTCAGTTAGGGGGAGATTTGGGGTGAGTTTGGGGATCATTTGTTCCCTGGGTACCCCGGTATAAGATGGGCACAAGACAAACAGCCCAGTCAGGATACAGTGACACAGACAGGCTGATATGTCCCTCGGTGACACGTTATTGTTTCCATTTCAATACAAGGGTTTCTATGGTAACCACTTACGGAGGCTGAGGGCCACTTCCTGGTCGGCAGAGCCAAAACAAACAGCGTGTGAGTTCATTCCCCACAGTGACGTTACCAAACAGCAAGTGCAACACAACACTCCGACGGCTCTTTCTAGGGAACACGGGATTGTGACTCCCAGAATTACAGGCAGTGGGTAAAAAAGGGAAAGTTGTGCTCAACACTTAATGAGGCTGTGCCACCTGCTGCCTCTTCCTACATACTTGCTATACACAAGATTCCCCAAAATATGCCTAAAAGACCACCATACTTTTATATTTATATTTATAAAATACAAATATAGTGTTTTTAGCCTTTCTCCAACTGCCGTTGTTTCACCAACTTCTGTATTGCTTCAATTAGCTTCCTATTGTGTTATAATGTAATGAATAAAGTGCCCCCTCTTGTAAAATATAAGGATATTATAAGTTACCGAGGAGTTTCATGACCATATAAAAACACGAGGCCGAAGTAACTTCTAATATCCTCATATTTTGCAATTGGAGGTACTTCATTTATTATAATACACAAATTTCAGTGAGTCATGTGACAGAAATGACATCAGAACTCACCGTTTATAAGGATATCATTTACAAGATATTTATGGCTTTTGTGTATTATATTATGATAAACAACCAATCACAGGCAACCTGGATTCCAAAGAATTAAATCATTGGAAGCACAGCCAATCAAGAAGTAGCCAAAGATGGCAAGATAAGAACAATTTAGAAGAGACAATCCCCTAGCATGATTATAGTCTGTTAAAGGAGACAATATAAAACTATGTTCTTATGGATGATGAGATCCTTTTCGTTATAATGTAGGGTTCAACTTCAGAGTTAAGGCACTGCAAAACCTGAAGACTTTCACAATTCAAAAATAGGACTCTGGAGAACCAATTTGCTGATTCAGTGATTCATTTATTCAAAATGCGCACGACATGTTTCGAGCCCAGTGGCTCTTCCTCAGGTGAGGAAGAGCCACTGGGCTCGAAACATGTTGTGCACATTTTGAATAAATGAATCACTGAATCAGCAAATTGGTTCTCCGGAGTCCTATTTTTGAAATATAAAACTATGGCAGCATAGGTATTCCCCGTACTAAGCATAATTCAGCAGGAACAGTCCCTAAGTTTGCTCATAGTCTGTACAGAGAGATACCATAAAACTATGGCAACATAGGTATTCCCTGTACTAAGCACAATTCAGCAGGAACAGCCCCTAAGTTTGTTCATAGTCTGTACAGAGAGATCCCATAAAACTATGGCAGCCTAGGTATTCCCTGTACTAAGCATAATTCAGCAGGAACAGCCCCTAAGTTTGCTCATAGTCTGTACAGAGAGATCCCATAAAACTATGGCAGCATAGGTATTCCCTGTACTAAGCACAATTCAGCAGGAACAGCCCCTAAGTTTGTTCATAGTCTGTACAGAGAGATCCCATAAAACTATGGCAGCCTAGGTATTCCCTGTACTAAGCACAATTCAGCAGGAACAGCCCCTAAGTTTGCTCATAGTCTGTACAGAGAGATCCCATAAAACTATGGCAGCATAGGTATTCCCTGTACTAAGCACAATTCAGCAGGAACAGTCCCTAAGTTTGCTCATAGTCTGTACAGAGAGATCCCATAAAACTATGGCAGCATAGGTATTCCCTGTACTAAGCACAATTCAGCAGGAACAGCCCCTAAGTTTGTTCATAGTCTGTACAGAGAGATCCCATAAAACTATGGCAGCATAGGTATTCCTCTGTACTAAGCACAATTCAGCAGGAACAGTCCCTAAGTTTGCTCATAGTCTGTACAGAGAGATCCCATAAAACTATGGCAGCAGTTGGAGACACAGTCGGAGGCACAGTGGGTATTTGCTATTATATACAGGGACCAGAAATCATAGGAAACAATTTTAGCCGCCGGTTTGGGCAGCTTTGGGCAGATGGGGAATATCTGGGTCACTCCCAGGATATCAGACTCAGTGGGTGACGTACATGTGATTAGTGTAATTACAGGGACTACATGTAATAAGGACTTGATGCAGTGTTAGTGTGCGGGGAATACACAACAATACAACTCACACACGTGATAAGGGAAGAGGGAGAACAGGTCTGACCAGAAATGGGCCGGACACAGAGAACACAAACTGTCAGCTTGTACCTGAAGGCATACAAACACAGGAAGTGGCCCCGGGCCCTAAGCTGAGAGTGGAAGAGAAAGATTCATGTAATAGTGCAATATGGCAGCACCCTCGTGTCTGTGCT
>CM076672.1:237480068-237506674 GCA_038501925.1 Xenopus petersii | reverse complement strand
TTAATAACACAGCTTCTGTACCTGCACCCCTATAATAACACTGCTTATCTACCTGCACCCCTATAATAACACTGTTTCTGTACCTGCACCCCTATAATAACACCGATTATCTACCTGCACCCCTATAATAACACCGCTTATCTACCTGCACCCCTATAGTAACACAGCTTCTGTACCTTATAATAACATCGATTATCTACCTGCACCTTTATAATAACACCGCTTATCTACCTGCACACCCTATAGTAACACAGCTTCTGTACCTGCACCCCTATAATAACACCGATTATCTACCTGCACCCCTATAGTAACACAGCTTCTGTACCTGCACCCCTATAATAACACCGCTTATCTACCTGCACCCCTATAGTAACACAGCTTCTGTACCTGCACCCCTATAATAACACCGATTATCTACCTGCACCCCCATTATGGCACAGCTTCTCTACCTGCACCCCTATAATGAGTTTGTGCCTCATTTTCCTGTGTAATAGAACAGCATTGCTTCACTGCACCCTCTTTATTGTATAATGATCTCACTACAGTCTGTGACATTCACTTTGTGTTTTCCCATCACCCTGTTTAGGGACACAGTGCAAGCAGAAACCCCTGTTTATTTGTTGGACTGAGAGGAATTCTGGTTGTTATACAGTGAGTGCAGAACAGAGCTGGGACTTCTTTCTCTAAAGAACTTGGAAAACAGTTAAGTTGCCCTTGAAAGGAGAAGGAAAGCCCCAGGGCGCAAAACCCCTCCCCCCCCTCCCCTCCGTTGCCCCCCCTCCCTCCCTCCTCCCCCCTGGCCTACTCCTCCCCCCTGGGCAAATGCCCCTAACTTGTTACTCACCCCTCTGCGCAGGTCCTGTCCATGGAGTTCGCAGTCACCATCTTCTTCCACGCGCGTCTTCTTCCTGCTCTGACCGGCGTCTTCTGGCGCATGCGCAGTAGGAACAGGTACCGGTACAGCTCTACTGCGCATGCGCCGAATGTCACGAAGTCGGAAAACTTCGTGACATTCGGCGCATGCGCAGTAGAGCCGGGAGGGGGGGAGGGGTTTTGCGCCCTGGGGCTTTCCTTCTCCTTTAAGCAAAAAGCCTATTAGTTCTGTACCAGTTGGGGGGGGTAATGAATCACTAATTACCTCCTATTCGGGAATCCCGTAACCTGACTGCCCTTACAGTAAATAACCCCTTCCTATGCTGATGGTGAGATCTCCTTTCCTCCCCATCAATGAATCACACATTCCCCCTCTCTTGGTAGGGAATCCCATAACCTGACTGTCCTTACAGTAAAGAACCCTTCCTATGCTGATGGTGAGATCTCCTTTCCTCCCCACCAATGAATCACTCATTCCCCCTCTCTTGGTAGGGAATCCCATAACCTGACTGCCCTTACAGTAAAGAACCCCTTCCTATGCTGATGGTGAGATCTCCTTTCCTCCCCACCAATGAATCACTCATTCCCCTCTCTTGGTAGGGAATCCCATAACCTGACTGTCCTTACAGTAAAGAACCCCTCCCTATGCTGATGGTGAGATCTCCTTTCCTCCCCACCAATGAATCACTCATTCCCCCTCTCTTGGTAGGGAATCCCATAACCTGACTGTCCTTACAGTAAAGAACCCCTCCCTATGCTGATGGTGAGATCTCCTTTCCTCCCCACCAATGAATCACTCATTCCCCTCTCTTGGTAGGGAATCTCATAACCTGACTGTCCTTACAGTAAAGAACCCCTTCCTATGATGATGGTGAGATCTCCTTTCCTCCCCACCAATGAATCACTCATTCCCAGTGATTCCCAGTCCTGATTCAGCGCCAGGACAGATGGGCTAATGGTGGGAGACGTTGGGGATTGATGTGCAGTTGAAGGAAGCAGTGTCTGTTCCCTCGGTTGCCATAGTAAATTTGCTTTTATTCCCGGGTCCAGTGACGCAGGGAGAGCTGTGGCTTTTAGCTGAAGTGTCCTTCCCTATACAGGTCCTGCTGATGTCTGATGGGCTTTATCTCTCAGCCGATGAGCTTTCTCCTAATTGGGCAAAAAGACTCAATCAAAGCTCAGTCGGTCACTTTAACTCCTTCCACGCTGGAGAGGCTGGCTATAAATTACAGCTATTTAGGGGTTTTAAACACAAATGTTTATTCAGACAAATTTGGGATCAACCTCATATCATATTCTAGGCGCTGCTCCAACTGAGACGCAACAGTTTAATGTCTGTTGTTTTAGACGACCGTATAACTTTTTTGGCCATTCCCGTGGCACTTCCCAACCCCTCCATGTTAGACCTTTGCCTTTGCCAGGGGTTTAAATACTGAAAACAAATCCAGGAGGGTTTATTTCACACTAAGGGAGTTACTGTATTTATCAAAGTCCGAATTTATCTCCATATTTTCTGCTACAAACTCTGATCAAAACCGCTCAGGTTTTTTTACGTTTATTTATTATTACAATTTCCCGAAAATTTGCATTGCGGGAAAAAAATCCAATTTTCAAGAATTTTTCAGACTTTTCCATCCAATCTTCACATTTTTTTTTTGTAATTTTCACCTGAAAACTTCAGGGAATTTCCCGAAACCCAGTGCATCCAAAAATGATTGGGGCTTCTCCCATTAACTTATGTGTCTGAGATGCCCCATTTTCAGATTCGGACTTTACCATCCTTGGCGGTTTAATAATTTACAAAAAATTAGTGATTTTGTAAAAGTCAGATTTTAAAAAATCACGATTTTTTTATGATTTTTGCATTCGGAATAAATAACCCCCTAAATATTTCCCTTATCTGTGTGAGTGTGACTGGCAGTAAAGGAGCCTTCTCAGCTTGGTAGATAGGCTTTATCATTTTGCTGTAGGAATTACTGATATACAAATTGCCCTTTACACTTGGCTAATTATAGTGCTGGGGTAATAAGGGCAATAAATGATAGTAGTGTCCTATTCAATAAAACTCTGTGTGTAAGTGACCCAAACTCACTGTGTCCCCAGTGTAGAAATGAAATCTATAGATAGTGATAATGGTGGTGATCAGTGACCCCAGTCCTACTGTGGCTGCTGAGAAATATACAGTGAGACAGTGGAGGTGCCCCAGAAGGATTTACAGCAGTGCAGTGAAGCGAGTGGATGTGATGTGACTGTGTGATTAGAGCGGCACCGTTCTGCCCGGGGACACATAAATATCATTTTTCCCTGGAAGTGAATGTTTGTGTGTGAGCTCTTTGTTCTAGGGTTAATAAACGCCCAATGTCCTTCCTCAGGAACAGACTTTTATACTGATTTCTGCTCTGGAAATCTGAATTATTGATTAAACGTTGGCTCATTTATATCCATTCTGCGCATATTCTGCCCCTGATCTGTTGCCTGTGTTATATAACAACCGAAGGCTTTTGGGGTACTGGAATGTGCACCCTAATTAGTGCTTCTCTTTGTGCAGTGCCCCCCACCTGGAAGCTTTTCACCCTTATTTATGGGTTATTGGTGCCAGGATTTAGGTAGGGGGTCAGGTATCTCCCTAAGGAACTGCTGTGGGTACATGGCCCCCGAAATCTGGAGCGATAACAAGCGTTTAGCAGCACCAGCGAATAAGAGAGGGACCAGACACATCTGATGGCAGGGGGTCAATCAGGAATAAAGAATTAGGAAGGGAAATTGCGCAGCAGGAAACCCACGGACAGACAGACAGACAAACAGACAGACAAGGAGCTATGGGTGAATGGGTCCTCTGAAGAGATGGTTCACATTTAATTTAACTTTTAATATGTTATACAATGGCTAATTCTAAGCAGCTTTTCAATTGGTCCTTTTTTTTTTATAGTTTTTTAGTCTAGGGTAATTTGGACCCTAGCAACCAGATGGCTGGAATTGCAAACTGGAGAGCTGCTGAATAAAAAACTAAATATGTCCAAAACCACAAACAATAAAAAAAGAAAACCAATTGCAAATTGTCTCCGAATATCCCTCTCTACGTCATACTAACAATTAATTTAAAGGTGGACAACCCCTTTAAGGAATTTTCTATCCTTCCCTTTAAGGAATATTTGTGTTCTGACTGCTGGAGACATGATGATGTATTTGTGGGGTCTGATGTGTGATGACATTATTGTTGCATTACATCACACAATGACATCACTGTAGGGAGCAAGAAGCTTATGGCACCGTGGAGAGATACAGTGTTGGCCCATCTGGTTCTTCAGAGCAAGCCAAGATGTGTTGCACAGGCTGGAGTCTTTTGGTAGCCAAGTCTCACACTGAGTACATTTCTGGAGCTGGTGCACAGACCTGGGCGACAAGTAGGAAAGCGAGTCGTTTGTGTCTGTATTGTGCCCAAGTCAGGGGCGAGTGAAGCCAGAGGGGCAATGGGAGCCAATGGGAAAGCACAAAGCTCGGCCCATCTCTTAGTCACAGCACCTGGTCATTACCATAATATCAATAGCAGCTCCGGCCTCGTCTGATGTGCAAATAGGATCTTATTGTGCAGCAGCAACAAAGCTCTCGAGTCACGTTTCACATCACTGGTTTATTTGTGTCTGTGAATCTGGCTCAGTGGCCACTAAATAGGAAATGTCACTTACCTGTAACCAACCTTTATACCTGTACAGGTAAGTCTTTCCCTAATCACGGAGTTCCTCATGTGCGTCTCATGGAATAGTCAATAGAGACACGTCACCATAAGTCTCTATAGAAATATCACTTATTGTAATAGTCACCAGGTTCATGAGGAGTAAGTGGCACCTGTTGATTAGTGACTGGGCCATTAACTTCTATAACTTGCCACAATGGGGGTCTGTTTGGACTTTCAGCCTCCACCTTTCTGTATCCAAGATCAGCAGCACCAGCAATGGAAAAAAAAAACAAATTAGAATAGTGCAATATTGTTAATATTTAGTGATGGGCGAATTTATTCGCCAGGCGTGAATTTGTGTGATTCGCCGCCAGCGAATAAATTCATGAAACACCCTCGAAAATTCGCCCGAAAAAATTAGGCAAAATTTTTTTTGCCAAAACAGGCGCCGGCGTCAAAAACGGGTGTCGGCGTCAAAAACGAGACGCCGGCGCCGTTTTGTGAATTTTTTGCCATTTTGCGAATTTCGCAAATTTTCCGGCGAAGCGAAACAGCGCAAATTCGCCCATCACTATTAATATTTAGCGCAGTCACCAAAGCGTTACAACACTAATCTGTGTGTGTCTTGAATAGGGATGCACTGAATCCACTTTTTTGGATTCGGCCGAACCCCCGAATACCGAACCGAATCCGAACCCTAATTTGCATATGCAAATTAGGGGTGGAAAGGGGAAAACATTTTTTACTTCCTTGTTTTCTGACAAAAAGTCACGCAATTCCCCTCCCACCCCTAATTGGCATATGCAGAAGGATTCGGCCGAATCCGAATCCTGCTGAAAAAGGCCGAATCCTGGCTGAATCCCAAACCGAATCCTGGATTCGGTGCATCCCTACTCTTGAACCATAGAAAGTCTATGCACAGATTTGTCGTGTGTGTTTTAAAGTGCTCTAGTGATTCCTACAAGGCGCTGTCTCCAAAATAAAATTATAATTAAGTCAAACCAAGTGCTTTCAGTGTTTGCTTCAAAAGGTAAAATGAATTCAAATGAGGTGTAACGGTGTTTTCTTCAGTCCGTAAAACTCAGTATGTGGATTCTCCGCTCTCTGGTGGGATCGGCAACTTAAAAGATTCCTGATTTCAAACCAGCACATTAATATCAACTCCAGGGTATTCCTTGTTCTGGAAAGAAATTAAAAACAGGGACTGCGCCCATAGTGTAATTTGTCATTTATTTTTTTTAAAAGGTTTTAAAACGTATTGCACTTACATAAGTCAAACTTGTGAGCGCATATCAAACAATCCAGTCTTATAGTGAAGATCATGGAGGTGAACCTTTACAATACATAGAGATGGCTTCTGCCGTATGTTCCACCTGTCTATTCTGAGGGATTACTTTTCCTTTACATCTTGCAAATATTTGTTGTTGTTTTTTTGCAATTTTAACTCTGTCATACCTTTCTGTATCCAGTAGCCCCTCTCTGGAGCTCCCATCATTCCCAGTCACATGATTCCAGTGGGAGACCAATAAAAATGGCAACTATTTAGGAGTTTTAATTAGGGAAGCACCAAATCCAGGATTCGGTTCAGGATTCAGCCAAGATTTAGCCTTTTTCAGCAGGATTCGGATTTGGCCAAATCCTTCTGCAAATGCAAACCAGGATTCTGGTTCGGTATTCAGACAAATCTTTCACGAAGGAGTTTGGCCAAAGCCAAAATCATACCTCCCAACATTTTGGAAGTAAAAAGAGGGACAACTCTGCACGTAGCACAGCAATTTTTTGGACCACACCCCTTTCTGTGGCCACACCCCACTAATTACCATGTTTGTTTTACAAAATTTGGCAGGTTATGAAAGTTTGAAAATATTTCTCCTTATCTAAACTGTGTTTTTGTGTCTCAAAATTGTTACAAAGTATCTTATTTGCACCTGTTAGCTGTTCTGGGCTCTCTGCTAAAAGCCAATTAAGTGAGAAACTTTCTTTCTTTTTCTGGCTGTTCAGTGCAGAGAAAAGAGGGACTTTCCAGCACAAATGAGGGACTGCGGGTTGAGCTGTCAAAAGAGGGACTGTCCCTCCAAAAAAGGGACAGTTGGGAGGTATGTCAAAATAGTGGATTCGGTGCATCCCTAGATTTAATCCTGAAATGAAAGTTGCAGGTAATATTTACCCCCTATAGAAATGCCTTAAGTAATGGAATTCTTGTCCCGCTGTCTCCATCTCTACCAAATATTCCAGCTGTTCCCCGTTGTTCCTTATAACAACTGCTTCTCTGTTGAGCCCCACTGTGGGCAGGGCCAGGGCCCAGAGAGCTCCGCCCACCGTGAGTAATAGATCCAGCCAATCGTATTGTCTGTTGTGGCCTGGGGTTCCCTGTGCAAGATGGCGGCAACCTCCCAGTGAGGAGTCCCGGGAAGGGAAGGGAATTTGATTCCCAGGATCAGAGGGGCCTATTTGGAGCTTTCATATAAATCCAGCAGCAAACTCAGGCCTCTCCACTGTTTAACCACTCACACCCTCCCAATTATTGCCAAATAAAAGCAAAAAAACAGCAGAGTTGGACAGGAAAGAAAGGGTTTGTGCTCCTCTATCATATTCGAATGGCAGGGAAAGTGTTACTCTGTGCCCTCTACTAGCAGGGAAATAGTTACTGACCATCCACCCCTCTCACAGCCCTAGTATGGAAAGGGTTAGAGCATCTATTTCCCCTGTTCTCCCATTGCAGCAGGGAAAGAGTTACTGCCTATCCATTCCTTTCACAGTCATATTAAGGAAAAGGGTTAATGTATCTATTCTTCTTCTATGTAAAGGGTTACAGTGTCTTCATGCCTATATGTCCCCCCATCCCCAGCATGGAATGGGTTACTGACTATCCATCCCTCTCACAGCCCTAGTATGGAAAGGGTTACTGACTATCCATTCCTTTCTCAGACTCTAGTATGGAAAGGGTTACAGTGTTCCCAATGTCTTGTTGTCCCCCATCCCAGCAGGAAAAGGGTTACTGACTATCCATTCCTCACACAGCTGTAGTGTGGAAAGGGTTAAATTGTTGTTCTGCCTTTCATTTCCCCATAGCAGCAGTGAAAGGGTTAGCAGAAGTGCCGGAGCGTTTGCTCTTGCCTGTGCCCCTGACATGCCATCTGGATGTGACAGTTAGTAATTGTATATAAGCAGCTTTATGGCAGAGCGGCATTTAGTCCTGTCACATGTTTGGGCTCTTTTCCTCCTATTCACAAAACTCAGTTATTTTTAGGAAAAAGAACATCCCTCTGGCATTTCTGGGACACATCTCCTCGGATCTGAGCAGCCGGAAATAGCTGCGGCCCAATAGGGGGGTGCCAGGGTTTTGTTGGGGTGCCGGGGGCACATGCTGAGCTCTGGCCAACTACCCACCCCCTAAATTATAGGGAAAATTCCTGGAATTCCCAATCAGTGTCATTGCTGCACCCCCAGAATGACAAGTGGGGTGTTACTTTAGGCCTCTCCCTATTCTGCACTCCTACCTGCACTGCTCATATTGATAAACAGGGACATTATAACAGTTTATTGGGGCACAGTCTCACTTTACTGCAGCTGTTCCAGGTAGAGGCACAACATGGAAAGATCAAGAGCCTCATGCGCTGCTGCCTGTGATTTGTCTCATTCAGAGAAGAGGAATAAACAGTATCACAGTGTAATAACCACGTCTTCCTAATCAATTATACATTGCTGGAAACTTCATTAAATCAGTGCTCATTAATTATCTCTAGCTGTCCTGGGTGCTGACTGTCTGTAGGGTGCTATCCTGGGTGCTGACTGTCTCTAGGGTGCTATCCTGGGTGCTGACTGTCTGTAGGGTGCTATCTTGGGTGCTGACTGTTTGTAGGGTGCTATCCTGGGTGCTGACTGTCTCTAGGGTGCTATCCTGGGTGCTGACTGTCTGTAGGGTGCTATCCTGGGTGCTGACTGTCTCTAGGGTGCTATCCTGGGTGCTGACTGTCTGTAGGGTGCTATCTTGGGTGCTGAGTGTCTGTAGGGTGCTATCGTGGGTGCTGACTGTCTCTAGGGTGCTATCTTGGGTGCTGACTGTCTGTAGGGTGCTATCTTGGGTGCTGAGTGTCTGTAGGGTGCTATCCTGGGTGCTGACTGTCTCTAGGGTGCTATCCTGGGTGCTGACTGTCTGTAGAGTGCTATCTTGGGTGCTGACTGTTTGTAGGGTGCTATTGTGGGTTCTGAGTATCTCTAGGGTGCTATCGTGGGTGCTGACTGTCTCTAGGGTGCTATCCTAAGTGCTGACTGTCTGTAGGGTGCTATCTTGGGTGCTGACTGTCTGTAGGGTGCTATCTTGGGTGCTGAGTGTCTGTAGGGTGCTATCCTGGGTGCTGACTGTCTCTAGGGTGCTATCCTGGGTGCTGACTGTCTGTAGAGTGCTATCTTGGGTGCTGACTGTTTGTAGGGTGCTATCGTGGGTGCTGAGTATCTCTAGGGTGCTATCCTGAGTGTCTGTAGGGTGCTATCCTGGGTGCTATGTGTGTGTGTTCTCTATGCGGGTGAGCATGGGGGATGGGGAACAGGGGAAGTTTCCTGACGTCACACACGGGCCCCCCACCCTGCGCCACAATCACCCCATCACCCGCCCATACGCCGAGCTCCACGGGGACCCCAGAGTCAGTGATTATGATCTGTTCTGCGGCTTTGTTATTCGCACACTCTGAGGTTTCCCACGTTCCCACCGACAAAACGACCTCCACACCCCCCCCCCAGCTAATTCAATGTGGGAGGGAGATTTAACCCTTTACTGATTATATTCTGTCACTTTGTCAGAAACATCAGCTCCATGTTGGGCCCCTGGGGCTCCTCAGCGTTAGACACTCAGGTTACTGCTCTTGTGCAACACGGGGGGCTCCTCCAGTCTCGATTATGGAGACCCCCAGACCCGCCAACAACTCCCTGCAACTCCTGGTCAAGTGTTAAATGGGACTATTTCCTCTCGGGCTGAGCTGGAAGGGTTAACGCTCTGTATCTCACACATAAAGCTGATCTCTCAGATAAATCAGGCGCCCGAAAGTCGTTCAACAAAATGTAACTCTTTATTGACTGAATGACTCTGGGGGGGGCAGTCACGTGGTACAATTGACACTTTCACCTCTTGGATGTTACTCCTACATTAGCTCAGGAGTAGTCCTGACAGATCCCCAACACTCAGCAGAGCTCCTCCTATTCCTCAGTCTGACACTTCCACTAACCCTTACTGGTCTCCTCCACTAACTGCCCTCACCTGCCTCTTACACATCCCTCCTGACAGTTACTTCTAGTGGGACCGACCTCTGACCCGGGACCTACCTCTGACCCTCCAGCATCTCCCTGTCCAGTAAGTGGGGACCAAAGAGACAGAAGAGACTCCCACTATAAACAGGCCCAACACTGAGCCAAAACCCTCCTGAGAGGGGCCCAGAGTGTAACGTTGGGCAAGTTGTTGCCCCTGATGTGTGAGAGGGTAAAAGGCAGAGTTAGAGCTGGTGCCTCCTGAGCTGTGGGTGCCAGTCTGTTACTCTGATCATTTTGGGTGCTGGGCGGGGCTTACACAGCTGATTCAGGAGATTATTTTGGGGAAAGGAGGAGCTGCGGTGATTTGGGAGTAGTAGAGACAAGGACAGTCCTGCTCAGGGAGGAGTCTGCCCAGGGGTACAAAATAAAGCGGTTCTGGTTGTTCCCTCTGGAGACGGATCCAATTCCCTGTGTTTATCTGAGAGTTTGTGGCCCTGAAGCCATGGAGCCCACAGGCCCGAGAGAAGCAGCAGCCGCCGCCAGACCTTAACTGTAAATAATGAAAATATAGGGGTTCATGTATAGGAATGGGGGCAGTGCTTGACCCAAGGAAATTGGTGTTGCACCCAGTGGGCTCCCTGTTCTTACTCATCTCTCACCCTGTACGGGGAATAGAGATGTGGCACCTAAAGGACTGGGCCCAAGAGCTTACGTCCACCTCCCCTACAAAATGTTTTGAGGGCACAGGTCCTTGGTTTAGGCCCAGCATGGAATTCTGATCTCCGGGGCTCCCCCAGCAGCTCCCCTAACTATCAGGGATGTGTATGTGCAACGCCCAATTTATTCCCCGGGGGCACAGGCAGGAGGGAGACAAATGATGTCGCACACGGTCGTTTATTTCTCTCTTGCTGTTTCCAACTGGGGCGCCACGTGCAGCCTCTTTATATAAGTGACAGTCGCTGCTCCTCCGAATCCCAAAGGGGGGCTGTGCGGCACCTTAACCCTATCCTGTCTGCTGTGGTTCAGGCTGTTATAACTAATTCCCTGTAGCCAAACAGTACTGTAACCCTTTATCAGCTGCTGAAGTCCATGATCCTTTACGTAATATTGGGGATTCAGGTTGCTAGGGAAGCTCCCAGCATGCCTTGGGCTCACAGGAATGGAGGTCGCTGGAGAGAATAAAGAAACATTATTTATTATTAGTTACAGAAGTTTTGGGGGTCCTGACAAAGGGTGAAGGCTGGGGGCCCACGGGAAGGGGGTATTTCATAAAGGAGACAGAGCAGTGTTGTTGGACTACATTACCCAGCATCCTCTAACAGCACAGCTGAGAGCCCTAAACCAGCCCCCACTATAAGATGTGGTTATTTCCCAGAGTTCCCCACACCGGCCCCGGCACCGTCTGTCCTGTGAGTCAGAGCCCAGAGAGATAAGGGCCGGGGCCAGGAAAGACAATCGGCTCCTGAGATAGTTGCTATGGTAATTATAACCTAGCGATGGGGCCGCGTCACATTGTTCCGTCCATTAAACCTCAGTAAACGAGAATTTATAGTCTATTAAATATTGATCTTCACCTTCCTCTGCCTGATGTCCGGCTATTATATCCAGGGCCGCCATTAGAAATCACGGGGCCCCGTACAACAATTATTATATTATATTATATTATATCCAGGGCCGCCATTAGAAATCACGGGGCCCCGTACAACAAAATTTGATGTGGAGTGGGGCCCCACTCCACATCGCAGTTCAAAGACCACACAGACATCAGCGCTAAAAATGTAACCCCCCCCACACAAGTTGTAAAAAGCTATTGATGGTCAGGGCCCCCTTATAAAAAATTGGGGCCCCAAAAAAAAAATTTATTTTTTTTTTTTTTTTAAAAAACATTGGTGGCAGGGGCCCCCTTATAAGTTAAAAAAAACTTGGGGCCCCAACAAAAAAAATGTAAAAAAAACTAAAAAATAAACAAACATTGGTGGCAGGGGCCCCCTTATAAGTTAAAAACAAATTGGGGCCCCAAAAAAAAATTTGAAAAAAAAAAAAAAAATTTTTTAAAAAAAAAAAAAACATTGGCGGCAGGGGCCCCCTTACAAGTTAAAAACAAATTGGGGCCCCAAAAAAAAATTTAAAAAAAAAAAAAAAATTTTTGAAAAAAAAAAAAACATTGGCATCAGGGGCCCCCTTATAAGTTAAAAACAAATTGGGGCCCCAAAAAAAAATTTTAAAAAAAATTTTTGAAAAAAAAAAAAACATTGGCGTCAGGGGCCCCCTTATAAGTTAAAAACAAATTGGGGCCCCAAAAAAAAATTTAAAAAAAAAAAAATTTTTTTTGAAAAAAAAAAAAACATTGGCGGCAGGGGCCCCCTTATAAGTTAAAAACAAATTGGGGCCCCAAAAAAAAAATTTGAAAAAAAAAAAAATTTTTTTGAAAAAAAAAAAAAAACATTGGCGGCAGGGGCCCCCTTATAAGTTAAAAACAAATTGGGGCCCCAAAAAAAAAATTTAAAAAAAAAATAATTTTTTTGGAAAAAAAAAAAAAAAACTGGTGGCAGGGGCCCCCTTACAAGTTAAAAAAATTTAGGGCCACCAAAAAGAAAATTATTATTTTTTTTTTTTTTTTTTAAAAACAATGGTGGCAAGGGGCCCCTTACGAGTTAAAAAAAAAATTGGGGCCCCAAAAAAACATGTTTTAAAAAAAAAAGATTGGTTGCAGGGGCCTATAGAATATTAAAATAATACATTGGTGGCCAGGAGATTAAAAAAAAAAAAAATACACAAACTGGTGTTCAGTAGAATTGAACTCACGGCTTCAGTACTTCAACTTCACCTCCTTTCGTGACTTCGGGTCTTTGCGCTGCTTCAGGACTTCGGCTTCGGCTGTTTTCGTGACTTCGGGTCTTTTCGGCGCTTCGTGACTTCGGCTTTTTCCGTGACTTCGGGTCTTTTCGGCGCATCGGCTTCGGCTTTTCGGCACTTCCGCATTCGGCAGCACAGAGGCAAGACGTACGGCTCGGGCGCTCGTAAGGGGGGCCCGGATCTTCAAAAAATGCAGCGCTGCCGGGCCCCCCTTCATGCCCGGGCCCGGTACGCTTGTCCCCCCTGCCCCCCCTGATGGCGGCCCTAATTATATCCCCCCCCCACTGATAAGTGATTCCCCCCTCCCCATTGTACAAAGGCCACACAGACAGCCCCCCCCACACACAGACCATTGGTGGTCAGGACCCCATTATAAATTAAAAAAAACAGTGGTGGCCAGAATGTGACACTTGCAACAGGATCTTCTTGACTAACTGGCAATCTGGGCAGCTAAGTGGCAAATGAGATTCAATGTTGATAAATGTAAAGTCCTGCACCTGGGATGTAACAATATCCACTTATACCCTTAATGGGACTGCACTAGGCAAATCCATAATGGAGACGGAGCTTGGAGTCCTTGTAGATAATAAACTTGTCTGTAGCAAGTAATGCCAGTCAGCAGCATCAAGGGCAAATAAGGTCTTGAGTTGTATTAAATGGGGCAGAGAGTCACGGGAGGAGGGGGTCCCACTGTATAGAGCACTGGTAAGGCCCCATCTAGAATATGCCGTACAGTTTTGGTCTCCATCACTCAAACAGGACATTATTGTATTAGAGAGGGTACAGAGAAGGGCAACTAAGCTGGTAAAGGGAAAATCTTAGCTATGAGGAAAGACTGGCCAAATTGGGGATGTTCACTCTGGAGAAGAGGCGCTTAAGGGGTGATATGATGACTATGTATAAATATATAAGGGGATCATATAATAATCTCTCTAATGATTTCTTTACCAGAAGGTCTTTCCAGCTGACACAAGGTCACCCATTCCGATTAGAAGAAAAGAGGTTCCACCTAAATATTGGGAAGGGGTTTGTTACAGTGAGAGATGTGAAGATGTGGAATTGTCTCCCTGAATCAGTGGTACAGGCTGATACATTAGATAGGTACAAGGAAGGGTCGGATGCTTTATTCACCAGTAGCTCCTCCCAGCAGACAGGAGGGAGCCAATGAGATTAGAGGAGGGAAAGGGGTGTTACAGGGAGAGCTGGGAAGTGAATCAGGGGTACAGGCTGATACATTAGATAGGTACAAGGAAGGGTTGGATGCTTTATTCACCAGTAGCTCCTCCCAGCAGACAGGAGGGAGCCAATGAGATTAGAGGAGGGAAAGGGGTGTTACAGGGAGAGCTGGGAAGTGAATCAGTGGTACAGGCTGATACATTAGATAGGTACAAGGAAGGGTTGGATGCTTTATTCACCAGTAGCTCCTCCCAGCAGACAGGAGGGAGCCAATGAGATTAGAGGAGGGAAAGGGGTGTTACAGGGAGAGCTGGGAAGTGAATCAGTGGTACAGGCTGATACATTAGATAGGTACAAGGAAGGGTTGGATGCTTTATTCACCAGTAGCTCCTCCCAGCAGACAGGAGGGAGCCAATGAGATTAGAGGAGGGAAAGGGGTGTTACAGGGAGAGCTGGGAAGTGAATCAGGGGTACAGGCTGATACATTAGATAGGTACAAGGAAGGGTCGGATGCTTTATTCACCAGTAGCTCCTCCCAGCAGACAGGAGGGAGCCAATGAGATTAGAGGAGGGAAAGGGGTGTTACAGGGAGAGCTGGGAAGTGAATCAGTGGTACAGGCTGATACATTAGATAGGTACAAGGAAGGGTCGGATGCTTTATTCACCAGTAGCTCCTCCCAGCAGACAGGAGGGAGCCAATGAGATTAGAGGAGGGAAAGGGATGTTACAGGGAGAGCTGGGAAGTGAATCAGTGGTACAGGCTGATACATTAGATAGGTACAAGGAAGGGTCGGATGCTTTATTCACCAGTAGCTCCTCCCAGCAGACAGGAGGGAGCCAATGAGATTAGAGGAGGGAAAGGGGTGTTACAGGGAGAGCTGGGAAGTGAATCAGTGGTACAGGCTGATACATTAGATAGGTACAAGGAAGGGTTGGATGCTTTATTCACCAGTAGCTCCTCCCAGCAGACAGGAGGGAGCCAATGAGATTAGAGGAGGGAAAGGGGTGTTACAGGGAGAGCTGGGAAGTGAATCAGGGGTACAGGCTGATACATTAGATAGGTACAAGGAAGGGACGGATGCTTTATTCACCAGTAGCTCCTCCCAGCAGACAGGAGGGAGCCAATGAGATTAGAGGAGGGAAAGGGGTGTTACAGGGAGAGCTGGGAAGTGAATCAGGGGTACAGACTGATACATTAGATAGGTACAAGGAAGGGTCGGATGCTTTATTCACCAGTAGCTCCTCCCAGCAGACAGGAGGGAGCCAATGAGATTAGAGGAGGGAAAGGGGTGTTACAGGGAGAGCTGGGAAGTGAATCAGTGGTACAGGCTGATACATTAGATAGGTACAAGGAAGGGTCGGATGCTTTATTCACCAGTAGCTCCTCCCAGCAGACAGGAGGGAGCCAATGAGATTAGAGGAGGGAAAGGGATGTTACAGGGAGAGCTGGGAAGTGAATCAGTGGTACAGGCTGATACATTAGATAGGTACAAGGAAGGGTCGGATGCTTTATTCACCAGTAGCTCCTCCCAGCAGACAGGAGGGAGCCAATGAGATTAGAGGAGGGAAAGGGGTGTTACAGGGAGAGCTGGGAAGTGAATCAGTGGTACAGGCTGATACATTAGATAGGTACAAGGAAGGGTCGGATGCTTTATTCACCAGTAGCTCCTCCCAGCAGACAGGAGGGAGCCAATGAGATTAGAGGAGGGAAAGGGATGTTACAGGGAGAGCTGGGAAGTGAATCAGTGGTACAGGCTGATACATTAGATAGGTACAAGGAAGGGTCGGATGCTTTATTCACCAGTAGCTCCTCCCAGCAGACAGGAGGGAGCCAATGAGATTAGAGGAGGGAAAGGGGTGTTACAGGGAGAGCTGGGAAGTGAATCAGGGGTACAGGCTGATACATTAGATAGGTACAAGGAAGGGTCGGATGCTTTATTCACCAGTAGCTCCTCCCAGCAGACAGGAGGGAGCCAATGAGATTAGAGGAGGGAAAGGGGTGTTACAGGGAGAGCTGGGAAGTGAATCAGTGGTACAGGCTGATACATTAGATAGGTACAAGGAAGGGTCGGATGCTTTATTCACCAGTAGCTCCTCCCAGCAGACAGGAGGGAGCCAATGAGATTAGAGGAGGGAAAGGGGTGTTACAGGGAGAGCTGGGAAGTGAATCAGTGGTACAGGCTGATACATTAGATAGGTACAAGGAAGGGTCGGATGCTTTATTCACCAGTAGCTCCTCCCAGCAGACAGGAGGGAGCCAATGAGATTAGAGGAGGGAAAGGGATGTTACAGGGAGAGCTGGGAAGTGAATCAGTGGTACAGGCTGATACATTAGATAGGTACAAGGAAGGGTCGGATGCTTTATTCACCAGTAGCTCCTCCCAGCAGACAGGAGGGAGCCAATGAGATTAGAGGAGGGAAAGGGGTGTTACAGGGAGAGCTGGGAAGTGAATCAGTGGTACAGGCTGATACATTAGATAGGTACAAGGAAGGGTTGGATGCTTTATTCACCAGTAGCTCCTCCCAGCAGACAGGAGGGAGCCAATGAGATTAGAGGAGGGAAAGGGGTGTTCCAGGGAGAGCTGGGAAGTGAATCAGGGGTACAGGCTGATACATTAGATAGGTACAAGGAAGGGACGGATGCTTTATTCACCAGTAGCTCCTCCCAGCAGACAGGAGGGAGCCAATGAGATTAGAGGAGGGAAAGGGGTGTTACAGGGAGAGCTGGGAAGTGAATCAGGGGTACAGGCTGATACATTAGATAGGTACAAGGAAGGGTCGGATGCTTTATTCACCAGTAGCTCCTCCCAGCAGACAGGAGGGAGCCAATGAGATTAGAGGAGGGAAAGGGGTGTTACAGGGAGAGCTGGGAAGTGAATCAGTGGTACAGGCTGATACATTAGATAGGTACAAGGAAGGGTCGGATGCTTTATTCACCAGTAGCTCCTCCCAGCAGACAGGAGGGAGCCAATGAGATTAGAGGAGGGAAAGGGATGTTACAGGGAGAGCTGGGAAGTGAATCAGTGGTACAGGCTGATACATTAGATAGGTACAAGGAAGGGTCGGATGCTTTATTCACCAGTAGCTCCTCCCAGCAGACAGGAGGGAGCCAATGAGATTAGAGGAGGGAAAGGGGTGTTACAGGGAGAGCTGGGAAGTGAATCAGGGGTACAGGCTGATACATTAGATAGGTACAAGGAAGGGACGGATGCTTTATTCACCAGTAGCTCCTCCCAGCAGACAGGAGGGAGCCAATGAGATTAGAGGAGGGAAAGGGGTGTTACAGGGAGAGCTGGGAAGTGAATCAGTGGTACAGGCTGATACATTAGATAGGTACAAGGAAGGGTCGGATGCTTTATTCACCAGTAGCTCCTCCCAGCAGACAGGAGGGAGCCAATGAGATTAGAGGAGGGAAAGGGGTGTTACAGGGAGAGCTGGGAAGTGAATCAGGGGTACAGGCTGATACATTAGATAGGTACAAGGAAGGGTCGGATGCTTTATTCACCAGTAGCTCCTCCCAGCAGACAGGAGGGAGCCAATGAGATTAGAGGAGGGAAAGGGGTGTTACAGGGAGAGCTGGGAAGTGAATCAGGGGTACAGGCTGATACATTAGATAGGTATAAGAAGGGGTTGGATGGTGTTTAGCAAGTGAGGGAATACAGGGATATGGGAGATAGCTCATAGTACAAGTTGATCCAGGGACTGGTCGCACTGCATCTTGGAGTCAGGAAGGAATTTTTCCCCCTCTGAGGAAAATTGGAGAGGCTTCAAATGTTTGTTTTTTGCCTTCCTCTGGATCAACTGGCAGTTAGACAGGTTATATATAGACTTAAGGTTGAACTTGATGGATGTTTGTCCTTTTTCAACCTAACTTTCTATGTTTCTATGGTCCGAAATAAAAGTTTTTTTTAAAAAAAAAACATTGGTGGTCAGGCCCTCCCCCCCATAATAGATTTTTATAAATATTGGTGGCCAAGACCCCCTTTTACAAGTTAAAAAGAAACATTGGAAAATGACCGTCTCAAATACTTGCAGCAGCAGCAGCAGCCGGATGGGTCATAGCCTTAAAGTGAGTAACTCCTAATCTCTTCTTATTACAATTACACCAACCACTGAATCATATCCTAAATATGTCCTGTATATCATATACACACATATATAATATATATATCACATCTAGATTGGAGGATACTGTGGACCCTCATGCAGAAATAAAGGCCCTTTGGGACTCACATAAAACCACCAGAAATGCTCCAACAGACTGAAGTTGTGCCAAATGAAATTAAAAAAAATACATTGGTGACCAGGGGTTTAATCAAATAAAAAAAAACCCACATAATTTCAGCACAGCCGGACCCCT
This sequence comes from Xenopus petersii, assembly GCA_038501925.1. Lineage (NCBI taxonomy): Eukaryota > Metazoa > Chordata > Amphibia > Anura > Pipidae > Xenopus > Xenopus petersii. The sequence goes on along the minus strand of CM076672.1, from coordinate 237,488,489 downwards.
CTTTACGCTCGGTACAAACGAACCCCCCTGTGCCCCACTGATGGCGGCCGGATCCAAGGTTCCCATTCATCAAAGGGAGACACAATCTCTGCCATAAAGCGAGACTGAACTGCTGCGGCAGAAGGTTATTGTGAATACACAACAGGGGGCAAAAGGGTCAGTGTTGGTGCTTCATGTGGGTAAATATGTATTTATGTGCACTCAGCAATGTACAATGGACAATACATTAAGCCCCATATGTAATAAAAGGCGCTGCGTTTGCCCAGGAGCAGTAACCCACAACAACCAATAAGAAGTTTGCTTTTAAACAGGTGACCAGTAAATGCTGCCTGCTGATTGTTGTTATGGGTTACTACACCTGGGCAAACTTAGTTCCTTATATTACATAACAAACAGGGGTCATTACAATAATAAATACAAAGTGAGTGGCAGATCGTCCTGTACAGTTTCCTTGTTTTCAGTTGAAATTCCCCTCAATATGTTACTGAAATTGTCCTATAAAACACAGTGATCAAGCTCTGCTTTCTTATGATTGTGGGCTGAACCCTGTCCATCCGTTCACTACTTAAAGGTCTCTGGCAAAGGAACTAAAGGCGGGGCACCTACTGGATATCATTGGGTACTGCAAAAAACAAAATCTGATTATTATCTCCAAACTGTTAGGATATCTGGGTGCCACTAACTCAAGCTATTTGTAAGCAGAAAAGCAAAAAAAAAGGAATTTTATCCTAATTGTTTTCTATATCAGAACATAAAAATGTCAGGGAATCTGATTTAGCGTCTGCTGTCATCTACTGGCCATTTAGTAGAACTGCACTATTATAACTTGCATTACTGTGCAGTTCCTCTAAATGGACAACAGATGGCAGCAGATCCACACTGATCAATCATCTTTCTTTTATCATTGGATCAGAGGTTTAATTCTTCCCTTTTGATCCAGGGGCAAATGAGAAAATACCTCTGGACTTGTATCATTGTATTATAAATTGTATTCGTTGGCATTGGAGTGTCAGCCTCAGGGCCCTGTAACAACAATTTGCCCAGAAATAGCAACACATTTGCAGTTTTACATACACAAGCCCTGGGGCAAAATTTGCAGCCTGACCCCTCTACCTTCCTGTCCTTCCGTATAATAAATATTCACCACTGGGGGTCGCACCTGGTGCAATCAGACCCCCCCTCCCAATAGTTACACTGGTTGGCCAGATTGATGGGCGGTCCACACTGTGCTCCAATGACAGACAAGGAACGTGAGAGTTGCTGCAGAGCTTGATTGGCTCATTAGTTGCTCGTTAGCTGGGGAACATTTGCATCATTTTGAATAAGGGCCACCGGTAATAGTAGGGGCAACCTGGACAGTTGCAGATTTATAAAAGGGGAACTAGACCTCAACAAAGATTTAGGGTAGAAATGCTGCATATTGTGGTTGGGGTAATGTACCAGCCGAGGGCCCCAGCAGTCCTTGATCAGCGCAGATCTGTGTCTCTAAGAATGAAAAGGGATAATATGTATTGCTGATCCAGTAGAAGATATGGGAGAGTTCAATGTGGTAGGAGAACTGGTCAGGGGGTGCCCATTGAGATAAATAATATATATATGGGGGAGGGGTGTTGGATTCATTTTGTACCCAACCCTTGTCCTGAACCCTCAAAACGTTGTTCTCTTTGTTCTCCTTTATCCCCTATAACAGCAATGGGGTTAGTGGCTGCTATTGTTTTAATGATTTCCCACACCCCCTTAAACATAGCTCAGAGGCCACTGAGCATGTGCAGAGCCACTGACTCACAAGATCCAAGATGGGGAGCTGCTGTGGGTCACACAGATCATTAGAGGTTTAGGGCTATTTTGAGGCCTTAGTTCTTCTATCATTGAGTTATTATGGGGCCATTCTGTAAATTCTGCAAAGAATGGAAATAAAAATGTTGCTGATATATCCCAAGATGTTGTGTGTTTCTTTTTGGACATTCAATTCAGCCCTTCTCCAGTAAACAGAGTGGTTGCTAGGGTTAGTTATCCCAGCAACATGTAAACAAGCTCATCATCAGCCTAGAGATTTAGTGAAGTATTGTCCTTTCCTCCTCCCATCAGCCCCCTCACCCACCATCACCCACCAATCTAATTCTTCCTTCCATCCAACCTCACCCAAACTCATCCCCCCTCTCCTCACCAACACAACCCCCCAATCCACCATCTCCCCAAACAATCGAATATCACCTCATCTCAACCAACCTCTCCCCCAATCCAACCTCACAAACCTCTCCTCCCATCCTCCAACCTAACCCTTCTCAGCCTCCCTTCAATCCAAACTCACCAATCTCACCCCCCTCTCCTCATCAACCCAACGTTCTTCCATTTAATCCTCTCCCCAATCCAACCTCGTTTCAACCACCCTCTCCCCCATAATGCAAACTCTCCTTATTTTACTCATGTCTGTGTGTGTCAGTGAGTGTGAGTGTCAGTGTGAGTGTCAGTGAGTGAGTGTGTCAGTGAGTGTGAGTGTGTACTTCAGGGTGTGTATAAGTAGAGGGGAGACTCCTGTGCTGGACATTATTGTTTTGGAACATTTTTTTCCTAAAAGTTATTTTTGTATATTCAGAATAACATTTGGGAAATGTGAAACATGTGATGAATGTGAGAAATGTGGGAGTGACCGGTGAATAGTGACACCCCAAGTGCAACACACACAACTACCAGGGACTTATTTCATGTCATTGTCCCTGACACAATATGGGAGTCATACACTTGTCTCTAATCTGGGGGGGCTGCTGGATGAAGGGTGGGTGTTCCCCCCCGAAACGTTGATGTTTGGTGGCTGAATAAAAGGGGACATTCCCCGACTGCATTAATCGGTGTGTGTGCGGATCCGTTTCTTTTACACATGGGCTGCTGGCAGTGTCATTGGGGGGTTGGGAATGACTTGGGGCAGGACTTGGCTTTTCCCTATACTTTATTGGTCCTGTGTGCTGACCATCTAGTGGCCCTCGGCATTCAGCACTTGCACCCGCCCCTTAGTACATCAGACATATGATTGGTTAAACCAGGGGGGGGTAACTACAGGGGGTAACTACAGAGGAAGCAGGGGGGCCCTGTGGGGCCCTAATTCAAGGATAATTTGAAGGATATAGAACTGGCAGTGCAGGGGTTAAAGTTGCAGGATGACCATGAGGATTCAGAACTGGATTGGAGGCCGGATACAGGGCTGGCAGAGCAGGAGTTAATACAGCAAATTGAGCCATGAAGATACAGATAGCCGAGTGGGAGCCGAAGCCGAAAAAGCTGAATGTGAGCCAAAGTCGAGTGGGAGCCAAAGCCAAAAAGCCGAACAGGAGCCAAAGCCAAAAAGACAAATGAGAGCCAAAGCCGAGTGGGAGCCGAAGCTGAAAAGCTGAGTGAGAGCCAAAGCCAAGTGGGAGCCGAAGCTGAAAAGCTGAGCCAAAGCTGAGTGGGAGCCGAAGCCAAAAAGCCAAATGGTAGCCAAAGCCAAGTGGGAGCTGAAGCTGAAAAGCCGTGTGGGAGCCAAAGCTGAATGGGAGCTGAATCCACATGGGAGCCAAAGCCAAAAAGCCAAATGGGAGCCAAAGCCGAGTGGGAGCCAAAGCGCAAAAGTTGCTGAGGAGAATGTAGAAGTTATCACCTGGAATAAACAAGACTGACAAATGTTAAAGGTAACTTTCCAGTGAACACCAATGGGTTTTTTTACCTTTTATGGGGATCCCTGACCACCAGGTTTTTTGGTTTTATTGGGGGTCCGTACCACCAGTGTTTCTAACTTGTCGGAGGGGCTGGCTGCCAATGTTGTACATTTATACAGGTATGGGACCTGTTATCCAGAATGCTCAGGACAATAATACAGATAATCAGACAAAAATCAGATAATTGATCTTTCCATAATTTGGATCTTCATCCCTTAAATCTACTAGAAAATCATGTAAATATGAAATAAAGCCAATAGGCTGGTTTTGCCTCCAATAAGGATTAATTATATCTTAGTTGGGATCAAGTACAAGTGACTGTTTTATTATTACACAGAAAAAGGAAATCATTTTAAAAATTTGTACTATTTGGTCACAATAGAGTCTATGGGAGATGGTCTTTCTGTAATTTGGAGCTTTCTGGATAATGGGTTTCCAGATAACAGATCCCAAAACATGAATGTGGGCTGCTTTTTACTCCCAGTCCGGAATTAATCAGAGGGGAACATGATCCATTGGCCCAGGACTTGCCTGTTCCTGTAGCCACTTTGTATTAACTCTGCTTGTGCCAGTGCCTACCCATTGTCTTCTATTACCTGCCTGTGCCTTTAATAACGTGTGTTTTTCTTTCACAGACCCCTCCCCTTCCCCTAAAACCCTGACAGAGGGGCAAGTGGGCCGGGTTCCTTGGCTTGTGAGTGTTGTAGCCCTGAGCCAGGGGCAGTCTCTAGGCAAGACCCTCCCTTAATCCAGTTACACAGTGAGGTGACAGGGCCTAATGGGGAACGTATTGGCACCCACTGATATATACACTTTATGGGCACACTACCCCCTTCCCCCAAATATCTCATTCCCAACCCAATGGGGGTTAATATGCAGTTGCCCCTCCCTTTGTTGCTTCTGGGAAGTTTTCCACTAGGTATTGGGACACTGTTGCTGGGAGTTGTTGCTGGGAGTTGCTTCCATTCAGCCACATTAGTGAGGTTGGGTAGTGATGTTGGGGTTCCAGTTCATCCCATTGGGGTTCAGTTGGGTTGAGGTCAGGACTCAGTCAGGGAATTATTGTGCTGAAATAGGAAAGGACTTTCCCCAAACTGTTGCACAAAGTAGGAAGCGCGGAATTGTCAGCAATTGTACCTTTAGGGGCATCGTTGTCACACACTGGTGCTGAAAGAGTTAATGTTTGATGCCAATGTCACTAATAGAAAAGGAACATAAATATACAGGAAGGCTGTTTTATTAAAGGAAAACTTTACCCCCAAAATGAATACTTAAGCAACAGATAGTTCATATAATATTAAGTGGCATATTAAAGAATCTTATCAAACTGGAAATTATATTTAAGTAAATATTGACCTTTTACATCTCTTGCCTTGAGCCACCATTTAGCGATGGTCTGTGTGCTGCCTCAGAGATCACCTGACCAGAGATACTGCAGCTCTAACTGTAACAGGAAGAGATCACCTGACCAGAAATACTGCAGCTCTAACTGTAACAGGAAGAGATCACCTGACCAGAAATACTGCAGCTCTAACTGTAACAGGAAGAGATCATCTGACCAGAAATACTGCAGCTCTAATTGTAACAGGAAGAGATCATCTGACCAGAAATACTGCAACTCTAACTGTAACAGGAAGAGATCACCTGACCAGAAATACTGCAGCTCTAACTGTAACAGGAAGAGATCACCTGACCAGAAATACTGCAGCTCTAACTGTAACAGGAAGAGATCGCCTGACCAGAAATACTGCAGCTCTCGCTGTAACAGGAAGAGATCACCTGACCAGAAATACTGCAGCTCTAACTGTAACAGGAAGAGATCACCTGACCAGAAATACTGCAGCTCCTGTAACAGGAAGAGATCACCTGACCAGAAATACTGCAGCTCTAACTGTAACAGGAAGAGATCACCTGACCAGAAATACTGCAGCTCTAACTGTAACAGGAAGAGATCACCTGACCAGAAATACTGCAGCTCTAACTGTAACAGGAAGAGATCAACTGACCAGAAATACTACAGCTCTAACTGTAACAGGAAGAGATCACCTGACCAGAAATACTGCAGCTCTAACTGTAACAGGAAGAGATCACCTGACCAGAAATATTGCAGCTCTAACTGTAACAGGAAGAGATCACCTGACCAGAAATACTGCAGCTCTAACTGTAACAGGAAGAGATCACCTGACCAGAAATACTGCAGCTCTAACTGTAACAGGAAGAGATCACCTGACGAGAAATACTGCAGCTCTAACTGTAACAGGAAGAGATCACCTGACGAGAAATACTGCAGCTCTAACTGTAACAGGAAGAGATCGCCTGACCAGAAATACTGCAGCTCTAACTGTAACAGGAAGAGATCACCTGACCAGAAATACTGCAGCTCTAACTGTCACAGGAAGAGATCACCTGACCAAAAATACTGCAGCTCTAACTGTAACAGGAAGAGATCACCTGACCAGAAATACTGCAGCTCTAACTGTAACAGGAAGAGATCACCTGACGAGAAATACTGCAGCTCTAACTGTAACAGGAAGAGATCATCTGACCAGAAATACTGCAGCTCTAACTGTAACAGGAAGAGATCAGCTGACCAGAAATACTGCAGCTCTAACTGTAACAGGAAGAGATCGCCTGACCAGAAATACTGCAGCTCTAACTGTAACAGGAAGAGATCACCTCTGTCTGTTAATTGGCTCATGTGATCTAACTTGTTTGGTATGTTTGTGTGCACCGTCAATAATACGATCCCAGGGGGCGGCCCTTATTTTTTAAAATGGCAGTTTTCTATTTATGATTACCCAATGGCACATACTACTAGAAAAATATATTATTATGAAAATGGTTTATTTACATGAAGCAGGGTTTTACATATGAGCTGTTTTATGCAATATCTTTTTATAGAGACCTACATTGTTTGGGGGGTATAGTTTTCCTTTGTGGCACCACTAGATGGCAAGTGGCAGGGATAGAACATTAAGTGGCAGTGCTGGAATTAGTTGTGCAAAATAAGCTGCTGGCAGGGCAGGGGTTGGGAAAGATCTGGCAGTGCAAGTGTTAATGCTGCGAGTTAGTTAAGAGGGTTTTGCAGGGGTTAATGAGAGAGCTGGAAGGACACGAGTTACTGGGGCCTCAGGCAGGAGGTGGAGGCTCAGGGGTTAAGGGCTAAGCTGAGGTGTCCGGCAGGGCTGGGGTTAATGAGCGCAAGGTGAGCTGGGAGGAGGAGGAGCAGAGAGCTGAGCTGTGACTTCCCTGCCCACCAATGAGAATAGAGTCTGTACAGCCAATCAGTGGAGCGGCCTGCCTGGAGGGGCGGAGTAAGGGAGGGGCCAAGCCCAATCAGCTGAGAACGCAGGGCACAGTCTCTATTCAGTCTGATTGTGGCCCCTGAGCCGACACCCCACAATCTCCCACCGACACCGAGCGCTCGGCCCAACAGCCGGATCCAGTGAGGAGAGAGCGGAGCCCCGGGCTGATTGTGACCCCACTCCCCGGAGTCCTCCCCCCCCGCCTGGGAAAGTTTGGGGTAAGTCTGGCTCTGGGCTGAGTGGGGGGAGGGGTGAGAGTCTAACACTGACTGACTCTGTACTGGGCCACAAGGCTTGCACTCTATCTGTGCTGGACACTCCCTCTGGGGCGGGGCTTCTGTATTCTGTCTCCTTAACCCCTTCTTCTCTCTCCTTATCAACTGAGGCTTCTCTGTACTGCTGACAGGTTGGGCCTTGTGCAGGGAGTTGTCACAGTAAATATTGGTTCACCATAATTTGGGCAGCTAGATTGCAAGCTCCTAGGATAGTTATTGCTTTCTCTGCCTCTCACATTGATGTTGCTGAAGGAATTAAGTAGGTCCCTGTGAGTATTCACCCTGCAGCTCCCCAGCTATCCCAGTGGTTACTTAGGTGTACAGTTCAGCAACAGCGGGGGCGGGGCTTCAGGTGGGACGTCCCTGGTATATTCACATACAGGGAGTGAGCAGGCCTGGGGCTGTAAGTGGGCTGTGCCCCAGTATTGTGGGAATAAAGGGCAAGTATATACCCTGGCCAGAGAGGGAGGAGCCGTGGATAAAAGAAATGGACCTGGCCACTGGGGGTGCAAGTTACACCCCAACACTCACAAAAGGGACCCCCAAATCACTTGCCCAGACACAAACAGGGGGCAGAGGCATTAGTGGCCTCACACCTTATGGGCCCCAGACTCCTGGATGCCAGCGCCTGTATTTACCAGCTGTGTGCAGCTCTGCCTCTGTCGGACTACAACTCCCAGCAACCCCTTAGTGAAATGGACAACAGGGACCTTTCATCTTTCAGTTCACCCAAAGACACGCAGCAAATTCTCTAAATACACAGGTTAAAAGTGGGGGTGAAAGATAGACCCAGGGAATGATAGGGCCAGGCTTACAGGCAGTGAGCGAACAACAAGTAATGGGGCCCCATGTAGTGGCCCTGGGAGACCCCGTATGTGTGAGCCATATCCTATATAATACAGGCACATTTATTAACAACATATGAGTTAGTGCTGCTGGGGATTCTGGGAATTGGAGTTGAACAATGGCCGGAGTTTTCCCCAGCCTGGGCTGGTGAGGCCTGTCTCACTAAATCTCTCTAACCCAATGAGCTTGCAATCTAGTTGCTATTTTAGGACAAAAGCAGACAAGGAGTGTGCCCTGGCTGGGGTGCTGTCAGACATGTTGGGGGGTGCTGTCAGACATGTTGGGGTGCTGTCAGACATGTTG